>CM076579.1:598428224-598888866 GCA_034641835.2 Pinus albicaulis | reverse complement strand
GCATTTAAAATAAAATATTACCAAAACCAGTGTGGGACATTAACAAACAATAAAACTATTTCGCCGCGCGTTATATAAAATAAAACATATAAAAAAACCTTTGTCAAAACTTCAAACGAACCCTTCAGCCGTGGAGCTCGCCGGACTTCAAACGGAAATAAACCATAGTTCAAACCAAATTCGCGTTCCAAAATAGCCTGCTGACGTCAACCAATTTTGTGACGCGAAAACCAAATGAATTCCGCCCTAATCTTTTTCGGGTCCGAATTTGGGCTGGCGTACGGAGAGAGAGTTGTGACGCGAATTTCTTATCAAATTCACCCTAATATTTTTCGGGTCCGGATTTCCACTGCACGAGTGGCCCAAACAAAGATCTGCTCCAATCAATTTCTGCCACATGTCCTCCTCTGGCTTGTCATATCAATCGCATTAAGTTTTAATGTCGTTGTTCAATCAATCGCATTAAGTTTTAACACTATTCAAGATCGGACCTCCACTCCTGTAAGCGATTCCGCATGCTCCAATATGATCCGGCCTTCGGCTCTCATCAATGAGATTTATGACGGGTGTTCTTCGATGCCATTGCAGTCGGGTCGATAAAATGGCGTTTCGCTATGGTTTCTCAGACGAGCCGCAACCTTTGAATTGCAGATGCTCTCCGGTTGCTGGGTTACACTGCCTGCTCATTGTGACGGGAAGGAGAAGCCAGCTAAACTGCTGCTTAGACCTTGCTGCAAATCTTCATTTCTCTTGGTCTGGTCTGTGTCTGTCTTCCTCAGTTTCTTGGAATCCTGCTTCTCCGTCTTGTCTTGTGCCCACTGCTGAGACTGCATCCATGCCTCGCGTGCGTCAAAGGATGCGTTGCCGCAGGGGTAGCACCAGAGGCCAACCCCTGCGCGCTCCCTCCAGCCCCTCAACCGAGTCGTCTTCCCAATCAAGTGATTATTACGCATGCCGCTATCCAAACACTAGAAGTGGGCGGGGTCGGGTTCTAGGATCTGGCCACCGTATGGGCTCCCCTGCTCCTCATTTCCCCACCGCTTCACCTTCTCCCACGATGCACACTGCGCTTTTTTCCTTTAATTTCTCTCTGAACCACCCACGAATCACAGCTTCAATCACTGTGGTTTTCCATGAAGAGGCCCAAGTGGAGGAATAATGAACCCGTCCGGCGGGTCTGAGCTCAGAAAAAGCTCAGCTTTCGGGCCTTCAGGACGGGAGCGGTGGTGTGAATGTGCAGGAACCAGATGCTCGAGATCCTGGACCTTCCGTGTCTGAAGCTGCTCCTGCCGAAGGATGGTGCCGAATTGTCGAAGAACCACCGGATGAGTAGCTGGTTCTCTTTGATTTGGTTTTTTTGCTTCGTGACCCACTTAATTGGGCATGTTTTTGTTTATATTACTTTGCTGGACCTCTATTTTATTTTTGAATTTTGTAAACAATGGTTCCCCTGCGTGGGCAATACGTTCAAGACTAGTTTCCCTGTATGAGGGCAGTCTTCTTTTTTGATTTTTTGACAAATTTGCCATAAGTCTGGGCAATGTTTTTGACTTCGGTCATGCTGTAATTTTATTCCCACTGTTAATAGATTAACCTTACTTAGAAAAAAAAAAGTTACCCTGTTTCTATTTTAAACCTATTTTTTGAAATACAGAGCCATGTCTATATGATTGTTTATAGTCGAAGCGTTGCGGGGTGGTTTATTATATTAATATTTCACGATCGAATTATGTTCATAACAATTGGAACGCCCACAATTCATAACAAATATTGGAGATTTATTGTCCTGTTTTAAAGTTTCATTTTTATGTTTGCCGAAGGATGGTGCCGAATTGTCGAAGAACCACCGGATGAGTAGCTGCTTCTCTTTGGTTTGGTTTTCTTGCTTCGTGGCCCACTTAATTGGGCATGTTTTTGCTTATATTACTGTGCTAGACCTCTATTTTATTTTTGAATTTCCAATAATTGAGACTGGGCTGCAGATATCAAATGATAGTTCTGCATGGGCAATGCAACGAATTCGAAAACGTTCAAGATCGGGTTTCCGCATGAGGGCAGTCTTCTTTTTTGATTTTTTGACAAATTTTCCATAAGTCTGGGCAATGTTTTTGACTTTGGTCATGCTATAATTTTATTCCCACTATTAATAGATTAACCTTACTTAGAAAAAAAAAAGTTTCCCTGTTTCTATTTTAAACCTGTTTTTTGAAATACAGAGCCATGTTTATATGATTGTTTATAGTCGAAGCGCTGCGGGGTGGTTTATTATATTAATATTTCACAGTCGAATTATGTTCATAACAATTGGGAAAAAAAATGTTGCCCTGTTTCTATTTTAAACCTGTTTTTTGAAATACAGAGCCATGTTTATATGATTGTTTATAGTCGAAGCGCTGCGGGGTGGTTTATTATATTAATATTTCACAGTCGAATTATGTTCATAACAATTGGAAAAAAAAAATGTTGCCCCATTTCTATTTTAAACCTGTTTTTTGAAAATACAGTGCCATGTTTATATGATTGTTTATAATCAAAGCGATGCGGGGTGGTTTATTATATTAGTATTTCACGGTCGAATTATGTTCATAACAATTGGAAAAAAAAAATGTTGCCATGTTTCTATTTTGAACCTGTTTTTTGAAATACAAAGCCATGTTTATATGATTGTTTATAGTCGAAGCGTTGCAGGGTGGTTTATTATATTAATATTTCACGGTCGAATTATGTTCATAACAATTGGAACGCCCACAATTCATAACAAATATTGGAGATTTGTTGTCCTGTTTTAAAGTTTCATATTTTTTTTTTTAAATTGAAACCGCCGTCGGTATACCGACGCTTTGTAAGCATCGGTCTTCCGACGTCTTGAACGATTTCCATTTTCGTCGGTCTTGTGACGTCCGTCGATATTGCGACAGTTCTTCCTAGGGTCAATATTGCGACGCTTTTGGAATGCGTCAGTATTGTGACGCTTTTGCAATGCGTCAATCTTACGACACTTTTGTACGGCGTCGGAATTGCGACAGCTTAAAAACATCGGAATAGCGACAGTATAAAAAAGGTCGGAAGAGCGATGTTCAAAACGTCGGACCACATTTCGTTGGAATTGTGACAATTTACAAATGTCGGAAGAGCGAGGTTAAAAATTTCAGACCACATTTCATCAGAATTGCGACAGTTTACAAACGTCGAAAGAGCGACGGTTTGGGAAATGTCGGAAGAGCGACGCTTGTTTGGAAGCAATGAAAAAAGTGTCGGTAGTGTGACACTTTTTCAAGGCGTCGGAATTGCGACGTAATGGAAAACCACATTTTTCCCGTCCTCAAATTGTCGCTCTTGCGATGACTATGTGTCAGAATAGCGACGAAGTGGCCATCGAAAATTGGGCCAAATTTTCTAGTGTTAGGATGACTAGTCAATGATATCTTCTTTAGCGTTGATTTCTCTGGGAGAGTCTTTTGCACAGTGTTAGAAATATTTTGAAAATATTGTTGTTGGGAATAAATCTCCTTCCCCTTTTTTGCGATTTCTTGTTCTCCTTCTGTTGGGTTGTCAATGATTTTCTTAAATTCTTCCCACACCTTTTGCAATTTTGGGTATTTTGTGTGAAATTTTTCTTCATAACTTATAGGACTAGTTGTCCCTACTTGTTGTTGTTGAGTGGAAGCCATGGTGTCTTTTAGAGATGCACCTTTCTAAAGGAAGTTGCAATAGATTCATAGGAAAAAGATAAAACCTTGAATTTCTGAAAATGAAGAACTTCTCCCATTATTTCACTGATAGTTTTGCATCAACATTGTTTAAGATTGTGTTATATGAGGATGATTCAATGAAAAAATTATCAAATGTATGTTCCTCATGATGAAATCTTCTAATACCACAGGTCATTTCAATTCTATGTGTTATTCCATCATGGTCATATGCTTTAGCAAGGATGGTAACCAATTTTTAAGCTTCTATGTGTTTTAATTCTTTTTCTGCATGTCCATAATTTCTTAGGGAATAAATTCGGAAAGGGAGAGGAAACTAGGGCCATACTCTTTTGTTACAGTCCTTTAGTGCTTTAGTTATCCCGATGGCTACTATTTGGTAAGCCACGTCCCTGCATAACAATTTATCTGGGATATAGTGGGGTAGGACATGAGGCACACCATGGCTTCCCAAAACTCTGATATAAGTAAAAAATTCCTTATCGAACCAGTTCCTGATTCTCTTGAGGCTATTCATGGCTTCCAGAGTCATTCTTGGAGACTTGACATAAAAAATTGTTTCATAAATAGGAATAATGAAATGACAAGGTGACATATTTTGTAAAAATGGTTGAGATAATTGGATTCCCAAAGAATACTATGATAAATTTGTTTTGGGAGAGGATCATAAGATTCCATTTCCTTCCCATGGCTAGGAAATCCAAATAAAAGCATCGGAAATCCATAATGTAGGCAAACATATAAAATGGGGGAATGATGTTTTCAAAAACACTCTGAGAGCTGAGAAAAGCTAGAATGTGTTTGCCTATATTATCATACAATAAAGTGGACAAATTAAAAATGTAACCCTCATATGCCCCATTAATATAAGAAACCTAAGTATTGGGAAATTCATATACATTGGGGTAAGCATATAATCTACACATCATGGCAGAAATTTGACTTGAAGGAGTAGCAAGTGAAGCTATCAAATACTTACGATCCTCCTCTTGTTTGTGTTTATTTGGGTATTGCCTCCATTCTCTTGTGGAATAAGAAACTGATTCATGCTTCTTGGTGAAGTCTTGCACATATTGTTTATTGAAAATGCACTAGGGTTCAAGTAAATGGTACATAACTTGAAGGTATTTTGACCTGAATGAGCCAATCATGGTGCCCTCTTTGGTATAAAACCTTCGTTATATAATATTTACATTCTCGACTACCCACCTAACCATATCAGTGTAGGGCATTAATCTGGGCCTTGCTGCAATTCTATGCAAGAAAGAATTTTTGTGTCTTGAAGGGTTGCCTTTGATGTAGTTGTTTGGTCGTTATTTTTCACAACCTTCACTGTAACCCGAGGCTTTTCATCCTCAAATAATTTGTAAATATTTTCCCATGAAGTGTTTACTAAATCTCTTGTATAGACGGTGTTTGAGAAAAGAGTTGCATCCAGAAGTTTTCCATTTATAACTTCCTTATATGGGCTGAAGGGTTGCTACAGAGGAGCTTTATTTTTATATTTTGACACATCCTCCTTCATTTATCGGAGTGATAAGTATCAGAGCTCACCTGAAAGAATTTGAAAAGAACAAAGAAAATTAGCTCGTAGGTGAGAAAAGCGAGAAACCGTATAAATTAATTCTAAACTAGCAGTCTTTTCCATTAAATTATCTAACTTTCATCTTAAATGTTTTAGTGCAAAACTTTAATGGAAGTGTTTGATTGATTGGAAAATAGATATGCAAGAGGCCATGTGAAAAACGCCACGTCAAAGCCATGGACTTAAGTTCCTAGAGGAAACTTGAAATGCAATTTTATAAATTAGTAGGGCTTCTAGGCTTGCAAGTAGTAGAGGCGTGAGAGCAACTGTAGTAGTCTGAAAGGGAGACCCAGTGTAATTGGAATAAAGTTACGCTTATAAGAGGAGCAGGTTCACGGGGTATTGAATCAGGAATGGGGGCATTACTTATATGATAGTGTGGTTGAAAATATATTATATTAGTGTAAGCCAATCCTTTTATGTGCACGAATAATGAAGCATGTGATGACGTGGAACCCAAAGCTTGTGTGCCTAGAAACTTTAAAAATTAAATTTAAGAAGCTACAGTCTTCCGGGTACTAGGGATGCCTTGTTGCTAAGTCTTAATATAAAAGAGTGTTTTTTAGAAGAACTTGGTAATAGTGGTTAAGACTGTGATGGTTCTTCAATAATGGACATATTTTATTATTTTAATGTTTATTGAGGTAGAAAGGGATTTATTTAAGTATTTTTGGAAAAATGGTCCCCATTATTATTATGACAAAAAACTAATGTGGGTTGTTGTTTGTTACAACATGAATAAAGAAGTTCAGAAGGGTTTGTCCAATACTTTAGTGAAGGTGAAGGAAAAGGAACCAGAGTTGTATGATGGTACCAAAAGTACCAAGGTGATTGGCAATTTTTGTTGGGATGTACAGCAATATCTTGGATAACTAGGGGCATGCATAGAAGAGGACAAGATTAGGGTTGCTACTACATATTTGACAAGGAATGTGAAATTGAGGTGGAGGACTAGGGAAGAGGAGATCTTTCTTGGTCACATCCAGGATGATATTAGTACATGAGTAGAGATGAAGGAATCTTTGTACACATAGTTGGGACCAAAGGATCGAACTTGGAATGCAAGGAATAAGTTGAGGACTTTGAGGCAGTATTTTAATATACAAGCTTACACTCCTAAGTATTCCAGTCTCATGCTGGAGATAAAGGATATTTCTGATAGAGGCAAGTTGTTTAACTTCATGATGGGATTGAAACCTTAAGCATAAACATAGGTAAGAAGGAAAAATGTTTAGACACTTGCAATGTCTATTACTGTGAAATATAAGCTTTTGGATTTCTATGTGAATGGGAAGACAAAAGAGAAAGAGGAGGGTGGTGATAAGGGAAGGAAGAAGATAGACATCGGGAAAGAGAAAAGAGGATGGATTGAAGAAATATATTTTAGGGAAGGAGAAGAAGTCTCTTTCATGTTGGATGTGTGTAGAATATAATATGGAGAAGAATTTTCCAATGAAGCAGAAGTTGATTGGGATGAAATAGGTTGAAAATTCATCTATGGCAGTGATGCAGGTTTTGGGTGTAGCTTATTCAAAATAAGCCACTCCAAAACATGATAAAAGGAGAAACCAATTGAATTATGTGAGAGTAGATGTTGTTGGGATTCAACAATATTTTGTGGTGGATAGTGGTGCCACCCACAATTTCATGAGGGAGGATGTAGAAAGAAAATTGGGTTTGCATATTGTTCCAATCGATATGTCCTTCAAAGAAGTGAAATCTGAGGACAGGAGAGTTCTCAGATCAACCAAGGATGTTCCACTTCATATTGGATGTTGAAGTGGGAAGCTTGACTTCACCATCATTCAGTTGGATGACTATGAGGATGTAATAGGACAAGAGTTCCTTATTGGAGAGAGAGTTGTTCCTTTTCCACACTTAAAGATAGTATTCATTCTTTCAGGAGTAGAACATGTGATTATTCCTATTGTATGGTCCATTTCAGATGGAGGCGCTAGGATAAAAATTATCCTTGTGGAAGAGAGACAACCTGATGATGAGATTCTTAGGAGGTTGGATCATGTGGATTTTATCCTTCTACAATAGACTAGGACGATTACTAACTTGGAAAATAGGGCTTTGAGTCTCACTTAGATAAATTATATGGTTGATGTTGAGACATCATCACAGGGGCTTCACTGGGGAAGAAATAACATACCAAGTGAGTTCATATTGTAAGATATATAGGGGGTAGAGGGTTTTTATATTGGCAAGTATAAAAAATGGAGACCTAAGTTAATGAAAAAATATAAAGGGGTAAAAAAATGTTAATGAAAAAATGGATACCTACAATATATAGTGAAAGTAGGGGTTTTTAAATTGGGAAGGTGTATTGGGTTTGTATTGGTAGGGGGTTAAATAATGTGATTTTTAGAGGTATTTTCTAATATGTAGTCAAATAAAGGGTATTGTTTAATAAACCACGAATGCACATGATATGTCATAGGTTCATTAAGTGAATCCCCCGTGGATATCGTCATGTTAGTGGGATGATTTTATTGACATTTATGATGAGGAGGGAGAACTGATTGAGGATCATCGTGATGATGATGGAGCCAAGAGGATTTCATCTATAGTATAAGATGAGGTTTAGGATTATGATACTTAGTATAGATGATCCAACAGAGAGCTTGAGGAGTCTAAGGAGACAATGGAGTCAAATGGATGGTTTGAGGATCTAGAGTTGAATAAATTGATTGAGGAGATTGAGGCTAGGATAGGTTCATATCCCCCATTATGGATATATAATGTAGACAGTTTTGGAGGTGTCATTCCAGGAGTAGGAGGACCATTTCCAAGATTGGATAGATCATATTTGAGAGAACAAGGTACATCTTCAGGAGGTGGAGTTGGGCCTGAAGTGTGGAGAGGTAGTACTCAAGACTACCCCAACTCATCTTCTCTATGATCTCTTGGAGATGGGCTCATCGTTCCTTGCTCGGGGTGGCAGATCCAGATATATGTGGAATGCCTAGAAAAGGTAATTCCCGATGAACATATTTTATATGAGGATTTTTATCTGTGGAGATGTTCAAGACGACCTTGGTATGTGACGTGTTTGGCGCTTATTTGGGTTGTGTGGGAGTTGGTGCTTATTTGGGTTATGTGAGTTCTTGTGGAGTTGACACTAAAATTAGTTTAACTACCTGATTAGTTGATGACACGTGAGGATTCAACACATGGAACTCTTATGGAAGCATTCACTAGCTCATAGGATTGATGCAGTGTCAGGAGATGAGCATTCTTCACATGATTCATGCATTTTTATGAGAGGTTGTTCGATGGCATGGGTTATCAATTTGATGGACAATGTTATTAAGGATCAACACCTTGGTGATGGATAAATTTCAAATGGGGATTCATTTTCAAGGATGGAAACATTGTTGGAGTGTCGTAGGATGTCAGAACCTCATGTTTGAGCACCCACATGTGGAAAAAGATGGGTGATTTGAGTCGCAATATGAGACACACATCACACGATTTGCGATGATTGTGTTACATTTTAGGGTTTCTTAACCGAGCGATTTGAGATGATCAAGATGAGTGCACACATGCTCGAGTTGTGTCAGTTAAGAAAAGTGTGTCTATGCTCGAGTTGTGTCAGTCAAGACGTATGCGCTCGAGTGTGACGAGTTGGCTCAAGTGTTGAGTGCTCACTCTATTTTGAGGTTTCCAGTACAATGGAATGAGTTAACACAATCATTTCAATTGAGCCCCACATCACCACATTGGATATTTCACCATGTGTTGGGTCAACTTGATGAGAGAATGGGTCAATGCAAGTATTTAGAGAGTCGACTGGAGGAATGTAAAGGGTCAAAAAACATAAGAGATGTGTCGGTTGGGTGATACACATCCCTTCACGTACCCCTTGAGACACACATATATTAGAGATTTGCAGAACAAAGTTAAAAGGGAAGGATGCAAGCTTGAAGAGAAGAGGAGTAGTGAAAAGTGAAAAAATATGAACCATGCCATAGGTCCAAGCCACAAAGGAGAGAAGAACCAAAGTTGAGGTTCGATCTCTCCTCACGGGTAGAGAAGAGAACTGAACCAAACTGACTAAAGTTGGAGAGGAAGTTTTGCACACAAGTTGGATGAGGATAGTAGCTGAGGGTTTGGATTTGTGATTGCAGCAATAGGTCGATATTTTGAGGCCTCATTTTGATAACCATACACCATACATCGAAGTCTCTTTCACAATTGAAGGTGTGAACCAAAGGGAGGATTGGGTAGGGTGTTTTTCATGTAAATTTGAGGGTTTCAATTGGGAGCAAACTGAGAAATTTTTTGTTGTATATTTTGGGGGAGTAGGCAGAGGGCCTAGATTTTGGATATTTTGCAGCATTGTAATGTATTTGTGAAACTTACATACTAATAATTATGGGTGGACCAAGGGTCCCCTTTTCCATATCCCGGTGTACATATTTATGAGCATTATTATAATTATATGAATGTGACATAATATAGTAGCAATGTGATAATGATGTGATGATTGGACTCTTGCACATGAGATGGAAAAAAATTGAAGATTGGGCATTATACTTGTGTTATGATTGTATTTTAGATTCCGCACACATAATATATCTAAAACATGAATAGATTTATAGGGATAAGTGCTAGAGGCATAATCCAGGATTCGATAACACATAAGTTGGTCACTGCGATTATAAGGAACCTCAACGATGCCACACATTCATAAGGCCTCAACACACATTAACTCGAGGAGCGCTCTAAGGACATAATGGGTGTGTTATCATGTGGATTACTCATGGATAATTATCTCTTTATCCATTCAAAAAAGACCTATCATTGAACCCTAATCTCTTATCTGAAATAATACTAAATGATAAAATGAAAATTGATTTATCACAACACTTTTATAATATGTTATATAAATTTATAATTTAAAAATTATTAAATTGAAAATATAAATCTTTGAATTGTGAGACACATATACAAATTTAAAAGATTACATGGATTTAAGGCGATGATGATGATGATGATTAACGTCCACTAAGACCAATGTGGCCTATCAAACCTCGATATAAGAAAAAAAAAAGAATATATATATATATATATATATATATATATATATATATATATATATATTATTGATAAATTATTTTTTCTTATATAAAAGTGATGGGTGAATGTACACTCACAAATAATAACCAATACTAATTATCATCACTTATTATTTAACAAAAAAATTAAAACAAATTATTTTCAAAATAAATTATAAATTCTCTTTTACTAAGTTTCTATTGATGAACAATGGGTTTCAACAAAATAGTGCACTAAGAAAAATAAAAAATGAAAAAATAATTTTTAGCATCTTTTTTAAAATTTATGAATATGTTTTTTTTTTTTTTGCTAAGTTGTGTGAGTCTTAAGATGACTGCATGCTTAACCTTTGGCATGAGAAACCATGACCCAGGGGCATTGAAGCCGTCAAAATATGTGGGGCATGTATTCGGCCTGGGCCACACCAACCCTTAACATGGTTAGATTTTTTCCCATAGAGTTTTGAACCAATGACCTTCACATCATGGAATGCCTTAACAATATAACATGTCATCATCTATTCTACACCTTGTGAAATAATATTTATGAATATTTTAAAAATATATTTATATAAATAAAATATTCTATATATTATTAAAATATAACATTTGTTTTTTAATTTATTTTATATTTATAACGTTTATAAATACTTTATAAATATATTTATGCAATAATTTATATAATAGTGTTTACATTCTAAAAATATAATTTAAAAGGGATAAGGGTTTTAGTCATGGTAGTTTTTTCTCAAATTGATAAAGAGATAATATCCATGATTATAAACCATGTGACACCACACCACTCCATACATATATCCATCCTATTTTAAAAGTATAAATATGATATTGGAATAAAAAATTAAAATTTTTATTTATCCACCTATCATTATTGATTTATGGGTTTATGGTTGTGAGATTTGGGGTTGGACGCATATCCTACTAAACTTGGAGTAAAATTAAATAAATCTGAAAATAATTGATTGCTTACAACTTTAAATTAAAAGAAATGCCCCTTATTCCATTCTCCTCATGGAAGATAGTATCATACCTATTGAATGTTAAGCCCTAAAGTTAAAATATAAAATATTGACCAAAATAAACTTCTCATTATTGACTCTCAAACTAGTCAATACTCCAATAATTATGAAGTGTTGTAGCAAATCCATACATGGAATTTTTTACTAAAATTTTAAGGATTATTGAATGCCAAACTTTGTAGTTGACCTACTAGCCTACTAGGGAACTATAGGGAGCCTTCCTAATGTGCATTAAGGTTATATCAATGATATGTTTTAGCACTTATTTATATTTTTATTTTATGACATTGACATGGTTATTAATGTGATTTCATGCCTATATATCTTGACTACATACTACTAGAAAGACATTTTGGAAGATTTCTCAAACATATTTAGTATTCTCATTTTTTCATGACGATGATGATGATATGATTTAGTTGAGTGTATATGGTTATATGACTTGGATGAATTATTTTAGGTAGTTTATGGAAGTATTATAATGTTGTTTTATTGTGGTTTTGATGAGAAATATAATGACATAATTGATGCTCCTATCATACCTAGAATTAAGTGGTCATACCTACAAAGATAATACAATTTGCAAGTAAGAAAAGTTAGTTGCAAACAAAGCAAAACAAGCATGTGAAGACAAGCTTAGAGGCCTACTCCCATTATGATTGACATTGCGAGTGAATACTGTATTATTTGATAAGGTAAAGGAAAGAATCCTCAATCTCCTAACCCATATGGATAATGAAAACAAGTTATAAGCCCAAATTGTAGCTTGGCAATAGAATGGTTGTTGAATTACATCCCATGTAAAATGTGTTTGAGGTCTCATATGTAAAGGACAATGTTTTGATTGTTTTATAATGGGAAGGGATATGGTAATTTGGTTGTGTATTCACCATTCATCATAAATTTTATATGCCACCATATTTCAACTCACTAAATATTTACTATTAAGGTGTTTTCATACAAGCTTGGTTGTATCCAACCATAACTAAGTGCTTCCTTATAACTTTCCCACAACACATTAATTTCGGAGATCTAATCTTAGTAATTGAATACAAATAAATGGTTGATAATGTGATTAAGAAAACCCTATAGATTTTGTCTAAATCACTCTATGTGGATTTTCATTCTCATGCATTGAAGAAATGGATTCTTGGAGAGTTTCATGGATAGAGGGTGATCTAGAGTCAACATCTACTATTGTTAGCATATCACCATGACATTTGGAACTTGTAGTTAAGATCTTGCATCTCATATTGGTTTTTTTCTTGAGTTGGGGAACACTTGGTTTCATTATTCTTACTTAAAGCTTTTGATGCATGTTTGAAGGGAGGCCTTATCTACGTTTTTCACCTTGATCATCTCCATTGTCCTATGCAAACATGAAAGTGGTGGCTAAAGTCCAATTTCAATCATATAAATGTGGCCTTGGGAGGTCAGTTTCATGGCTAAAGGAAAGGTTTTAGAGCACAAATGACAAGCTCAGTAAGAAAGAAATCAGTGGATCCAACCACATTCGAAAAAGAGGTAGTCTCTATCACTTGAAAATAACTCACATTTTCCTTGCACTTAAATCTATACTTGGATAAGATTTTTAGTGTTTGTTGAGTACTTGACTTTACCTTTATTTTGATCGATTAAAACTCAATTTTCTCCCTTGGCTTAAGCTCTTTTATGGTCACTATTTTACCCTTCTATTAACACATTGTAAAAATTGTATAGATGCCATGAAGATCCATATAGTGTCCCATCTTGCTTGGTTTATGTGTTCATTTTGGAAAATTTTTATTGTTCGAAGATTTCCCTTTAACCATTCTTAGGACTCTATTTTGAGTTAGAACTTTGTGACTATTTACACCTTCAAATTTCGATATTAAAACCCTCATTTTTATTTGTATTTTTCATGTTTACGAAACCTATAATTCACTTTCATGGTGGCATCCCATTGGAAAAATTATATGTGTTGCTACTTAGACACTAGATGAGACACATTCGTGAATTTTGGGATGGGGTTTCATAGATTTATAGATGGTTTTCATTATGGTATTGGTAAGAGACTTATCATGGTAGAAATCAACCATTATTCTTGAGTTAGGGACCATGATAGGATGGTGAATGAACTTATGGTGTGCTCATGAGTTGAGGAATGTTGGTTTTCACATATACCTATAATTACCAGTCATGTGGCTTATTCCATTATATTTTGGCTTGCATCCTATATCTGGAAAATCAATGAAAATATTAATGACTTGTAAAAACTATTAAAATAAGAAGTATGATTCTACGGTGAAAGATACTTCCCTCATACAACAATTTGGTTGTGATTTTTTGCTTAGTAATGCATTGGAATTTTCCCAAAGAAAAAAAAATTGGGAAATTGTTTATTGGGTTTGCCTATATTTTCCATGTAATCAAATGATTGAATTAAGTATTAAAATGTTGCAAAAACTAACTTGGGTAAATGTGAACAAACATAATTATATTAAGAGTATGTTGTGACGATTCTTGAGAATGGTCACATATTCTATTAACCTTGCAACCCAATTTAATTCTTATAAGGCCCTTTTGGTTGGTAACAATTGTGTCTCAAATAATTCCCTCGTATAATGGTATATTCAAGCTCTTGAATTGTGTTTACAAATGTTAAATACAAAGTGCATTATTTCATATGGGTCATAAGGAATCCATTTTTGTCTAGGGCACTTATATATTGGTATAGTGGTAGTACCAACAATACCATAGACAAAATTTTAACATTGCCCATATTGGAAAGGTATTATCATGGTTAAATTCCATTATGGAAGGTTAGTTATTTGGTTTTAGAGGGTTTCCACTATTTATTTATTTTATTTTTTATTATTTTCACGAGCATCCCTACCCTTATAACCTTTATTTTGTTGTTTCACCTTCACCCTTTGATTTATGTACCTAACATAAATGCAACTTAGGAGGGTTCACATTTCTTTATTGTGAGTAGATGTTGTGGATTGCATGATATTATGTGAATTTTGAGTCTAAAAATGGATGTACAAGAAGTAGTTTAGGTTCATGTCACTTACAAGCTTAAGCAACCAACCGATTAATGTGTTAGTAAGGTGACTACCAACAATCATTGGAACCCAACTAAAGGGTTCTAAATTGTTAGAAAAGTGTTCATCAAAATTAGGCCTTAAAAAAATAAAAATAAAACTTACAGGTCAATTGAGAAGTGGAATATAAATAAGAATGTCTAAAATAAAGGGCGATCTCGGAAATAGCTTCTCAACATTAATTTCACAATCCACCATAATATCTACCAAATTAGACATTTAAGGATCCATAATATTCAAATTTGATCAGGATCAAAAAATGGATATGATGTGTGAGAGTTGGCATACCACAGTGGAAACATATACAGTAATGACATCTATTCTCTTATGTTAATGTGTGTATATCTGGAAACCATCCACATAAACCATATAGTCAAAATACGTTAGAGAGAGATAGAGGAAGGGCATCATATAATCATATTTTATCATAAAAGGTAATGTTGAATGTGACAACAGAAAAAGTTGAGGTTGTTGAGCAAAGAAATTTGTAGTGAACTTCAGTTTGACTCAAAGAATTCAGTAGTAGCACTTCTTTCCAAAGATTTAAAAAACAACCTCATACAGTATCATTTTCATGGGCACCAATGTTATCACATGAATTACAAAAGACAATCAAATGTTCATTGGTATATATGATCTCTGAACTTGGGACCATTTTTGTGACTTATATGGAGTGTCATGCCTTGCAAAAAGTTTCATTGCATCCCTTGTTATGAGGAGAACATTTCCTCTGTTGACTATTCCTGGAACAGACCATCAAAAACACATGATTTTGGGTCGGCGCTAGAGAGCAGTTATGGCCTCGCGCTGATAAGGAAAATTAGCACTAGGCCCCATGCCCATTGGCGCTCTGTCTCAGTGGACTGCCCACGCTGAAATATTTTTGGAAATTTTTATAAATATAGAAGCAAATTTTCCATTGCTAACTACCTCGTGAGCGAGTCAACTTGGGTTGTTCGACTGAATAATGACAAGCACCTTCCTTTGGCTTCTTGTTTCCTCCTTTTGGGGCAACCTCCCAAAGGATAAGGCCTCCCTTCCACCATATGAGGGATCCCAACCTCCTCCTCTCCTTCTATAAATACATCTCCCTCACATAGAAGCAGCTAGCTGAAAGGGTTGAATAGCTGAACATTTTGGAGAATAACCAGAACAATCTGATATAGCTGGTGTGAGATAGAGCAGAGAGAGAGAGACCCTTGTCGAGAGAGAGTCTAGGTTGATTCCCTCGCCATGTCCAATCCCTCGACGAATGCTGGAGACGTGTTTTGAATGGACCCACTGAAGGAGGTTGCGATGTCAAGGCTCATTTGGTTGTAATCTCTTTCTTTCTCTTACTTAATACATGACTAATGTTTTGGTTCCCGTCTTGTGTTGATGTGATTGATCTTACACAATACGTTTAATTCTCCTTGAACAATTAACTAGTTATAAATGAAAATATTGTTTCGTATGCTACTTTCATTCTCTGATCCTTGTGGAGGTACCCGAGTACCATTGCTGAAGGATCGCGATGTGTCAGGACGAAAATCAGGAGACCTCCACCACAGCTACGACAACTACTTTGGATCTAAGGTAGGACATCTATCCCGTCTCAATTTCATTCATCAACTAGGAATCGATGCATTAGCGTGTCCTCTTGCTGCTAGACCCACCCTAGGGCTAGAGGGATCACCTCTATCTGCAGAGGGGATTTATCTACACAACAAGTTGGCAACTCCGCTGGGGATCAGTGTGTGTTTCTCGTCTCGTTGTTTGTTGAGCATTTGGCTTGTTGAGTCGACTTTGGTCGTTTAATTGTTTTTCTACTTTTCTTGACTTGTCTGAATTCTTTCAACTATCTTGTTCAACTCTAGAGTGTCAAGTCTGACCTCTGATAAGTGGTTTTATTTTTTTACCATGGTTTTCTAGCTTGGTGCAGTTTTTCTTTGAACAGTCGCGCCGAATGGCACATGTTGTTATTGTCACAGGTGTGCCAACCCTTGTTTAGCGCGGATTACAGCTAAAAAGTGTCGCCAAATCTTGTAGGATTTGAATTGACCTCTTTTCTGAGTTTTTGTTAGTGTTTCTTGGCTCTGGATTGGTTTTTGGCCTTGCAATTGGTCTTTTGATATTGTTTTGACTCTGTAGTCTCGGTATTCTCAGCTGTTTTTCCATCATCTTATCACTAGAGTTTGTAGCCCTAGGGTCTCTAGGTTCCTTGTGTTGTTTTTTCGGCCCTCTCCTCACTGAGCCTTCTGAGTTAAGTTCGAGACACTTTGATTTTTTTCGTTTCAATTCACTGACTAATTGTGTTAGTATTTCTCGATTATTTGTGTCTTTGGTTTGTTGGATGATCAATTTTGTTTTCGTTTGACTCTCCATTTCGTCACTTCGAGCATAGATTACATTGCTTGTTGGATTGTTTCGAAAGCCCTTTGTTTTCTTGGAAGAGTGCATCCTTGTTTTGAGTGCGTTTATGTTTGTATTGACTTTGATTTATTCATTTTCAATCTTTAAATTCGTAGTGCTCAAAACTAGTATTTTCTTTGCTTTTTAGTGCAACAATGCATTGTGTGCTTCATTCATCTAAAAAACAAAAAATTGCATTCTTTCGCTTGAGTTGAAAATAAAAATGTTCTTTTGCATTACTAGCTCTTAACGAACTAGGAAAGAGTTTTCATTTTCCATTTGGTTGTATTAGATGCATTAGTGAAATTCTTCTTACGTTTCAATTGATTGCTACTTTTTCATAATTCCTATCCTTCCCTTAGCTAGCATTCATTGAATGGAAATGATGTTCTTTTGCATGTAGAGTGCATTTAGGAATTTGAGATCACATTCGGTAAGGCCTTGAAATTGAAACATTAATTCAAGGTCAACCTTAAAATGAATTCAATCAACCTAAGGAAGCATTGAAACCTAACGCACATATTTTAGAGGTCTAGGCTAGTGATGTGTTCCTGTGTCGTTAAACCTAGTAGTTGTCATTCTCCATATGGCATCAGATAACACTAGTACGGACTTGTGCTCCCTGTACCATCGCGCATATAAAGGGAGATCCTCATAGGTTGCAATCCTTTATCCATAGGAAACTGAGTCTGCCACCCTGTAACCGTGATACACCAAACACAACTTCGATGAGACTACCTACATGTACATCAATTCCTTGGTCATTTCTCGTTCATTTGATCACCAAGGTGTATATGGTAGTTCACGGAAACTTGGTACACCCTCTTGCTTAGATTACCTGAGTAGTCATTTTGAGATCATTGAGCACTTGTCCTTTCACGCTCGTTCAATCTTAAAATGACTAGAGTCATATTTTTCATGTTTCTCGACTCTTAAAACATGAAACAACAATTTTTTTTTCAATGTCTTAAAATATTAACTTCCCACGAAATATTCTTGGTTAAAGTTATCTTCCTTAGTGTTTTGTTTTACGGTTGTTTCCAATGGCAATGTTTCCGAAGTTTACCAACCAAGGAATCCCCTCTGAAGGAAATCCTAGTCCTTTTCCTGATTTTGGGAATGTTGGCACTCCTTATATGGCAACATTGTCCCTTCCCAGGTTAACTGTTGGTTTCTTGTATGGTTATTCTCGACCTCAGTGGTTTCGAGTACTCTGACCTTTGTACAACCATCTCCCCCCTTGAACAAAACCATGTTGATTCTAAGGTGGACCTCTTCCCTTATTTGCTATTTCTTTGTCCTCCTCTTCTACTTCGCCTGGTGAAAGTTTGGATTCTAGTAACCAGGTGGCTAAGAAAAAGAAGAAAAAGATGAAAAAGAAGAAGTTAGATAAGCAAGAGGCTAACTCTGCGGCTATTGCGCCTAAGACACGTTCCCTTGATAAACCATCCAACCTTCCACAGAAAGTCAAATTCCCTTGCATGTTGTGCAAGGGTGGCCACCTTCTTCGAGACTGCCCTAGCATCCCCAAGGTGCTTGAAGTATAGGCCGACCGTCGTCCACCATTGCCATTGGCTTCTGGAAGTCATATTGGTGGCACATCTTCGACTAGTAATAATAAGACTCATAAGAAATAGGGCAAGATTACGAATCCCTGTAAGTTTTGTGAAGGCCATCATCCCATTCACCTTTGTTTGTACATGGATGAAGCCATGAGAGTGTTGGACAAACCTACTGTTTTTGCACCTGTCTTCCGGTTGGTTACCAGAAGCTTTCTTTGAGTCCTCCGCTAGTTGATTCCACGATTGGTCAAGATTCATCCTTGGTCAATATCGTTCCCCCGGAAATTCAAATTCATGAATCTGTTCCCAACTAACCATTGGTCATGGAATCGGTCGATCTGATCCCGCCTATGGTTCATCAGATCTTTTCCGTCAAGAGTGGATCTCATCCCCCTCACGTTCTTCTTGTTTCCTCAGATTCCTCAGACTTGGAGAAGGATCCTCCCGTCTCTGTGACTCAAGAAGTTTCTCTTCCTGCTCGCATGTCTGTGGTCCAGGAGGATGCTCCTCTTTTTCCGGTAACTCTAGGGGATGACCATCTCATTTCTATGGTACCCCCTCTAAGTAGTTTGGTCGCTTCCTTCGATTGGAGTAGATTTGTGGGATACCACCTTCCTTCTTATGTGCCCTTTGAGATCACAGTACAGGCCTTTAATGTGGTCGTACCCAACACCATGATAGATGAAGGCACATATGTAAGTGTTTTTTCTTCAACTACTTGGAAATATTTTGGTTCTCCATCGCTCGTTCCTGTTACGCAGAAGCTGTTGGCGTTTAACAGAGGAACCAATCAACCGTTAGGGATCCTTCAGAAGTTGCCTATTACTTTGGGAGGGAAAACTGTCTATATAGATGTGATGGTTGTTCCAAGCCCCTTAGATTTCAATTTACTCTTAGGGTGTGACTATGCTTATGCCATGGGTGCACTTGTCTCTTCCCTCTTTTGTGTGATCTGTTTTCCACACAAAGGTCGGATTGTGACTGTTGATCAGCTTTCATTCTTTGGTCCTGATGTGGCAGTTGGCCCACCACCGTCTCTTCCATATCTTTATTCGTCACTTTTATCTTCCCCGCCACAGGTTAATTATGTTTCCACTTTTCCGTTGCACTCATCCAGTGATAGTGCCATCGAGTATCATCTACTGGGGGAATTCGATCGCGATTTCCAAGATGTTTTTCTCCCATCAGATGTAAACATCTTGGAAGCCATGACCTCTTATTCGTCATGATGAAAGGTCGTCAGAGCATGGTTCGTTTTATTGTGTCAATCTCCCTAAAAAATGAAACAAGGTTGTCGAAGCATGGTTCATTTTCTTGTGTCAAGCTCCCTAAAAAATGAAATGAGGTTGTGCAGAGAAGAGTTTGTTTTTCCTGTGTCAAGCTCCTTAAAAAATGAAACACGGTGTCTTGAGGATAGTTATTTTAATGTGTCAACCTTGTTAAAAAAATATAGTACGGTTCCATTAAATTCGAGTCTTTGATCATATCTTGTCAGATCTCAGTCGAGTCTCTTCCTGACCTCGTAATTTGAACCTTCACTCCATCAGCTTTTCATCGATTTCCGCTGGACTGAAGCTTGGGGGGCATGTACCTCAAATTGAGTCACCATGTTGGGGGCATGCCCACTTTTTGAGCATAATTTACCTTTGTTTCAAGCTTGTGTAAAAATGAAACCAATCCCAAGCATAGTTTACCTTTTTTTTCAAGCTTGTGTAAAAATGAAACCTTTTTAGCTTGGTGTGCTTTGCGAGCGTTTTCTTGTCTATTGGGTCATTGCTTATTATGTAGATGATTGTTACTCCTTAAACCTCACATCTTAAGGTTGTATTTGCATGTTCGTTTACTGGAAAGACATTTATATTATATTACATATCAACATATTCCTAGATGAATGAATGCGTTAACTAATACAGTAGCTAACATTGTATTAGATAGAAATTTATGTAATTTGTAAAAAAAATCATCATCACATGTGCATCATAAGTTCAAAAAATATGTGTGTTTCGGTTACATCCCAAGACATCATGTCTCTCAAAAAATATGTGGAAATAAAACCTAGGTGTCTAGTCGGCGTGACGCTCATGATAGCATGTCACTGCCCGTACAAGCCGCCTCAACAAGCAGTGAACACAATTTGACACCCCTGCAGTATGTCTCTTATATGCACAAGGGACATCATCTAATCATGCATAGTCCTGGATCCCACAGGAGATTCCCTCCAAGTTGCGTATGATTTCCTCCTCCTCGCCTCCCTCGCCATGAGGGGCCACATCAAAGTCACAAGGAATCCTCCGCGCTATCAGGGACATACCTGCAGGTCTCTCTGGGCCAACATATGCAGTTACATGGATTAATGTCATAACATACATAAAAAAAAAATCATAATACTCATCAAAATAAAAATTGATTCTTACCCAGTACTTCATCTGAATCCTCTCCCTCTAGGAGTGGGAGATCTGCATCACCAGTAAAATCCGTGCTAGAGTAGGGCCAGTCCCCCATGACAATCAGCTGTCGGCAGAGCCACTCAAAGAACTTCGGTCTCCAAGACATCTGTTGACTGCCCCCTGACCTTGGCATCAGAGCTGCCCAACGGACCATCCGTGGTTCCTGGGCTGGTGGTGTCGAAACTATTACCTCCTGACGTTGGAATATTGGTAACCATTCCAAGATGAACAATACCAATGTGGACTTGTAGCCGAACTGCTTCAGCTTGGTGTTCTTGCATTTTGTCAATTGACACTTCATGTTGATTTTTACCTCCTCTGCCATGAAATCTACAACAAGAAGTAGCTGTGTTTTTGTGACCTCGTACGGAGCCTGCTATCCAGCACCTCGTGTAATGGTGTGTAGGACTACTCTTAGTGCCAAATTTGGAATAGTTTGGATATCCATTTCCGCTTCCCAACCCTTTCCTTGCCCCTAGGCACACCTTGTCGATAACCATAGTCATGTTCTCCATTGAGGGTGGGGTGCCAGTCATGATTGGTACTACCCCCCTCCGCGACAGTCCGGTTATGAAATAAACATCTGAGACCTCAATCTCAAGTTCCTAGTTGTGAATAATGAATTTTTCCTGATTTGTGTCTTAGACACTGATCAAGTACTGCAATAGCTCCGGTTGAGCTCTGAGACATGGTGCCATAAATAATTTCTTAAGCCCACAATCTCTGAGAGTTTCAATGCATCTCACATTTCCCATGGATTACTCATCTTCTTCACTGTGTTCTCGTTCTTTCCACTAAATCACCATTTTGTCCTTTCGCACCTGCAAAAAGCATCCATATGGTTTTCATTAGCCAAATCCAATGCTTTTGAATGGTTAAATTGGGCCTACTTGTTTAAATTTACATGCTAAAAATGACTGTCACGGTTGGTGCACCCCCGTTCAATTTTTAGGCCGGTCGACGCGAGTCCGTGCCCGATACTCGTGCCGATCGCCACACCCTAATTTTTGCAAAATCCCCTCATAGATCTACAAAATTGGGGTTGCAGGTAATGAAAAAGTAATCAAAATGCAGGGAAAGATGTGAGTTCTTACCTGGAATGGACGGATTCACGATTGGCCTCCCAGATTTCCCGTTGTCAACGCTGCAAAATCGCAGTGAAAAAGGGTAACAAACTGCTCACAAGAGGTAAAAGTGAAAAGTAATTTATTTTTCACCATATTTGGAATTTTATAACTTTTCAGAACCCTAATTAGGTTTTAAAGCATACTTTTTGATTATTTCGCTATGTTGTTTCTAGAAATGGGTTTTATGTCCATCTCTTGTGTAGCAATAGGTCTTCAACGTGACGTCGATGAAGTAACTAGTTGTATTTTATACTTTTTCGGATTCGGTAAAAACACGAAAAAGTCATTGTTGGAGTCATATTTCAGCTCTTTTCTGACTCTCTAAAATTGAAAAGATTGTTGAGACTCTTATTGTTTTGAACTTGTTAAATGGTTGCGAAACAATATCTACCTAGTATACGTTTACCCCTTTTTTGGGTTGGGATAGATTATTTACGAAAAAGGAATACCTTAGCCTATCGCAACTAAGAGGTTCTCTCAGACACAATTTTCTACCTTTTCGAATCTGTGACACAACCTACGAAAAGGGACTGCTGGAGTTTTATTTTTCACTTCTTTTCAAACTCTCTAAACATGAAAAGATGTCGAGTTATTCCTTTGTGAGACTCGTTAAAATCTAAATGACATTGAAAACCGTCACCGAGTTCCTCCTTCCTAGGGCTCATAAAATGTACTATGATGGATTTTTCCGAAGGAAAAACTTACATGACAAGCATATGTTATCCCCTTCAAGCTTGTTTTCCAAAAATAATTGGGGTACTCGCAAGAAATGGTGGGGGAAAATGGAACCAGTTCTCAGTTGTGTCGGCAGTATGTCGCTCTTGAACATGACGCTCATCTGCATTCGTGTCGGGTTGGGAACATCTCATTTTGTCATTTTTGCCTCCATGGGTTTTGGTAATCTACTTTGACCTCTCATCTCCTCTTTTCCACGTCACCGTGACCTCAGATCCCTTGATGTAAAATACTGCCAAATCCGGAGTCGTGTCGCTGATATGTTCAAGAGAAGTTTCTGTTTGCAGTTTTTAACCACACTCTCATTCTCTTTTTGGTCCTGATTCACTATCATCATGTTCCTCTATCTTGTGTTGATGATGTGGGAAAAATTATGGCCCTCCTTCAACCAGGTCACTTCCTGTCAACTTCAGCTCATTATCTAGGAAGTTGATATAGGGACTCCCTTCTGGTACCTTGGAGCTTGCATGCCTCAATGGCATGTTCTTCACATTTGATGATAGGTCCACATCATTGGCCTTCGATCGAGTGATTCTGTGGGTGTTCGACACCAAATCACTATTCAAATTCCGTGGATTTTACTAGTTTTACCTTGAGAGCCATTGTCATTATTGGTGGTTTCTCTCGTGTCTGTTAACAACTCTCATCATTGGCTGGTAATCAGGTGAATTTCTTGCATGTTCGACTTCAACTCAGATATTTGCATGCTTGAATTTGTACTTGTTAGGGTCGAGATGGAGCGCAAGACACTGGATTTTGTCTGATAAGATCTAGGATGTGGGATATTTTGGTTTATCATGACTATATGCATGACTCTTCTGATTGGATGGTTGCGACCATACCTGAGTCTATTTGTTGATCCTTACTCCTGGATGGTTGCATCCATACCTCAGATCTTAGTTTATATATGTAATCTATTATGGATGGTTGTGTCCATGCCACATGTTCATGTATCAGAGATATCAATTGTATTTGTACTTTCAAGTCTTCCGACGGTGGTGTTTGGTTCGAACATACTCTTGTAAAGCATTTCACTCCTCCCTCTCTCTCGGACCTCATGCTTTAGGGGGGATCTGTTACACAAAATTTTTTCACTGTCCCTGCAATCCCCATCCCGCACATTGGAGGACCATTTCTGTGACTTATATAAAGTGTCATGCCTTTCAAAAAGTGTCATTGCATCCCTTGCTATGAGGAGAACATTTCCTCTGTTGAATATTCCTGGAACAAACCATCAAAAACACATGATTTTGGGTCGGCACTGGCAGGCAGTTATGGCCTCGTGCCCATAAGGGATTAGCACTAGACCCTGCGCCCATTGGCACTCTATCTCATTTGACTTCCCGCGCCGAGATATTTTTGGAAAGTTTTTAAATATAGAAGCGAAGTTTCCATTGCTAACTACTTCGTGAGCAAGTTAGCTTGGGTTTCTCGATTGAATAATGTCTAGCACCTTCCTTTGGCTTCTTGTTTCCTCCTTTTGGGGCAACCTCCCAAAGGATAAGGCCTACCTTCCACCTTATGAGGGATACCAACCTCCTCCTCTCCTATAAATTCATCTCTCTCACATAGATGCAGCTAGCTGAAAGGGTTGAATAGCTGAACATTTTGGAGAATAGATGGAACAGTTTGATATAGTTGGTGTGAGATAGAGCAGAGAGAGAGAGACCCTGGTTGACAGAGAGTCTAGGCTGATTTCCTTTCCATGTCCAATCCCCCGACGAATGCTGGAGACACGTTTTGACTGGACCCGCTGAAGGAGGTTGCGACGTCAAGGCTCATTTGGTTGTAATCTCTTTCTTTCTCTTACTTAATACATGACTAATGTTTTGGTTCCCATCTTGTGTTGATGTGATTGATCTTACGCAATACGTTTAATTCTCCTTGACCAATTACCTAGTTACGAATGATATTGTTTCGTATGCTACTTTGTTTCTCTGATCCTTGTGCAGACACTTGAGTACCATTTTTGAAGGACCGCGACGTGTTGGGATGAAGATCAGGAGACCGTCGCCACAACTAATACAACTGCGTTGGATCTAAGGTAGGACATCTATCCCGACTCAGTTTCATTCATTAACTAGGAATCGACATATTAGTATGTCCTCTTGCTGCTAGACCACCCAAGGGCTAGAGGGATCACCTATGTCCGCAGAGGTGATTTACCTACACAACAATGTCATAACGGAAAATGCCTAGCTTCTTGATCACTTTTGGGGGATTTTTAGGAATAGGCATGGGATTAATTGGCTAAACATGCTACCTATTGTGATAGAACTAGGAGATGAAGTACTAGACCCAAAACCTAAACTAATATGTGAGCCAGAATAAATCATATTCCTAGGAGTTGGGTCAATCTAAGGAATATGTCCCTTTTCTACAGACGATTGGGATGTTAACTTTTCAAAATGATCAAGAAACCACCTTATTGATTTACTTTCAAGTAGATGCTCGAACTCAGGGGATTGGCCTTGAATTCCTTGGGATCTACAAGGAGAAATGAACATGCATTAATGTATGAATCCTTAAAACATTAAGAATGTTCATTCCCAAGAATGGTCACCATTTATGTTTATGGTTGAAGTGGATACCATGAAATAACATGGAAAACACCCTTGTTAGGTTTTCAAGGAGAAAATAGGGATGGTAGCCTAGATTGCTTTAAGCCTGAGATTCACTATACCTATGCACTTAGGTTGTTTAGTTAAATCTTAGTGAAGCCACTCTCCTTAAGGGCACTAGTCCTTCAATGAATGCAATTGATTTATTTTAGCAAATGAACCTTAGGTTAGCTGTAATTTTGTTAGTAAATCAAGTTATTAGAAACTATTCTAAGTCTATCTATTACGAAAAATAATTCTAAGTGAAATTAATGCATGGAAAGTTAAACTGACTATTTGTAATCATTATAACCATTAATATCGCTAAAAATTGAAGTAAAATGAGCTATATAAAGTAATAAACAATTTTTTTATGCTAAGTGAAATGTAGAAATGACTAGGATATGATTAAAATCGGTTAAGTTAATCCTCCAAAATGAGTAGGAAAAATATGTATAAATGTTTCAACTAAGCTAGTAGTGTCATGCATGTATAAAACAAATTAATATATGAAATTAAATTGAAATCATAAAGTTTAAAGTTAAGCAAAAAACCAAAATTCAATAATAAACGCAAAAACGATGATTACAAATACGCATAATTATAGACTTATTAATAAAAGTGTTTATGTGCTATATATTAAAACAAAAATGTTAGACAATTAGTCTGGGCCATATGAATAGGATTTTTTCAAGAACCTATGTTATTCAAAACGTTCCAAATTCCAAACTAGGTGAAGCTCTATACAATATGAAGCAGACCACTTGACAATCAAATTGTTTGAAGGGATATTAATTATTACAATGTTGAACTTGAAAATATTTCAAAAGAAACTAACTTGAAACAAATAGACATAATGTTACCTCTAAGGGGGAGTTGCTTTGCTTTCATCCTATTGTTGGATTGTAGGTTGTGGGCTACCCACCATTGCTAGCATTTCTAGGCTATTGTTGGTTGAAAAATGAATTGATATTACACAAATTGCATAAAATAGTTATATGTGCTCCCTTTCTCATCAAAAATTAAGTTATCTACCTATTTTTATAAAAGAGGCTAATAAATCAGGTGATGAGTCACCTTTACCCCTTGATTTTCCTCCAAAAATCAATTTCTAGTGTGTAATATTTTTAAATTTTAGCAAGTATTTCAACCAACATAAAAGATGAAATAGGAGTCTCAGGGTGACTAAAGGAGCTTACTTTACATTGGCACACTTTTCCTTAGGGTTTTTCCAAAATACACTTAATTTCCAGCTCTATTTAATGACATATTATCATTATTCCTTAAATATAAATTATGAACTTTTTAAATCAACAATTTATTTCCACAATATATAAATAAAACAATAGGATATATATATATATATATATATAGATATTTATTTATTTATACTTATATTTATTTATTTATTTCCAAAGAAAAAAGCGAACTCTTTATATTCATAAAAAGTTAACTGTGTACATGCATTTAAGCATTTCTTGGTATGAATATGTGCTCTCCCAAAAAAAGGCCGAATGATTCAGCCCATCTTCAAAAAACCCCATCGAGTTGTAGGATGAGTTTGTTCAAAAGATTCCCATATTATAAGGAAAAAATGCCAACTTTATGTCGACCCTGTATCATAAGTATGCACTATGTGTTCCTGGGCCTCCTCTTATGAGGAAAACAACCCAAACAGGAAAAAATGTTGTGTGTTGCAAGTAACATCAAAAACAATATTGAATCTTTGTCCACATATGCAGTTTTGTAGCATTACATAAAGTAAATGAATTTTTCTGCATGAAATTAAAATATGTACAACCCAATGATGTTGAAAATATACATAAATAGTTAAATAAAGGAAGTAACTTAAATAAAAGGAGGATGGTCCAAAGCCACAAAGCCTTCTAGCCCTATTTCTCGTGTCCTCCAACTGCTCAGATCTTGTTGTAAACCCTCCCTAGAAAGGAGGTCTGCAGCGGCATTTCTTTCCCGGTAAATATGACATAGATCAATATGAGTAAAATGAGTCTTCAAAAGCCAACATTATTCAAGGATAGGACTTAAAATATAATTTGAACAAACAAATTCCTTATTGAACCATTTGATGGTATTCAGCGAGTCCCCAAAAATCTGAGCTGAGGTAATTTCCAGGTGAGTGAGCCAACATAGGAGGAGATGTAGAGCTTCGATCTCAACATAATTGTTTGGACCCTGTTTGAGTCCAATAGAGGCTTCTAGCCTTTGGGACTGATTACAATGGATAACAATTCTAGCACCACACATGTTCTCAAGATTAGACGCACCGTCGAAATACGCCCATGGGATGTCTCCCCTAATCAACTCAGGATTGATGTTCCTTTTCTTCGTAATGGGCTCTTGAACGGGAAAAAGAGAATAGATGGCCACCCATTCCTAAGCGACTATTTGATAAGGAATATCTTTGTTCCTGAATATGACTCGATTTCTAGTGAGCCATATTCCCCAGGAGATCAGTAAGGGAATTGTTTATGTTTCTCTGTTAGACTGTTGTTCCACCATATCTGCAAGGCCTCCTTGAGCATGAGGCCTCTCCATTGTTGTGTGCACCCAACCAGTGTACAGAACATGTACTATACCTTTATACTGTAAGGGAAACTCATAAAAAAATGAACCACTGATTTGGATTCATGTTTACATAAAGGACACCTTCCCGAACCCTCCTTCTTTCTTTTCTGCAGATTGTCCCAGGAGGAAATCTTGTTTTCCAGCAAGCACCAGAAGAAAAGGCGAATTTTTGCAGGGAATTTCATCTTCCAGAGGGGTTTATGCCACCATTCAAGCTCCACCCAACCTTTCTTCCCCATGAGGTGTGAGTAGACAAGCTTGGGAGAGTAATTACTAGATAGAGCCAAGGCCCATATGAGAGTATCAGGCTCTTCCCGAATGCAGACATTAGTTCTGAGAATTTCATTGGTGTATAGGATCCATGTCTCGATCCAGATTGGGTATAACTGAAGTTCAGCCCCTAATTTCAAGCCTTGTGCCCAAATGGATGTTCTTTCAGGATTTTCAACTTGGTTTAGAAACAGTAGGCCCTTTTATGCAAGGTGGGCTCTGCATGCCTTGGGAAGGGATAAACCCACTTTGTAACCAACCCACGGGTCCAATCCCACTCTGATCTGTTGCCCATTTCCTACCTTCCAAACCAGTGCCTCTTCGATTAGTTCCATGGCTCCAAGAGTGGCCCTCCATACCACTGACCCTCCCTTTTTTTTCTTATCCGAGCTTCACACCCAATCGATGATATATCTAGGGTCTATGTACTTCCTTCTCATTACCGTGGACCATAAGGAGTCCTTGACCAACAGAGACCATCCCATTTTGGTAGCAAGAGATTTAAAAAAATAGGGAAGCTCCTTGATGCCCCAACCTCCCCACCCTTTGGGTCTGGCTATTTTCTCCCACGCTACCCATGGCAACGTGTGATCCTCCCTAGAACCTGCCCACAAGAATTTGTGGAAGATTTTGCGAATTCGCTCCATAATTCCCTTCGACATCCATGAAAGCAGTGCCGAGAAGACCGAGATGGCCATTAGTACTGATTTGATGATAATTAGCCTACCTGCTCTGGACAACCACTTGTAGCACCATCACTTGATTCTTTTTTCAATTTTTTCCACCATCCACATCCAGTCGGTTAATCGGTATGAGTCAGGATTTATATGGAACCCAATATATCGGAAGATTTCTAAGAGTTGCTTGGTCTCAAAGGGGAGAACTTCGACGACTCTCCTGGTGTCTTACTCCAAGAGCCCTTCGATCATAATAGATGATTTATGAAGATTAATGCTCATAACATTGGCTTCGAGAAAAAGGTCCAGGGAGGTTTTTAGATGGGATATGTCTCTGCTGTTACCATTGCTGAAGAGGAGGATATCATCTACGAACATAAGGTGTGTTATTTTGAGATTTGTAGAGACCACCACACCCTGAATGTCCCCTTTCCTTTTTGCCTCTAAGATCAATTGACTTCAACCTTCAGCTGCTAGAGAAAAGAGGAGAGGAGATAGGGGAATCCTTGACGAAGGCCTCTTTCATTCTTGAAAAAGGAGGAGGCAGCTCCATTTATTAACACAACGAAACTAATATCAGTAATTAACCCCATCTCCCAACAAATGAAATCATAGTGAAAGCCCAGGTGGGTGAGCAAGATTCTGATATACATCCAATTGATTTTGTCATATGCCTTAGAAAGATCAATTTTGATGATCAACCCTTTCTGTCTGAATCTTTTCATACTGTGTAAAACTTCTTGGGCCACTCTGATGACTTCATCGATCTGCCTCCCTTCTAGGAACCCAAATTGTTCCTTAGAAATATAATTTGATAAGATTGGTTTGAGTCTTTTGGCAATGACCTTGGCAATGATTTTATAAAGACAGTTGCAAAGGGCTATAGGATGGAAATCATCAAAAGAAGCTGAAGTATCCAACTTCAAGATGAGAGAGATGAAAGTCTTGTTCAAAGACTCTGGGATGGCTCCATTGGCTCTTGAGGATAATACCACCATAGTCACGTTGTCCCCGATTGTTTCAAAAAATGTTGATAAAATTCCACAGTCCACCCATCCGCCCCCGAGCTTTTGTTCCTCTGCATGGCCTTTAAGATTCCCTCCACTTCTTCGTTAGTGACCTGGCTGGAGAGCATTTTGTGACTTTCCTCATCTATGTAACTAGGGAAAATATGTGCCACTTTGACAACTTCTACAATAGAGATATATCTGGGGGCCTTGTAAAGTTTCCTGAAGTGATTCTTCCCCATTGAGGCAAGGCCCTCGAAATATTTGACTATACTATCGTCCTCTGATCTCATTTCCCAGATGGTATTTTAGATTTTCTGAACCTTTGCATAGTTGTGGAAGAACTTTCTATTTTCATCCCCCACCGACAACTAGATAGCCCTGCATTTTTGCCTCCATTCTTCCTCCCTAATTAAAAGTATTTTCCTTCGCTATGCTTCTAATCCTTTTATAACCTCTCTTTTCTCCAAAGTCTTGTATCCGTCTTCTTCTGGTCCTTCCAACCTTTCCAGTTCCTTCCCTATCCACGATAATCGAGCTTCCTCTTCTGATTTATTTTTTTTCCTAATCTAAGGTGGCCTTCTTCATTCTTTTGAGATTGGTCAGGACGGATTCAGTAACATTGGGATGTCCTTAGGAGTTATGATGGGACCAGGTCTATTTAAAGAGGGTGTTGTAGGAATCCTCCAAAAGCCATCCATGATTGAATTTGAAAGGAGAGCCCAGTTTATTAGTCCTCCCTTTGAGCTCAAGAATAATGGTGTGATGATCTAATTCCCCCCTTCCCCTATCCATTTCCTGAGCATCGGGACGTTATCCATAAGATCTTCTTTGATAAAAAATCAATCCAGTCTCTTGGGAACCCTGTCTTCCCCTGTTCTCCTGTTCTGCTAAGATGGTTTCATTTTTATGGCATTTAAGTCCAGTAGGTTGGCTCCACTGATCCAGGAGGAGAAGAAATCTGACAAGGGGTCAGGTCTGGCATTCAGACCCCAATATTTTGTCTATCAAATAGAAAAGTTTAGGTCCCCTCCAATAATGAGGTTAGGGCTCTTCATGAATGATTTAGTCCAAAGGTCATTCCAGAAATACTCACGAGCCTGACAATGACCATAAATGTTGAGAAGAAGAAAATTATGACTGAGTTCAGGGGAGAAAAACTCTATAGCCAGTACAAGGTCGAGGTCCCAGGAGTTTATGGGTTTCAATTTCCTAGTTTTGAAACTGATGGCTAGTCCCCCAGATCTCCTTTTTGCATCAAGGCAGAAGAAAGACCAACCAAGGCACATATTCTCCAAAGCTTTTTGAATGTTTTCTCTAGCTCCCAAAGTCTCCTAGAGCATGATGATGTCGGGACTATGTTTAACGAACATAGCCCTAAGAGCTATTTTTTTGGGTTTACTAGCCAACCCTCGACAGTCGCAGGACAAAACAATCATTTGGAAACCAGTCCCGGGGTTTGCATTGCTCTAATAACCCCTGTCAAGATTTGTTGTTTTCCATAAGCTATTTCCAACATAGCTCTCAGCTAATCTTTTGAAATATTATATTTTCTCCCCCTTTGTTTAAGGCCAAGAGAGGGATCACCCGAAATTCCCAGGTCCCCAAACACAGCCAATAAATTTTCCTTTCGATCTCTGGGCCTGAGGTTGTAGGGATTGCATTAAATTGTAGTAGAAGGGGAACCAAAGGCGAGCTTGAGGAAGGGATTCAACTCAAACCAGGGATGGAGGTAATAATGTTGTCCAAAGCTATACTGGAACGAGGCCTAGAGGGAGAGAGGTAATAATGTTGTCCAAAGCATTATGTCGAGGCCTGGAGGGACCAGGCCCTGAATCCATAGGTAAAATCTCAGAAAAAAAATGAAAAATGAGGGAGGGGGATCAAAAGAGGTATCCTCGGGTCCTTCAACTAGTGTAGTCTCCGTGGCAGCCTGAGGCTAAACCTGTCCTGGATCCACCTCCATATCTAGCTTCGTGCAGTTCCCTGTCTCCTGCTACAATGACTGTTGATCATCCTCTTGTAGTTGTGAAGGGGGCTTCTCCTCTGTCCATCCCTCCGTCGCCTGAGTTGGGTTCTCCTTAATACATTTCCCCTCTGCTTCTGAAGATTGTTTTCCCTTATTTTTTATTTTTATTTGGCCTTTTTCAAATGGAAAGAGGGCATCCTTTGCCGTATGGCCAAACATATGACATCTATGGCACTGAAAGGGAAACTACTCATAGTCCAGGGCTTGGATGAAGGACCAGTTCCTGTAATAAAGCTGAATGGCTTCGAAAAATCCTTCACGCGGGTTAAGCCTAACCATAATTCTAGAAAATCCATATTCCCATGTCTACTTGAAAGACATATCAGCCTCCAAAAAAACCCCCAACTCGTTCCCAATATCTTTGAATACATTTTGCGTCCATAGATTATGGGGTAGACTAGGAAGCCTGACCTAGATGGGGAGGTCCGCCACCTTCTCCCTATGTGCTTCAAATAGGGGATTCCAGGGTTTAAAAAAAATAGGAGTGCGACCGAAATCCCAGTTCTGCTCGAGGACACAGTTAGCCTTTTCCATAGTTTTAAACTTTACCATGAACCACCCATTTGTGAGATTGAGAACCTCAAAGCGAGGGTCTCATGCCATTGCCCAAGATTTTTTGGCCCATTCAGTGATGTAACTTGCAAAGAGTTTTTTCCCGTTGGCTCTTCCCACCAGATTCAATTCTGATGTCTGCATTGCGTCGTCTACAAAAATTTCGAAGCCTAGGATCATATTTGCAATTTTTTATTTTCGATGGAATCATTTTGCCTTCTTCCTAGTGTTGCATGAGTTTTCCAATTCCCTTGCACTATCTAATGGAATAGGGGAAAAATGTGAAAGTGAGATTCCCTCAGTGTATAGTATATTTGTATGTGGTTCCTCACTGAATTTAGACCCCCCCTGACCTTGCAGCAAGCAGAGGAAGGTTTTTGGCCAAAGATCCTTCCTGTTGATCACAAGTTCCGACCAGGAAATCTGAGTGAGAATCTTTCCCACAGCTCAAAACCTTACTTGTTCCTTTTGCACTCAGTTGTTTACCTTGGAAAGTATCTGATACCTTCGTTACTCTGCCTTCTGTGATGGCCTCGACAATGCCTCCCCATCCTGTCCCCTAGAGATATTTTTGAAGACGTCTCTCCCCCTCGCTCAAGGGAAACGAGGAGTTATTTGGATCTCGGTCGTTTTTCCCACCAGATCTGTGCAACGTCATACCAAAACTTTCTTGCCCAGATTGTATAACATCAGGAGCTTGCCCAAAAAATATTCTGCTAGTGCAACTAAACACGATGTCTTCCAAGCCTCCTGTTCTAATGGAAGGTTGGTGAAAATCATGGTTCCACAAGAGACCCCTGTTTTCCAGGGGCGGGGCCTTAAACCCTATGGGAGCGGCCTAAATTTCGATGGGTCAGTTTTCAGATGCTTTTCCCTTTTCACTGCCTCACAAAGAGACTCTTCACATCTAGCCTGCCATTCCTCAACCCCCCAAGCCATCACTGAACCTCCAAGCATGTAGGAGCTCATCCCAGCTAGGCCAATGAACTCCAAAATGTTTTGATCTGTTACGTCCATGCCCCACATGTCCAACACGTCTCCAGGCTCGGGATCCACCTCCACACTTTCCGAGTCATTGACCATGGCATCTTCCTTCAGTTTATGACAACAGTAAACAAACCCAAACCGAAAGTGCATGCACCTTCTAATGAAAGGAGTTTAAACACCGTTTTTTTTTTTTTAAACCTATCCTCCTTCAGCTAATGACAAAAAAAAAACAAACCTGAACCTTCAAACCGGAAATGCATGCACCTACCGAGGAAAGCAATTTAAACATTGTTTTTTGCAGGTAAAGCAGTAAGCTGCAGTAAAACCCTAAACAGGGCGTGGTTAGAGAAAAAAAATTGCAACGAAACGATGTCGTTAACCTTTTTCCCTTCACCTCATTCCCAATGCTTTCGATGCCGACGCCCACCCATCTCTCCGCATTTTTTCCACTCGCCCTGTACAGGGCGAGTTTTCTATGAAGGCCACGCCATCACCGTGTGCCCACCTTCATGAAAAAATGTGTCCCATGCTGTCAGAAAACCGCTCGTAGCTGCATGAAAGGCCTAAACGACCTAGGCAACCTCCATAGTTGCAGGTTCTACCCTTAAAATATTTTATTAATGTGTTGCTCCTTGTTGAGCTCCAAAGATGTTCTTTCTTCCACCACATTCCACTCCATTTCCTTTGTCCATTATTAATTACAGGCTCAAATGATCAATAGAATTAATTAAAATTTCTTTAAGAATGTATATCATGACTAACTTGCTATGTTTTTATGATTTTGTCATTGTAGTACTTTTTGAACTAGATCTAGCTACATAATGCAGACATTCTATAGCTAGTTGCCGATTCTGCAGCTGTCTTCATGTCTACGCAGGTTCCGGGTGTCATATCAGAGAAAAAAACATATGGCTATATTCCACATCAGTCCGTCATCATTTGTTGCTCTCCACGAAGTTTAAACGGAATTCTGTAGGTGGTTATGCACGTGGGAACTCAAACTAGGAGATAGACTCCTAGTAGGACAAGGACAATCCAGATGTCCTTAATCATATTACGAGACCACCATCAGAGTCCTAGTTTGATTTTTATTTGGAAATACAATTATCCCTAGGTTATCTCAAGACAGTTATGTAATTTTGTTATAAATATGGCTCAGGAAACCGAGGGACAAGGTTAGATTTTGTGTTTGATTACTAGATTTCAGAAGTCCGAAAACACTCTATTTTGAAGTAATTTCTCTTTAATGAAAGAAGCATCACTTTATTGAAAGCACTGAGTCAATCTTGAAGTAGATTTTGTGTGCTACTCCAGTGGTAGAGGGCCCCTGCTACCTGAGCAGCTTTGTTCATATGGCTTAGATAAGTATTTTAGTCTCGTTTTTCATTTCTAGCTTAAGCAGGTTTCTGAAGTTTATGTTTCATACTTGTTTACATTAATCATCACAGCTAGACTTACTCTTATAAAATCTTCCAAAATATCATCACGATGAATAAGGCATAGCTGTGGTGTTGTAGATTTTAGTTGCATTTCCTTTCGAATTTTATGATTTATGCTTGTTTACACTAAGTGTCATAGCCGGTCTTACTCCTACAAACTCTTCCAAAACATCATTAACAATGGATAAGAAACAACTGTGGTATCTTAGATCCTAGTTGTATTTGCTTTCAAATCTTATGTTTATGTTCAATTGCATTGAATAATACAGCCAGACTTGTTTTTACAAACTCTTCCAAAATATCATTCATATTGAATGAGATGGGCTGTAGAATTCCATAGACTAGTTGCATGTTAATTTAGTTATAACACTCTGGAGGTTGATTGCATTTAGTTCAGATCTGTCACTACATTTCAAGTTTGATAATGGCATTCTAGTTTAACTCTGTTCACTGTACTTCAAGTATATTAGTAGCACTCTAGTTCAGTCTCAGTTCATTTTGTTTCACGAAAATATTAATGGCATTTTAGTTTGGTTGTAGTCACTATATTTTAAGATTGATAGACTGCATTCTAGCCTAGTGTTATCCATTGTATTTCAAGTAGTACTATTTGATAAAATTAGTCTCTCGACCTTCATTATTTACAAATTGCTTTTGTTCTGAATTTATATTGATACATCGTCACATGAACAGGGGTCAGTAATATCAGTTTAAGGCTTGGATTATTCTGCAAATATTTTACAAATTCACCTATAGCCTTTTTCCCAAACATTATTCTAGAAAATCTCTAAACTTATGAATAAGGCCTAGTAGTGATAAGTCAAGTTGCAGAATAGGGTAACTTCAACATCATAGGTTAATCTAGAATAGAAACCTTACTGTGTTACAAATAATCATTTTTTTTTGTAATATTGTGAGTTGATTGTTTATTTAGGAGAACTTTATTTACACTTAACTTGTCCATTTCTCAAGCTCTTCCAACACATCTTTAATGAATGAATTGGATAAGTTCAAGCTCATGTTGTGATTTATTTCCTTGCAATGAAGTCATTATCAAGCTTTGCATTTGTTGTTTGTCGTCCATATTTTAGGCTTTGTTATGTTTTAAATAACCAATAGCTTCTTTTCACCAGCACTTAGTTCTTTCCCTTTTCAAACATAAAACCATAAAACCAAAAACATCATAAAACACTAAACACAACGTAGTGAGAAACAAATACCTAGGCACATATAGTGCACCACACTTCAACAGTTTACTAGCCCTGGTTGACAATTAATGAACTCAATTTAGGGACACTAAGTTGAGCACAAACATTTTGGCGCCGTTGCCGGGTAAGTGTAACTAGGTAGCCTTGTTTCTTAACTCCCAAAAACAATGATATGCGTAGAGAGAGAGACTCAAGGGGTAGATTCATAAGAAGCAGAAGCAGAAGTTTGATTCCTAGAACACCTCTTTTTTCACCTAGACCAAGAGCCAGCACACCTCCAACTCAGACCCACATTCCATCCTTTACTGATCCTAGACTTCCAGAAGACTTAAGATCAGATATTCCATTAGAAAGACCTTCCACTTCATCCACTGAGCCTGTCTTAGAAGAAGATTCAAGGATCCCTGCTAGAGACAAAAACTTTTCCACTTCCACAGAAGAATCAACTATGGCAGAAGAAGGGGGAGGAGGAGTCTTTAATGGAGAAAACACATTATTTGGAGGGGGTAGAGGTAGAGGTAGAGGAGAAGGAGGTAGAGGTGCAGAACAAGAAGGAGGTAGAGGAAGAGGTAGAAGAGAAATGGGAAGCTCTTTTGGGTTTCCTATAGTAGATGAAGAAACCAATACAACTATGAAAAACATTTCACCCTCTGTCCTTGCAAAATTCTATGGAATTAAAACTGAAGATCCTGAAACCTTCCTATTTTAATTTGAAGTCCTATGTAGAACTTATGACTACTTACAAGATGCTCAAAAACTTAAACTATTTCCTTCAACAATGAAAGGAGCAGCATTGAAGTGGTTTATGAGTTTGATCAATAGTTCTATTAGGACATGGGAAGATATGAAACAAGCATTTCTAGAGAGGTATTTGGATTATTGTATGCCAGTCAATCATAAGGAGGAAGTGTTCAAGATGATACAAAAAGAAGATGAAAACTTGGAAGATTTGTTGGAGAGATTTCATTACAACATCAAAAGAGCAAAAATGGAGAACTTAGATCAAGACACCTTAAAAGCTCTCTTGTTGAAGAAAATTAGGGATGAATGGTTGGATATCCTTAACATGATGGGAAAAGGGGATATATCTCAGCTCACATTACCTGAAATATCTAAGTTATGTATCAACCTTTCAAGAGGGAAATCCAAAACTGTAAAAGGTCCAAGAGACCCTGCTCTTGCAAGGGCAAGTAAGTCTGCTTCTGGGACAGTAAGTAGGGCAGAGATAGGGCATATGCTTGATGAATTCAAATCTGACATCTTAGGGATTCTTAATGAACAAATAGACACCCTTAAGTTACAAAACAAGCAAAAAGCTGAATCTAATGCCTTAGCCATCTTTTGTCCCAAATGTAGAAAGAAGCATGCCTTAAGAGAATGTCCTTTGGATGCAAAAGTTGTAGAGACCTGTGTAATTTGTTCAGAAAAACATGAAACCAAGAGATGTCCTTCACTTCCTGGTCTTAAAGCTGTCTTTCAAGAGGAAACTCCTACAAATTCCATAGAATCTCTCAATTTTGTCTCTAGAAGGCCTTGGCAAGGACCTCAAACACAAGGATTCCATGATCAATTGTATAATCAACCTCCACTAAATTGGAATTATTGGTAGCAACCTTGGCCCCAATTTCAAAATCAATCTCAAGCTTGGGCACAAGGAGCACAAAATCCCTATGGAAGATACTCCCAGTACTATCAATATCCACCATCCTATCCACCATACCCACATTTTTCTCCTCAAAATCCTCAGAACCCACAACATCAAAATCAACCACTCCCATTACCATTTCCTCGGAAATCAAATCAGTTGCCTGCTCAACCCATACCAAACCCCAACAATAAAAATCCTCAGAATACATACATGATAGAAGTCCAACAGTTTCCAACTTATTTAATTACTCCTCTAGACCTTAGTGATGTTCAACTTAGGTCTGGAAGAATACCTAAAAAGAGGAAACCTTCTGTGATCATACAAGAACAAGACAACTCTGAGGAAGATTCTCTACGGGAAAAAAAAATTCTTGAAGAAGACACATCTTTTCAGGACCCAAACATTGAAAAACCAAAAACATCATAAAACACTAAACACAACGTAGTGAGAAACAAATACCTAGGCACATATAGTGCACCACACTTCAGCAGTTTACTAGCCCTGGTTGACAATTAATGAACTCAATTTAGGGACACTAAGTTGAGCACAAACACTCCTATATATATAATGAGAAAAATTTAGGGGTGAAATTTCACAAATAAGCTATTTTTTGGACATTTTCTGAAAAAATATTCGCCATTTGGTTTAAAATTCACCTATTTTTTACATTTATATGATTAAAGCCAAAAAATTACAAATTTTAAGAGTAAATTACATGTTTTTTTATTGAATATTCACCTACATTCTATATTTATGAATTTTCAAACTAAAACAGTCCTACAAAGTTATAAATGGAAAAAATATTAAATCCTTAAAACATACACATATATATAAAAGTTAATGTTTATCTTTCAAAAACACTTATATGTAGCATGATGTATGTTAACTATGAATAATTGTGATAATTTAGTTTTCACAAACTATCACAACCATCCATAACCAACAAACATCGTGCTACATATATGTACATGTTTCAAAATTGAATAAATAAACCCTACCCAAATCTATCGTTACTCTAATCAATAAAAAATAAACATCTCAAAATAACAATGTGTCAATCGATAACAATTTTTATTTTTTTTATAAAGAGAAATCTGTAACTAAAAATCCGAGTCGCAAAGTCTCAATCTATAAAAATTAATGCAGCCTCATTAATAACATAATGTCAACACCTATTTCAATAACATAATGTCAACAACTATTTCAATAGTCATGTTTAGACCATAAAAATACCAACTATTTAAATAGTCGTGTTCAGACCATAAAAATCTCCATTGGGTTAGGAGAGTAGTGCCCATTCAAAGACACCATGCTCAAAAATTGGAAAGGTAATAATCAAGTGATTATCTAAAAACTCATAAAAAAAACTCAAAATTTACTTACCAATTGAGAAATGACAAATTGATAAAAATGTTTAAGAAGAAAAGTGATGTATAAATTTTGATTTCATAGAAAGTTAAAAGTTTTGTAATAATTAAAGTTTATATCATTAAAACACAGGATCAATTAAAAGTGACTGTAATATTTTATTGAATTCTAATATAAAATTAAAAAAAATAAAATGTTTTAAATACCATATATACTAATTCCAAAATTCACCATTTTTGTCAATACCATCTTATGGGTTAAAATTAAAGAACCGATATCACATGCATTCACTAAATTATAGAGTCAACATCACAAGCATCTTATGCAAACAGTGTTATACAAACACAATGATTTTGATGGTACTATTTTGGTTTGATAAAACATAGGTGGTGGGTCTTATAAAGGTGGTGTTAGAGTCGGTCTTTACATCCCTCCGTCAGAGATCATTTCTCTTATTGCATTTCATTCTTAGGTGTATCATTTAGCTCATTCATCTGCATTCCGTTAGGGGCATGCCATCATCTGACGGAAGGGCCTTATCACTCATTCCCCTCATGCCTTGTACCTGCTGGCTTAGGTCTGTTCGTCAAAATAAAAGTCATTCATAGTCCTGTTTTGGTCTCTTGGTTAACTAAAGAGTCATCTCAGTTATTAGGTCCAGGGTTTCTTAAATTTTGTGTTTCAGAGTGTCCAATAATGCCAGCAGGCTAGAGGGAGGTTCCAAATAAGTTTTCATTTCAAAATTTTCATTATCAATAATGCTTGAGAACGATTCTTCTTCAAAACTCTGTTTTGAAGAAGAAATCGTCAAATTTATTGTTTGTAATAAATATGTAATTTTTAAAGTTTTCCGTCATGAAGAATTCAGAGGCAGCCCTGGTCCTCCTTTTCCGAAATCCAATGCCACCATCCCTGCAAAAAATCAACCAAGAAGCCATCATTTCAGCCAAAAAATCAAAGAGGAAACAAAAAGAACAGAGCTGTATTAAAATGTGAAAAAGTGCCAATGCCAAACATTACAAAAATGGGTTTGTAAGAAACAAAAATTAAATCCATCACTATAAGATATTTTCATTGTTTCAAACATCCATTGGTATGCCAAGGGATCGATTGAAGTTGACTTAAGTGGTGAGAGATCAAAGCTGTGTTTTGAAAGCCAAGACCGTGTGTTTGGAGTGCGTGCGGCTCATTGGAGGAAGGCGCGGCGCATCCACGAGGCGCGACGCATTGGGCCAAGTCTGACTGTGTTAAATTGCACTGCCGCGGTGCATCCACGAGGCGCGGTGCACTAGGCTTGTGCGTGGCGCACAAAGCCTCCAAGACAGAAATTCATCACGGCTTCATAAAACACCAAATCGACTCAACTCTTTTTCTCCAAGTAAGTGTTAGTGCGCCCTTGCCATTGATTTCAGTCTGTGTTTGCTGCAATTTGGAGAGGAGGTTGTAAGAGTTTGAAGGCCAAATTTTAAACCCCATATTCATATCAAAAACTGCTCCATAGGGTTTATGTTTGAAATTTAAAGTCTTCTTGTTGATACCAATTTGTTCGAACTCCATTCCCCATCACTGTCACACTGTTATCATAATTCTCTCCCTTTTCTCTTATGTCTCAAAACCAATCATATCCCTTGTTCCCATTTTCCCTATCACTAAAACCCTACTAGCCCTCCCCCTTTCATATCACTTATAAATTCCCAATTCCTAAAACAGTCAAGTGACTGTCTCCACATCCTTAATTCCACTTGACTCAAATATATCTTGTTCTCATTTACAAAACTACAATTCCCCATCATCATCCCCCTCGCATGTCATTTACAAAAGCTCTGAAATCCCAAAGTTCCCAAACATAATCAAGTGACTGTTATTGTATTAATTTCACTTGACAAACCCCCACTTTCCCACTGTTCATACTTACCACAACTCTTCATTTCCCTTGGCACACATTTGGCATTGAAACCAAAGCACCACTTGCTCATTTTCAAACCAACCAAACATACAGTTGACACATATATTTGTAGCACCATGACAGAGACAGATTCATCATATGAGCAAGAATATGAGCAAGACAGTGACTCAACCACGGAGCTTAATGTACCGAGAAGGCCTCATAAAAGTGGCAAGCATGTCAGAGAAGAGCCCACTTCCTTGAATCAATTGCATGCCTGCCCGCTTGCAATGGCATGCTTTCAGCAACATTCATGCTTTCAGTATTGTGAGATGATTGCTCAGATTCAGCATCATCAGGAGTTGGTTCGCTTGTTTGTTTTACATTTGCGTGATGGTCATGTAAACCTTGCTGGAGTGAATTTCACCTTGACACCAGAAACTATTTCTCAGGCCACCGGGATACCCAATGTAGGTGAAGAGTGGAATAAGAGACAACAGCTGGAAAAAGTGTTCTATGAGCCATACATCAGACCCAACTATATCAAGCAGCTCAGCAGGGTATTCCCATTCCGGTTTCTGAAGGAGTCATATGCGCCATTGATGAGACTTATTATCCGGTATTTCAGTTGCGAGGGTAGATTCTCCCGCCTTTATGCATACCACATCCGGATGTTGATGCATTTCACAAGAGTACAAATGATGAACATTCCATATTTTATGTGCCGAAACATAGAAAGGATGACTACCCTTGTGCAGAAGAAGACTCCAGAGCAACAACATAACAACATTGATCATTATGCGCTCATCAAGATCATTGTGGTACATCAGCTTGGATTGCAAGGCATTGCATGGGAGGAGTTCATTTCCCATGACCTTTTTACAACCCCTCAGCCTCCTCCCGAGATTATTCATGATGCAGGAGAGCCTTAACATTAGTTTGAGGTTCCCGAGACAGAGCCTATCAGTGTTCCAGTATGTGTTACCTATCAGAGAGGCACCAGAACCTTATTTGCAGCAGCACGACGAGTACTATCTCCACCCGGGGTGGAAGGGGTCTCGTTACCTTCATCAGCAGCGCGAGTACTATCTCCACTTGGGGTGGAAGGGGTCTCGCCTTTGAAATCAACACAGGTACAGGGACAGGACAGAGGCAAGAGGCCTATGCAGGAGGGAGGCCCTTCAGGTGGTCAGGATGCTGATTTTACATTGATTGATGTTGATTTGAGCTCTCCTAGCTCAAAACTGAGAGAAATCATCCAGGAGCAGAAAATTGAGATCAACACATTGACTGTGAAGTTGCAGAGAGCTTAGTGGGTTATAAATTACTTGGATCAGTGGAATAAAAAATTTGAGGATCAACAGACACTCGCGGAGCTGCAGAAAATTCGTGAAGACCGTGAATTGGCCCGAAAAAGACCAAGTGACATGACACCGTTTGAACGAGAGATTTGCCTTACGAGAGTCAACATTCATCTTTAGAAACTGTTGGCGAAGGCCAATAGGGACAAAGACATGCTTAGGCACATGAAGAAACACTATTGGGCCCGCACACATGTTTTCAAAGCGAAGATGAAGATTCTGAAAGCGAGGCTGAGAAGGGCACCGAGGAGGCGTAAAAGGCCTGATCCACTCCAAATCTTGGCCGAAGCTTCTTTGGCTGAGCATGATAATTGATGAGGGACTTTCAGTCCAAATTTCAAGGAATTTGGAGAAAATTTTGTCAATTTTGAATTTTTGGTTACAAAACAGATTTTCCTGCCCGACGCGTCGTGCCACCTTGTGCGCGCTTACATTTGAGAGATCTTCTGGAGGAAAACTTCACATTTTTGGATTTTTTATGATAAATTATGCATGCTCATGGATCACCTAAGGATTTCATCAAGATCTGGATGGTCTTAAGGGTCAAAAACACTCCAAAAATGGCCTTTCTGCCATCTTTTGCACCAGCAGGAACCAGTCTTGGGAGATTGCAGTTTTTGAGGGGAAAATGAACTACAAATTAAAAAATTCCACTTGGGTTGGATAGTAGACAGGCACGGATTTCCAACGAGCTATCATGAGCTCAATTTTTACTTCAGGAAGTGCCTGAAAATAGGCTCAAAGTGGCGCGACGCATTGAATTTTTGGGCGCGGCGCATAGAGGACTTTTGCCTATTTTTCACCCTCCAGCTCAGAAATTCGCCCAGTTTTGACTAGTTTTACATTTTGATGTAACTATTGATCTAACTTGATGTAATTTGATGAACATGATGTAATTTTGGCACATATTTACTTGTTCTAGAGGATTCATTCACTAAAAGGTGAAAATTAAATGAATGAATCAGTTTCCTACCATATAGAGGCAAGTTGTTTGATTGCCTAGATTTCAGTTCCTAGTTTAGAATTGGTTGAAACAGCTCCTAGAAGGATGAGCTCGACCCCTAGAGGTATGGGAAGGGGTTAGGATGGTCTATATCATGTATTTTCTGAGACATTTTCAGGGTTGGATACTTGGGAATAGTTTGGCACTTCATTGTACATACATTTCTGCATTTTTGGCAAAGGAAAGACCAGGGTTTTGCAGCACTTGTTGGGATCCTTGTGGCTCTAAGTTTTGATGATTTTTTTCTCCATGTATCTGTAAGTTTCATTAATGTTATATTTATGCCATTTCCCTTCTCTTTGCTTCTGAATTAAACAAATGAGTAACTAAGGTAGAATTCATTAGTTTGTTGGTGCTCTGCCTTAAAATTTTGTTTAGTTTTATATGTTTTCCTCTGTTTGAAGAGGATCCTTGCATTTTCTTGCCCTCTTCAGCTTCTCAGCAGTCTTTTCTATCCATTCATTGAATCTAAGACATCAAAGCCATTGCCTACCTTGCCCCAACTTGAACTCTGCAAGAATTTGGCCTCATCCCCAAGCCCGAAACTACCTTTCCATTTTTCCAACAAAACCCCTAAAAATCATTCCAAACTCCTTGATTAATATACCTAGCCTAAAATTAGCACTCATTTCAGTCATCTCAAGGCCTATTGATTAATTTTCGCTGAGATTGACCCAGAGAGAGCCGTCTCCTGTTCTGGTAGGGCTAGCTACCAGACTGAGCGTGGTTTGGTGTTACCCTGAATCCCGCCTTCTTTCAGCCTGAGGTGGATTTGGGCCATAATAGGTGGAAAACAAGATCAACCATAATTGAAGCGGACAGGCTCACTAATACCGAAATTCTATTTTTTGCTTTACGGTTAGAAAGTGAAGCCAAGTTTGAAAATTTGTCGGGGTCACAGTTTACCAAGGGCCTGCAACATCTTGTGTTTTGATTTCATTATTTTGGTCAAGCTTGTAACACATGTTGTGTGGTATGCATATTTTTCGCTTGATTGTATTTCTACTTGGAAATCATATTTTATGTTAGGTTTTCTATTACATAAAAACCCATAAGCATTAGTAAACTTTCAACTCATTATTATTACCTTTTGAGTGCTCTGAGGTGGATTCCAAAGTGGCGGTTAGTCCACATGATCGATTCCCAATGAGGTGAATGTGAAGTCCAACATACAATGAAAGCATGTTTGACACAAAAAGAGAGGGTTTTGGGAAAGGATTTAGGGGGCTAGTGAAAGAAGTTTGAGGCAAGTTACTAAAGTGAAATTGCGTTGCAACATAGCGTGTGCCCTCAATTTTGACTTGGCTCTTCTTAATGCTATGGAGAACCCATCTCACTTTTCATTTAAGTTGAAAATGAGCAAGTTGAACAAGAAATAGCTGGAGGATCAAAAAATTAAAGAGGAGGTTCTTTGTTTGAAACATGTCACTTTGGAGAAGCACTTCTAACATTCAAGGCCACAAAGAAATGCATTATTGACAGGAGTTTATAATAGTGATTAGTTCTATAATGTTATAGGGTTATTATGTGAGCTTTGGATACTCGACATAGAGCATCTTCCTATTAGAGTTAGCACAAGCTTTCTTTTTATGCATATTTTTTCACGACAAACTTCACCTTATGCTTGTCAAATGAGCCATATGATTTGTACTTGATCTTGTAGACCCACTTATATGTGATTAGTTTGATTCCAAACAGAGAATCCACTAAATTTAATTTCTCATTCTTAATTAGAACATCATATTCTTTCTACACATATTTATATTTATTTAAATTAATTATTTTATGTATGTATGTAGGGGAAATATTTTCTTTAAATATATATTTTTAAATGGAAATAAATATAAATTACAATATAGACGGTTCATTAAAAAATAAAAATATAGAATATTTTATTTTATTATTATGAGTAATTATAATAATTTTTATTATATTAATGATTATATATTTATAAATATTATATTTATGTTTTAATTGGGTATATCTTAAATGGTAAAGAATAATGATTGGCATTCTCTCCACCTAAATTGAATTTATGAGTTTTGATGTAAATTCAACATATAGAATATAAACATATTTTCTACATGAAAATAAATATTATATTTAGTTAAACTATTTTTTTTAAACGAAAATATATGTATTATATCTGTTTACTCTAATGAAATTTATTATATAAGAATTTTCAATTCATTATATTATATAATTAGATTATTTTATAACTTTTATTTAGTTATCAATTCTTATTATCACAATCAGTTGATGATGGGTCTTGTTAATAAGGTGACCCATGATCAAACCTCACAACGGTTGTTGTGCCCGTGCTAGGGGGAGGAGACACGCTAAAATCCACTCAGCATAGGGTTGTTGTGGCCCAGGCCAGGTGCGATCCCCATGTGATTTTGATGGCTTAGATGCCCTTGGGTTGTGGTTTCTCAAGCAAGAGGTCAAGCCTAGATAAACACATATCACTTGACAAACAAAAAAATATAATTTTTATTTAGTTAGTAAGAATTAAAATTAAAACCCTGGATGCGGGTGTTTCAATGGCGAGTTAATGGGATGGGACGGAGGGGTGGCAAGCCCTGTCGACATCTGCCCATCTGGTACGAGGTGTTAAATGGACAGCTGTGCAACGACTGGCTTCATTTATACTCCCCTCCTTCCAACACCATGCGCACTGCAAACTTCTGCTCTCGCTCGAATTCGACTGTTACGAACCATTCCTCCGCATGCTCCGGCGGGATTCTCACCATGGATGCAGTTAAGAAAACTGATCGGCTTGGTATGGGAAGGACGGACTTGGCGCATGTAGAGGCATGTCGCAATGTGGGTGGGTACCGAACACAACAGGTTAAATATCACCTGCTCTCGGCTTTCCTTCAGAATTGTTCTGGCGTTGTTAGTCGTTGCGTCTACAGGTGGGAGAGGGTCTATCAGTGCTTGTTGCATTTTATGAAGAAGGAGGCTCATTCTCCTGGGAAAGTCAAGCAGCGGCTGCGTCCTCAGCCGAGCTCGGGCCACCCTTCGCTGGCTTTCACTGTTGTCTTTGACGCATTCTGGACCCCGCTCCATCTCACTATTCCGAGGATTCGACACCGTTTGAGGAGCAGAAGGGGTAGCTCTCGGAGCCATCCCTCTCATGCTCTTTGTAGCCCATCTCCGGAATCTTCCTCCTTTGGTGAAGGCTCGAGCCACTACCCCAGAACTCGTAGTGGTCGGGGGCGCTCGCATGATTTTCGCCTATTCTGGGGTCCCCATTCACATCGCCCTCCAGCCTCCTCTGCTCCAACAACTGGAACTGCTTGGTTCACCTTCAACAGTAGTCTCAACCGCCCTCGGATTACAGCCATTCTCTCGGTGGTTTTTCTTGAAGACAACGTGCAAGGGGAGTCCAGCTCGCAGCCGGCCATTCCTGAGGCGAATGTAGCTGCTCCTGACACCTAGTTCTCGAATTTCAATCTGGGCGGTGGCAGTTTCCTGGCGCAGCCTCCGTCTTGCCCTGTAGATTCTGTTCTGGATGAAGACATGCTCTCTGCTGAAACTGGTGCCCCGACTTCTCAAGACGAGCCTGCTCCTGACATGCACGCCACCGGCTGGTGCAGGATTGTGGAGGAGACTCCAGAAGACTAATGGGTTCGTTGCTTGGTCTTTTTTTTCTGTTTCTGTCACCCAACCCTCTGGGTTTTTTTCTGTTCTGGAAGCTATGATGTTTTCTGGCCCTCTTTTGTTTCTCCTGGGTCAAAGTATCTCTTGGAAAAATATGGTTCTGCACCCCTGCGTGGGTTTCTACAGTCTACCACTCTGTTTTTTCCTGAATTTTCTACCTCCAAGGCAGTGGTCACTGACTTCGGTCTCGATGTAATTTTACCCACTTGTTAATAGATCAGTTTTACTTAGAAAAAAAAAATTTAAAATTTAAAATATGAAATACAATTAGTTAGATTTTTTAATAACTTTAAATATATATATATTTTAATGTGAGGATGAACATCAATTTTATTTTAGTTACTTAATTTTATAACGTAATTACTTTTTAATTACAAAACATTTTACTTTAGGAATATTTAATCTTGTTCATTTATCTTTTTTCTTTTAGGGCATAGCCGTTTTTATTATTATTGATTTTTTTAATAAAATTATAAAAAATTATAATTTCTTTAAAGCTTATAAAATTTAAGAGAAAAAATCTAGATAAAATATAAAAAATAAAAATATTTATATATCATAATTATCTTTGAAACAAAAAGGAAATAATATTTACTTTTCATGTTATGTAATATTGTGGATGACCTAATGTCTCTGCTTGAGTGGATGTCTCCACTTTTCCTCCTATTTGCCCCACCATTTGTGGCTACTCCACAACTTCCTAAGGCTCCTCTTGAGGCTCTATTTTTATAGGTCTATCCTACTCCCTCCCAACCACCATATCTATAATATCTGCCTTGCTCCTCAAAGTTGTGTATGCATAGGGTAGAATCACTCTCCAAAAGACAACCCTTTGCATATGGAGGGATGTAAATATATAAAGGAGTGGGGTAAGTTGGCAGTTCTTATCCAATTAACAATCTAAGGTTTTAGATCCACCTTTGATGGGAGGATGGGATCAAAGGATAAGGGATAGAAACTCCAAGGCAGGGTAGGATAGGATCCAAATGTTTTATCTTAGTTGAATGGTTACAACATATCCTAGAAGCTTCTAGACATGGAGGCTTCAAGATTCTCTCTCTTTTTCCCAAATTTATAGAACCAACGCACGTGCAAAGGAGAGTAACCTAAGGTGATCAACATAGGCCACAGTGTAGAAACCTGTAGGTGAACGCTGTCCAACAAGAGGTCATGGAGCGTTGGTCCTAAAACTGGCTTAGATGATGCAGTATCAGGAAGAAATTATGGGGAACGAGAGAGGCATGCTTAAGGCTTTATGCAAGATGATGAAAAGGGGGAAAAGGATGTTGATTGATCCCATTAGGAGTCCCATTGACCAAATGTGAAAAAATGGCCAATAATAGATTCCCCCTAAAACACAAAGTCAGAAATGATGATTGATGAGTGAAGTGCTTTACTTTGTGACAAGTCGGGATCAAGAACAACTGGAAACATTCATATGTTACAATACATTTATATCATTACATATTTTTGTTGAGGGTGGTATATCCATACTCAACACATAAGCTAACATTGCATGTATAATGATCAAAAGATGTGCCCACAGATGAAAAATTGTGGACAAATGATTGGATGACCACTTGTATGATCATGGCCATCATATATTGTAATATTTGTATAACTCCTGAAATCACAGCCTGGATGGATGAAACTAGATTCGGGGTCTTCTATCTCATTCACACAAACAACTAATATATGATTTTAACCATGTGAATCAATGAGATGAGGCAAAACATGGTAGACCCCATCTCATTACTGGTTGATGAGGTAATTTGTTAACATGCACGAGGGAAACTAGTGATGATGTTAATGGCTCTCAAGGTACTACACTACAATCTGTATAGTGTGAATAAATGAGTTGATGTCGAACACCACACAAAGTCTTTCTATCAAAGTCCAATGATGCAAACATGTCACCAAGAGTAAGGAAACTTTCCAATGATGTATGAAAGAACCAAGTTACCAAAGGGTTGTTTCTAAGTCAACTTCCTGGATAATGTACTGATGTTGATAGGAAGTGATCTGTCACAGGAGGACCTTCATGTATCCCCCATAAATGACATGAAACAGGTATCACTTTAAGACATAATGATGATGGTATGAACTAGATCAGGAAATGAAAACATGGAATGATGGCTTAAGAGTATTGTTACATATATCAACTAAATGACTTCTCTTGAACACATTGACGACACTGAATGGAGTTGGCATCATTGACCCAAAACCAAAATGGAGGCTCTGAAAAGGTATGATGAACTGAGAGACAACCATATTACCCAACTGTAATAACCCTATTTACAACTTTTATATTTTGTGAATAAACCTAAGGTTCAGGTAGACCTAGGGAATAATTATGTATGAACATGTTTATTTTTAAATTAATAAATAATTGTGAATTTAATAATAATGTGTAAATACATAGTAATGGAGACTAGGAATATTATCCATGAGGATGGACTAGAATCCCAGAATTTCCAAAAACTCTCCAAAAACCCTTAGAGAAAAATTAAATAAATAAATTTTATTAGATGTGAGAAAAATATCTAATAAAATCCTCAGTAAAGTGGAAAGTTACTGAGAAGAGATACGAATAAAACTGGGTTGAGGAAAATCTAGTTTTAGAAAAAGCTTTTGTGGAAAAAACAAAATAAAACCCTAGGCTATGAGAAACAACATCCCATAATAACGAGACGTCGTTACGAAAACATGCTTATGGAAAGAAGGCTTATATAAGCGATCATTAGTGTGGAAAATGGGTTGTCTGCACTAGGGAACATAGGTCTCTACTCGGGGGAGAGCTGTGGAAAAGCATGTAGTTGGGAGGAAAATCAGTCTTTACACATTGGCATGTGTTTTCTGTGATTTTCAATATATGTGCCTACTGTGAATTTATAATTGAGTTGAACTGTATGGAATAGGAATTAATTTTAATTATAGACAGATGTTTGATAGGAATAAGAAATATGTTGGACAGGTCTTTGTCAGGTTATTGTTAGTAACCAAAGTCTTAGATTTAGTTTTATAATGTTAAGTAAATACTTAGCTGTGTATTGTACAGTGTCCATCTTATCATGTGTATTTGACAGAGTCTCATTTGTAATTAAATACAGTTAAGTCTCCAATCCTGTTACACGGACTCAAGAAATTCTATTAAATAAACAAACAATTTCATAAACTTGGGAAGGGGTCCTATTCTGATGTTTATTAATAAGTATAATTGCAGAAGATATTTAGTAAAGTATTACTAGCAATAATGATTAAAGAGTACTAAGCTCTGTAGAAATTAATATAGACATAGATATTATAGCATGATCATCTGTATTGGTATAGGACATCATTTACAGCTTACAACGAATTAGAAAAAGATGATATAAATTACAACTAACAATGTAAAACTGAGGAAATTTACATTCTGTCGAATAAAACAAATATATTAAACAATTAGAAAAATCATATCTAAAGATGAACATGCCAAAAAAATATATATATATATAAACCCTCAGAGTATATGAAACATAAAAGTCTGTAAGTTGTCAAAATTCATATACATAAAGTGCTAAAGAACAGTCCTCTTAAACGAGTAGAGAACATAAATTTTACATGACTTTACAACTTTGGGGATTCAAAATTGAAACCAGAAAATAAATATGTCCATACCAGTATGGCCTTAATAAAAAATTAGACAAATGTTGAACTAAGTGTATGTCCTAGAATCTGGAATGGTACTGCAACTGACCTAAGAAGTAAAGAATATATATGTCATTTGAGTCTAATGAAGACAGATGAGAATCAGACATAAACGAGAGGACATGAAATCAAACCTGGAACAAAACAGGAAACTGAAATTAGAGTCAGATTGATAACATAAGTAAAAAAAATAAGAAAATAATTCATATGGCTAAGACTATGTCACCTGAGTAATATAATTCATAAGTAATATGTGAAGGATGATAACTAAGACATTAAATCCTTGAATGAGTATGCATACCCAGATCAATATAATTCATGCAGACAAGCCTAGCATATACGCTGTAAATTAATTAAAGTGAGGGCAAAGTATAAAAATAGAGACGAAACCAGCATAGTCTCTATACCAGACTTATAAATCGAAAATCAATTAACAAGTTTGAATCCAATTACGACTGACAAAACATTTCGTTACCGAAAAGTATGAAATTAAAACACGTTGGTGCCTGGAATAAAACCATGGTAATTTCATATATACAACAGTGAACCGAAAATGAAACAATGCTACAAAGAAGAGAAAGTACCTTGCGTGAGGGACTTGTTACTGAACAGGGAAAATAAGTATGAGAATTCCTATGGCGAAGAAGAGGTACCTTGCGTGTATAAAATTACCATAAAATTCTTTCAAAAATTGAAATGGACCAAACAAAGTTTATAACAGGGATTCTCAAACAACATAATACCATAGGCCAATAACCCAAAAAAATTTTGGGGTTCAATAGAAACATAAATCAAATAACCAAAATAATTCCTTGCTAAATACATAGAGAACAATATATTCAAGATCTGGGCACAAAGGCCTTTGTTTGCTCAAAGAATGGAAGTTATACGAACTTACCTCAAATTTCAAGCCAAGTTGAATCTATGGAATGGTGAAGGGGTATTTTGAGATTCAACAAGATGATGAGCTTAGTGAAAATCAGTCACCTTCGCTAAGTGGGCCGGCAGGCTATTTTTAGATGTAAGTCTATTTTTAGACATGGTGATCATATTTCAGAAGTTGCAGGATGCTATTTGTGGATGGTTGGTCAAGTTGGAAAAATAGATGAAATTCTATTTTTAGAATATTGGGCGAAGTCTATTTATATATCATCGATCTAAAAATAGACGTGTCGATTATTATTAGCCCTTAATAATAATCAGACTCTAAATATCAACTTATTCTCTTGGAGCACTTTATTTTAGTATGCAGATTTGGAAAATCAGTGGGCTGAAGGAATTACACAATTCCTAGGGTTCACTGGTGGTTCATGCATGGAGGAATCAGTTAGAACCGAAGTGGAAAAGTTATGACAGAGTTGGAAGAGTATTTCATGGAGTTGTTATTCAGTTTAACTCAGTTAATGGAGTTAAATTCAGTTGAGCTAGTTGTATCTAGTCTAACTGAATGATACACTAGTGAGAGTGGAGTGAATTAATTCACAAATAATAACTCATTAATCAAATGAACAAATACAACAGTTAACTATAGTGCATGACATTTCCAGTGGAGACCCAGTGGAGAGATAGGTGAAAGGGTGAGATGGACTATCTGTTGTGACTATAGTGATGCATTGATTGCATGACACACAAATTTGAGTTTCCAATGAGGATTTCACAGTCAAGGCAAGGCCAATTCGAATTCATTCAGAGGTATTCTTCAGCAGGGATTGCCCAATGGAGGCAGGCTATCAGGTAGCAAGAAATCAGTGCATGGATTTGCAGTTTTCTTCATGTTAGTGTGTGACGATTGATTGTACTGAGAGCTTGATGTACTAAGCTTTGTATGAGATTTTTACATGATCTCCACGATACATAATATATGATAGTTGGGGTTTTTAGCTTCAGTATTTCCCGTTAAACAACTGTGTTATGTGCGATTGTTTTTATTGCTTCATGTGTTTGCAATTGAGTTTCAATTTCCGCAAAATATTAATAGTGGAAGGATTATGTATTTAGAAAGAAGATAAATATTACTAGATTAGGAGAATCTGGATATATACATGCATATTTTATATAATTTCTACATGGTATCAAAGCAGTGTTAATTCTTGAAGATTGCAATTGTGAAGAATTGTTGAGTTTGTGCTGGTGGACAATTCGAATTTGCTTCAGAAAATTCTTGGTGCAACAATTGAGTATACATTGAAATGTATTTCAATGGGTTGTGATTGGAGTATGCCCTTGATGGCAGCTCGAATTACATAGCCTGGAAGGATAGGATGGAGGTGGTGCTGGAAGATAATGGACTGAAGGAGTTCATCAATAGCGATGTTCCTAAGCCTGGTTCTAGCGATGTCGCATTACTTGACGCATGGAAAAAGAAGATAGAAAATAAAAGAAGAATTCTATTAGAAGGTGTGAAGGACCATATTGTGTCTAGCCTTCACGAGAAAGCCACTCCATTTGCAATGTGGAAGGCTTTGACAGATTTTTTCCAAAGCAGCAGCGACCAAAGGAAGTTGGCGTTGAAAGATAAGCTCAGAAAAATAAAAATGGAGAAGGGTGACAATATTCCAAAATATCTCACAAAGTTTGTCCACTGTAGGGATGAACTGGAAAGTGTGGGGATTACTGTTGATGATGATGACTTGGTGAGCTTGGCTCCCCTTGGGCTTCCAAAGAGTTGGCATAGCTATGAAGACTCTGTCAATGGACGCGAGAAATTGCCGGGATGGGAGCGACTTTGGTCAGATCTTGTGCAGGAGGAGATAAGGCGAAGTACCAGGGATGGCTCTTCATCGAAGAATGATGATGAAGAGAATTTCACTTTGGCTGCCAAACCAAGGAAAGGGAAGGGGAATAAATTTCCTCCAAAATCCAAGGCTAAAGGAAAGAAGCAGGATTTGGCTAAGGTGAAGTGTTTTCATTGTCACGAACATGGGCATTTCGCCACTAATTTCCCACAGAAAAAGAAGAACAAGAAGGTTGATGGAGCTGCAACTAGAGAGGCCTTAGCCTCACAATTTGAACTTGATTTCTCTTTGATCTCATGCTTGGTTTCAAGCTCAATGGGATTGGTGTGGTATCTTGATAGTGGACCTCCAAATGCATATAGAGATGGGTGACAATGGTCAATACAGTGCGAACGGAATTGGGACCATTACCTTTGAGAGGGAGTCAGGTAATCCATTTTTGTTGAAATATGTTATGCATGTTCCAGGTCTGAAGAAGAACATGGTCTCGGTCACAATGTTGGAAGACAGAGGTTATGACGTTTTTTTCCACAAGGGAAAATATTTCTTGCGACATAAACAACAGGTCAAACCAAGAGGATAGGGATTCGAGTTAAGAATCTCTACAAGTTGGAGGTAGATGGCTGCGCTGCAATGATGTGCAAAGCAGAAGAAGTGGTGAGTCGGGATGAGGGCGAATTATGGCATAGGAGATTGGGCCATCTTCACCATGGCGCTTTGAAGATTTTGCAGCAGATTTCTACTGGAATTCCCAAGGGTACTCTTGCACAGTCATATCAGTGCAAGGGATGTACAATGGTAAGTTTGTGAAGACCACCTTTCATGAGAAGGAGAACTGTGCTTCGGTGATCCTGGAGAGAATTCACATAGATGTGTGTGGACCTTTCTCGGCTGCTTCAACAACAAAACATAGGGATTATGTTATATTTGTTGATGACTATTCTCGTAGATGTTGGATCTTCTTCATGCCGAAGAAGAGTGAAACATTCTCAAAGTTATGTGAGAAGGAGTTGGGGAAGAAAGTGAAGGCTCTGATAATGGTGGTGAATATATCTTGAACGAATTCAAAGACATCTGTAGCAAAGAAGGAATTCGAAGAGAACTCATAACGCCTCATAACCCATAGCAGAATGGGGTCGCGGAGAGGAAGAACATAACGATCGTTGGTGTTGCACGAGCTATGCTGCATGACCAGGGCCTACCAATGCACTTGTGGGCGGAAGCTTGCAACACTGCAGTTTATGTGAAAAACCGTTGTCCTCATAGAGTACTTGGCATGAGTACACCTGAAGAAGCTTTTATTGGTAAGGAGCCTGATATTTCTCATTTTAAGATTTTTGACTCATATTTTTACATTCATGTGACAAAGGACGTCAGGAAGAAGCTGGAGCCGACTGCAGAAGTTGGGATATTTGTGGGGTACATAGAAACACCCCATTCGTGTGTATTTTCCAGACAATCGGATGACTAAGGTGCGACGGGATATAAAATTCAATGAGGTGAAAGCCATGAAGTTGTCGCTTGAGAGGGAGCTACACTTGCATGCAGAGGAGGAACTTCTTGTTCCCAAAGATGAGCCTCTAGATGTGGATCAGCCACAGGAGGAGATTCATGAAGTGGAGGAGTCCACTCATGCAGAACCAAACATCAGACAAGGCAGAAAGCGTACCACAAAATCTGAGAGACTGAAGCTTGATGTGGCACAGAATGTAGGAGTCCCTACATCACAGTGCAGACAGAGACAGTCACCTGACCAATTTACTGGATACATGGCTCTTATGAGCAAGTTTATCATGATAGAGCCATATTCTTTTGAAGAAGCAATGCAGGAGCCCACATGGGTAGATTCCATGGTGGAGAAGTATGACTCCATTGTCAGAAACAGTGCTTGGGATATTGTTCCAAGGCCGGTGGGTAAATCAGTGGTAGATTCAAAATGGATCTACAAGTTAAAGAAAGCTGCTGATGGGAGCGTCGAGAAGTATAGGGCAAGATTTTTTTCTAGAGGCTTCTCACAGATCAAGGGGATTTATTATGAATAAACCTTTGCACCTGTCGCACGGTATTCTTCCATAAGGACCATCCTTGCTCTCTCAGTGTAGATGGGTTGGCACATTCATCAGATGGATATGAAGACTGCGTTCCTTAATGGGATCATTGAGGAAAAGGTGTACATTGAGCAACTTGAAGGATTTGAGATCTTCAGCAGTGAGTCGCATGTGTGCAGGCTCAAAAGAGCATTGTATGGGCTGAAACAAGCACCTCGTGCTTGGTGCACTCGGATTGACAGCTATTTCACTGGACTTGGCTTCACCAAGAGTGAGGCGGATGAAAACCTGTACCAAATTGTGGTGGAGGGTAAGATTTTAATCATTTTTCTTTATGCTGATGATTTAATACTAACGAGTGATGACCAGTTGATACACTCATGCAAGGCAGATCTTGCAAAGGAGTTTGAGATGAAGGATTTGGGCCTCCTTCATTATTTCTTTGGATTGGAAATATGGCAGCGGGATGGTGAACTGTTTGTGTCTCAAGGCAAGTATGCTTGGGAGATACTTGAGAAGTTTCACATGCAAGGCTGCAAGCCTATTGATACTCCTCTTCCAGGAAATTGGAGGAAAGAGGATGCTACATTGGCAGAGGTAGTGGATGCCAATGTTTATCGAAAGTTGGTGGGTTCACTCATGTATTTAGTTAATACAAGACCAGACATATGCTATGCGAAGAACTAACTTTTAGAAGCAATGGTTAAGCCTACCAAACTCTTTTGGAAGGCAAGCAATCATGTCCTAAGGTATCTTAGGGGCACATCTGAGTATGGATTATGGTACAGATAGACGAATGAGGTGAAGTGCATGGCTTCATGGATGCAGATTGGGCAGGTAGCCCAACAGACAGAAAGAACACATCAGGAGGGGTTTTCAGTATCAGATCTACAAAATTTTCTTGGTACAACAGGAAACAAATATTTGTGGCACTCAGTTCAGCAGAAGTAGAATACATGGCATCAAGTCAAGCTGCATGTGAGGATATCTGGATGAGGAAGATCCTAGTCGGTTTGTTCGGTTCACATTTAGATCCTACAGTGATACATTGTGATAATTAGAATTGCATTAAACTCTCGATTAATCCTGTGTTTCATGATAGATCTAAACATATTGATATCCGGTATCATCATATCAGAGATTGTGTGCAGCGAAAGATCATGTTGCTTCAGTACATTCCTACGAAAGATAAGGATGCAGACATTCTGACGGAGGCGCTCGGCAAGAGCAAATTCGAATACCATAGAGGTAGGATCAGGTTGAAGGATTATCCCTATCTTGTTGAGAGGGAGTGTTGAGATTCAACAAGATGATGAGCTTAGTGAAAATCAGTCACCTTCACTAAGTGGGCCCGCAGGCTATTTTTAGGTGTAGGTCTACTTTTAGACTATGTCTATTTTTAGACATGTTGATCATATTTCAGAAGTTGCAGAATGTTATTTGTGGATGGTTGGTCAAGTTGTAAAAATAGATGAAATTCTATTTTTAGAATATTGGTTGAAGTCTATTTATAGATCGTCGATCTAAAAATAGATGTGTCAATTATTATTAGCCCTTAATAATAATCAGACTCTAAATATCAACTTATTCTCTTGGAGCACTTTATTTCAGTATACAGATTTGGAAAATCAATGGGTTGAAGGAATTACGCGATTCCTAGGGTTTACTGGTGGTTCATGCATGGAGGAATCAGTTAGAACTGAAGTGGAAAAGTTATGACAGAGTTGGAAGAGTAGTTCATGGATTTGTTATTCAATTTAACTCAGTTAATGGAGTTAAAATTAGTTGAGCTACAGTGTATCTAGTCTAACTGAATGAAAAACTAGTGAGAGTGGAGTGAATTAATTCACAAATAATAACTCATTAATCAACTGAACAAATACATCAGTTAACTACAGTGCATTATAGTTCCAGTGGAGACCCCGTGGAGAGATAGGTGAAAGGGTGAGATGGACTATCTATTGTGACTATAGTGATGCATTGATTGCATCACACACACATTGGAGTTTCCAATGAAGATTGCGCAGTCAAGGCAAGGCCAATTCAAATTCATTCAAGGGTCTTCTTCAGCATGGATTGTGCAGTGGAGGCAGGCTATCAGGTGGCAAGAAATCAGTGCATGGATTTGTAGATTTCTTCATGTTAGCGTGTGATGATTGATTGTACTAATAGCTTGATGTACTAAGCTTTGTATGAGATTGTTACATGGTCTCCATGATACATAATATATTATAGTTGGGGTTTTTAGCTTCAGGTCTTACCGTTAAACAACTATGTTATGTGCGATTATTTTTATTGCTTCATGTGTTTGCAATTGAGTTTAAATTTCCGCAAAAGATTAACAGTGGGAGGATTCTGTATTTATAAAGAAGATAAATATTTTTAGATAAGGAGAATTTGGATATATACATGCATATGTTATACAATTTCTACAGGGAAGCCATTTCCATGCAGAACCTTGAGGAGTTTCGTAACTGCAAGCATAGGATAGGAAATCCCACCTACAACTATGAAAATGGTATCGTATTAGCCTTGATAATACAGTTCCACAAACGAATAACTAGGGACACATACATCATTTCTTACCTTATCAACGAGTCAACTGAAGCCCTTTGGTGCTAATCTTGCAGAAAAAAGCGAACCACGATTAGGCAAAACCATTTGAATTTGTTAAGAATGCAGAGGAAAACAAAAACTAAAATTTAAAATTGTACCTGAGGATGCATGGACACAAAACCTGAATTTTTAGCAGGGGGAATTCTAAAACCCTCAAAAATATTAGAATAATTCTCACACAATTGCATAAATAGTACCCTTGTGGCGTAGCGTAAAGGCATCACTCTGATCTCGACAATGGAGGTTACATCAACCACTGTCATGGTGTAAAATGAAGTTACAGGTATGTCATGGAGGAGACCTCCAGAGCTCAGAGCAGCCACAACGAAAGGGCTAAATGACGAAATGAAACCATAGGTTGGGTAATTCAAAACCATTAGGGTTTCTCTAGGAGATCACAACCATTGATCTCAACCACAGAGCTCATGCGTACAAGTGGTTCCTCGAATGGGTAAGAGGGCCATGTGAAGGCCACGTGAAATGGCCACTTGGAAGGCTAGGAGTGGGCCAGATCACATGTGGGGCAGGTTGAATTAAAAAGAAATTTAAAACCATCATTATATTCGTACTTACCTTAAATGTCATACTTGTATTCAAAGTATGGTAATATGAATAACCTCCAAATTATGGTAATACGAATAATCTCCAAAGTATGGTAATACAAATAATGCAAGGACATACTTTATATGTATTTCTAAGGGTTATATAAATGTAAATTACTAATTGGGGAATATGGTAGGGTAGAGTGAAATACGGGAAAAGATAGGTAGGTTAGAATGTATATGTTACTATCGGTAGGATTATATGGTGAATCAATGGAGTTAATAAATTGTAATACCTAGGGTGAAGGTTAATGAAATTATGATGTTAGCCATTGAGAAATGAATAAGAATTTATAGAGGTAATGAAATTATAAGGGAGTGAATCCTTAATGAGGACTAGATTAGGGATTTGATTATCTAAAATCGTAAGGTGAATGTGTAATACATGAGGTTAAGGGGTTACCTTATCAATTATGATTAATGAGAAAAATGTGAAAACTATTATGATGATTAATTAAATAATTTTTATAACAGAGATGTGAGAGATACAACGTGTTGAGGAAATCGTTGAAGGATAAGCAGGGAATAAAAGAGTATTAAAAAAAAAAATTGGGAGTTGTTACAAGTGATATCAGAGCCCAAGTTAAAACTCTGGGCTATGGGTCCCAACACAGAACAAAACTCTGATGTCAGAAAAATTAAATTATGAAGTAATTTCATATGATGTTTATGAATACTAATTATTTTTGTGCATCATATGCAAAGTTGCAACTGTTATTATGTCTGAAAGAGAATATTTGTATGTGAAACTGAGGGATGAGGAGGCCCTACTAGATCCAAATGCTTAGATGCTTGAGATTATTAAGAATTTGCAACAGAAAATGGTTTAGCTAAGGACTAGAAATGAACATTTACTGCAAGCCAGCAATGAGCAAGAGAGGTTGATAAGGGAATTAACCTCTATATCTACTCATCAAGATGGAGAAACAGAAATGAAAATGAAAGAAATAGAACCCAACTCAGAGAGGTCTGGGAGTGGGGAAGAATCTTGTAAAACAGAATCAAAATCCAAAAAGAAAAAGGAGTTGCAAGGGGCATTCCTCAAGATCAAGCCTCCAACCTTTAATGGGGAGAAGGAAGAGTATGTGGAAGCTTGGCTCCTAAATATGGTCAAATACTTCCAAGTATATGAATACATAATTAATTTGAAAGCAAGGCTGGTAGTTTACCAATTGCAAGGTAAAGCCATACTTTGGTGGGAAGATACCAAAATCATACACTTGCTTGATGAAAACACTGTTTCATGGGAATAATTTCAAGAGAAATTCAAATCTCGATACCTTAGTGAGAGGTATTATGATGACAGGGCAAAGGAATTTCATGAAATAAGGATTGGACAACTCGCTATTGATGAATTCATGACGAAATTCACCAATTTACTTTGCTATGTACGATACATAAGGGAAGAAAAAGCTAAAGTACAACGATTTCTAAACTATTTGCCCACTATTTACAAAGAAATAATTTAATTTGACAAACCTAAAATTATGGATGAAGCTGTTTGAAAAGCACGACTGTGCTACCAACAATTTAAATGTAGGAATGACTAGTTGAAAATTTGGCAGAATAAGGAAAAAGGGAAGGCTGAGGCAAGTTAAAAAATATCCAAACTAGCTTATCGGAAGAATTTTGGGAAAAAATTTCAGCGAAAAAGGTTCAATAATAGTGGTGAGAATCAGATAACCCATTCCCACACTAGTTCCAAGCCCATGGAAGGGAACAACAAGCGAGAAACTATGGTAAAGGCCAAGGAACCATTTAAATGTTGGGGATGCAGTGAGCCTCACATGTTGCGGGACTACCCACACAACAATCATGCAATTTAGCACATTTAAGAAGTGTGGACAGCAACCACAGTGAATGGTGTTGCCCGAAAGATCCCATGGATCAGTGCAGCATTAGAATACATACAGGCTGAGCATCAATCAACTATGACTGAAATTGAAGGTATCACATATGACCAACCTGTGTCTATTTTAATTGATCCAGGAGCTAGTTTAAGTTATATTAGTCCACACATAGTGGAAAAATGTGTGACTAAAAATAGAAAAAATTGAGCACTCTTAGCTGGTACAATTGGCTACCGGGACAAAAAGGAAGGTAACACATAAATTACCCAAATTTACTATAAATTTAAATGCGTACATTAAATATTTCAAATTGAATATACTTCCCTTAGGATCTTATGACCTCCTAGTTGGAATGGATTGGCTGGAACAATAGAAAGAAATAGAAATTGCTTAGAGAAAACAATGAGTTGTATTAATGCTCTAGGAAAGTCTGTGGTAGTCAAGGGGAAACCGAAACCTGTGTCCGTTAGGCAAATTTATGCATTAAAACTGAAGAAGAAAACAAGGAAAGGTTGTCTAGTGTATGTTGTTCAGATTGAAGATTTGGAACAACAAGCAGAAAATGAACATGTAGAAAGTCTCATAGAATGAGTACTCATAGAACTGTTAGAACTGAAACGTCAGTTACAAGAATTGTTAAACAAAGGGTACATTAGAACAAGTGTGTCTCCATGGGGAGCACCAGTTTTTTTTGTCAAGAATAAATATGGAACCCTCCAGATGTGCATAGATTACAGACAGTTAAACAAGTTAACCATCAAGAACCGGTACCCTCTCCCATGAATAGATGATCTGTTCGATCAAGTAAGGGGGCAACCGTGTTCTCAAAAATTGACTTGAGAACTGGTTATCATTAGCTACGTATTAAATATGAAGATATCCATAAGACAACCTTCCAAACTCGATATGGACATTACGAGTTCGTATTTTTACCCTTTGGACTCACAAACGCCCCTGCTACTTTCATGTGCCTCATGAATAGTGTTCTGCACAAACATTTGGATAATTTTATGTTAGTATTCATAGATGATATTCTAGCGTACTCAAAAAAAAAGAGGAACACTAGGAACATCTTATAATAGTACTGCAAACACTCAGAGAACACCAACTGTATGAAAAAATTAGCAAGTGTGATTTTTACAAACCCAAGATTCAATATCTAGGACATGTTATTTCCAAGGAAGGATTGGTGGTATATTCAGAAAAGGTGCAAGCAATCTTAAATTGGCCTGTACCCACCAATGTACCAAAACTATAATCATTTATGGATATTACTGGATATTACCGCAGATTTGTGGAAGGATTTTCTGCATTGGCTTACCCCATCACATCCTTGTAGAAAAAGGGGGTGAAATTTGAATGGACAACCAAGTGCTAAGAGATTTTTGAACGACTGAAACAAAAATTAACCACTGCACCTATTCTAAATTTTTTTGATCCAACTAAAGAGCTTGTTGTGTGTACTGATGCTTGTATAGAAGGTTTGGGAGGAGTATTGTTGCAATACAATGCAATAATAGCCTACGAGTCCCATAAATTGAAGAAGCATGAAAAAAATTATGTAGTGTATGACTTGGAATTGGCTGTTGTCATACATGCACTAAAAATGTGGTGACACTATTTGTTGGGTAAGAAATTTGTGTTGATGATTGATCATATCAGTCTGAAGTATTTTTTTAGTCAACTAGATTTAAATGCAAGGCAAGCAAGATGGTTAGCTTTCCTTAGTGAATTTGATATGGAAATCAAACACATAAAATGAAAAGAAAATTGAATTGTTGATGCCTTAAGTAGAGATTCTCATCAAGTTTTATCATATACTGGTAGTAGTGTAAAATTTGATGTGGAGGAACAAATTCAAGAAGTGTTATCGCAAGGTCCTCAATATTCGAAATTGTAGGAAAAATTACAAGAAGTTGAAATTTCAGGATACACCATGAATCTGAAAAGATTGGTCAGTTACAAGAAGAGGTTGCATATTCCAAATGTATCTACCTTGAAACAAGAAATCTTAGATGAATACCATAAGATACCTTAATCAGGTCATCCAGGTTATCAAAATATGGTGACATCCTTGCGGAAAAACATATTTTGGCCAGGAATGAATAAGGAAATAGCTTATTACTTGGAAAGGTGTTTGGAATGCCCACAAGTTAAAGTGGAGCATCAACATCCAGCCGATTTACTAAATCCTCTTCCTATTCCAGAATGAAAGTGGGAACTGGTATCCTTGGATTTTATTACAGGACTGCCACGTACCAAATACCAACATGACTCAATTATGGTGGTGGTGGACACATTAACCAAAGCAACACATTTTATGCCCGTATAATCCACTTTTGGGACAACAAAAGTGGCCAATGTTTTCATGAAAGAAATATTTAAACTCCACAGAATACCAAAGATGATTATCTCTGATAAGGATGCAAATTTTACCTCTGCTTTTGGAAAACACTGTTTGGAGGTGTTATCATTCTCCCCAACTTCCCAAGGCTGAAAATAGGATTGGAGAAAGGTAACCACAGATAGGGCTTTACATTAGGTAGCTAGCCCTACCAGAACGAGAGAGAGCTCTCTCGTTGTCACTTTTAAAGTCAAAGGAATGAATGAGTATCTAATGATCTTAGGCTAGGTATATAAGCTCAACAATAAGGTTCATTTGATGTTTTGAATGTTGGATAGAAAAGACAGTGAATAGACTGTGTATAATGTTCTTAGGTCTGAACTCGTGAATATGCAGAGAATATGTGAGGCTAGATAGGTAGTTTTAAATGATTTTAATAGATAATTTAGTATAAGATGAAGTAGAAGAGATTTTGAATGAGCATTGAGGTGAATTCATTCAGTTTAGAAGCAAATAAACATAACATTGTAAACCTTGTCTAAAACAGAGCATGAATAAAGATGATTTCTGGTCATTAAATTAAAAGATATAGATATATAAAATAATAATACATGGTATTAAGCATGAAATGATAAACATACATAAGAAGAATATATGCTCCAATGCATACCACAACTATCACAATACAATTCCTGCAAATTTTTCTCTGATTTCATTCCAAATTTCTGATTACAAGAGCTCCACTGCAATATGAGACTATCCAACCCAAAAAAAGACTAAAGAGAGTTTACTTATATAAAATATAGACTATGACGCCTCATCGGGTCTAAATACCATACAAAATGGATCATAAATACAAAATATGAGTCATTTCCTAGTTTCTAAAGAGGTTACAAACCATTCCTTGAATTTTAGCTATGAACTAGGAGTGTTTTTCCCTTACATTAATTACATATTCCCTCATGATAGGGACCAAAAACCGATCCAATAACTCTAATTCCAACTCATAGGACAACAATGCCTCGAATTTGTGATCATTTCTGAGCTTGAAAAGTGTCCTAAGGAATCCAATGCTAATTTGTGACATTCTTGACAAAAGGGTAACAAAAATTTGCAAAAACATAATAGAACCTTGGAGGCACTTTTAAGAGTCCAAATTCACTTTTGAAAGAATGGTAAACTATCCCTATGTGCCTAGTTTCTAAAACATCTTGAATTTTGAAAAATTGACCACGGAAAGGCCTTCAAAAATCCATTCTCCCAAGGTTACTCCAAAAGCACAACAGAGGGTCCAAAAAGGTGGAAGAAACATGGAAATTGAGTGGTTTTTGAGTTTTTTCTCCAAAATTATAGCTTGTCATGCCATGGGAGTTCCTTATTTGTGATGTACTCATCAAAATACATCCATCCATGTAAATAAATAATCATTTGGATGACCCCAAAATAAGAGTAACAAAAGTTTGTTACCTTTCTGCAATGAGGAATTTTCATACTTTTGTAAAAATCACATAAAATACCAAATTTGATAAAAAATTATCAAAATTGGTTCCATGACACCTATGAGTAAGAGTATAAATATCCAAATATGCTTAAGCCAATATGTCCAAGCTATATTTCTCTTTAAGCTTCACTTGTGCCTCTTTTAGCCTTTTCTTCAATTGTTTCAACCTTATTTGAGAAATGGTGTTCCTAGTGCGATAGTGGTTTTCCATGTGTCTTTGCAACTTATTGTCCTTCTTAGCCCTCTTCAAGAGCTTCTCAAAATGTTGATTTACTCTTGACAACTAAATCTATTTGTATTCACTAATCTCTATGGAAATAAGCTCATTAAAGGTCAACTCTTCAGGTGGATGAGTTGATTGTCTTTCTCACTCCAGCGCCCTTTTGAGGCCTCTTGTTCTTGGCCTTCTTGTTTATGTTTCAGCCTCCATGTCCTGTGTTGATCAACCAATATAACCTCCTTACCTTTAACTTTTTTTGCCTCTGTGTCATACTTGTGCTTGATTCACTTTCAACTAAAAATTTTCCTGCAGTAAGAAAGTGATTTGAGTGTTAGCAATAGAAAACATCTTCCTTAATTATGCCATTTGCTAATCTTTTTATTTGATAATATCTTTAGATGATCTAACCTCCACATGATATGATACCTCAACCTCCAATGCACTAACTCACTCTTCTGATGCAAAAGAGGTTTCTCCTCTATCTCACATTGTTCTACAATGGTGTCAACTATAAGAACACTCTTGGGAGACTTGGGCGCAAAAACTTGTCTCTTCGCATTCTCATATGTGTGAGTAAATTAAACAACCCTAGGAGCATCTGAAGGCTGAGTAGGTATGCTACAAGAGCCAACTTCAATTGGATGTGTTGATGATGTACTAGGCAAGATAAAAGGGCTAATAGTAGGCATTGCTGAAAATCTCTCCAAGAAATTTTCCCAAGTCATGTTGATGGAGGACAAGTGATGCAATACAATGAGTTTGATTAGGCCAGGATGAAAAATACTAGTGTGATTATCTTCTCTTATACTCTAAACCTTCTCAATCATCTTAATCAAGCTCCTGTACACATAGTATGGAAAATCAAGTGTTTTGACAGAGGTAAAATGCATCAAAAGCCTGATGTGATACCTATACAACCTGGAGAATTTTCCTTGACAAGTGAAGTACTTCATTATGAATATCATCAAAGGAGCATACTTTTTTATGAGGTGTCTAAAAGCAAATATGTAGTCTGGCTCCTCGTTATCATGAGGCTTGAGAAATTGTTTGTAGTTTTCAATATCTAAATCTATGCCTTTAAACCACTGCTCTCCATGAGAAGGGATACCTGTTTCTGAGGAACTTAGGTCTGATGATAGGCTTATCTCCATACCTACAATACTGACCTCTCCCATGTTGTATCTTGTTGCAAATAAGCTAGTCAATTGAAGATGATACCCCTCTTCCATGATCCTTTCACAAAATCTCAAACACTGAGCTCTCTCAAAGCATCTTATGGCCAATGGCGAGGCATTAATTTCATGCATGGTGAAGGGTTCTAGCCTGAGGTGGCACCCTCCCTTGAAGCTATTTTTTTCACTTTCCATTTTATTTTCACTGGAATGATGAAAACCCTAGGGTATTAATGAAATGAGTGAATGTATGGAAATCTACAAAAAACAGAGTGTAGGAAAGTCTAAGTTTAGTGGATGAAATGAAGGGTCATGAAGTTGAGAGAAATTCTAGAAAAAAATGAGTAGGTCGTGTTGTGTGCTAAATTCAATTTTTAGGTGGAATGAGGGAAAACGAGTGTGAGGAAGGCGGAAAATTGCATAAAACACGGGAAATTCTCAAGGTTTTCACTATGAAAAAGCTAAAATTTAGGGTTTACTTGTATTTGACATGTTTAGGGGTAGTGTAGATGATAGGAATGTGGGGATAAGGTGTATGAGATATGTGGGTTAGAGTTTAGATGCTAGGGTTGAGGGTTTAGTTAAGTGAGGTAGGTTAGGGTTTGTCAATTTAAAAAAAAAATTATATACATTAACAAGTGACCACATGGAGAAAACATTATGAGAATGAAAATGTTTCAATACTTCAAAATTCGACTAAAAACTAGCATAAGAATGAAGGCTTACCTTATATGAGGGTTACACAAGGCAATGGTGACAAACTTAAAGAGATTTGGAGGTTTCCCAAGCCAAAAACTATAAACTACTTCTCCTACAAAAGCGTAACATACACCTACGTGAGCGTAACGATGTGGGACAAAAGTGTAACAACTGAGGTTCAAAAGCGTAACAACTGTGTTTTGAAACGCTCTCCAAAAGCGTAACACTTCTGCCCATAAGCATAACAATGCAGTCCAAAAGCGTAACAACTCAGTGCATAAGTGTAATAAGAGTTGTTTGAAGGATGGAAAAATGATTTTTAATTGAATTTGAGCCTTGGATTTTGGAGTTTAGACCACCATGGAGGGAAATTGAAGTAGAGATATGCTCTCACACACATGAAAGGGTAACAATGAGTGGAAAATATTTTACCTTTTCCCTTTTATAAACTTAAGATGACATTTCACCTTTTGACATTTAAAATGACTTTTTGAACCTTTTTCATTTGGAAATAGCCCTTTTAAGACAAGACAAGTTGTCTTTGAATTTGGAAATGACCTTTTTTTATTGAATGAGATGATAAGTCAGAATTGACTTCTTTGAACTTTTAACACTTAAAATGACTTTTTTGGTCCTTTTAATGAGACAACAAGACACAATTTTCTCCTTTCATGAGACAGTGAGACATAATTGAGTTGCTTTGAACTTTTTTGAAACTTTAACCATATGAAACAAGACAGGTGGTCTTTATTTCATCTCATAAACATGTTAGCTCCTTATTTAGGGTTTTATGTGTGAAATGGAGTGTTGCTGCCTTGTTTTAAGTGACAATTTGAAAAATTTTCAATGGCAAAGATGAACCTAGACAGTCACCTATATGAAGTGGAGTGACATAACCCTAGAAATTTTAAATGATGATGATGGATATGACCTTGATAATGATGGCGGTGATGAATGAGATGAAGGAGCAACATACTTGACCTAGACTTCTACAGTGACAAAAAATATTTTCTGAAAACTTGTTTGAAAAAGTAAAAAAAATTGACCTATAACTTTAGGAAAACAACTGAAAGAGTTATTTTTTATCACTGACATGCCTAAGCTTACAGGAGGAATGGGGTCAAAGTTAAACTTTAGTACAGATTACCATCCTCAAACAGATGGGCAGACAAATAGGAAAAATAAGATATTGAAGGACATGCTTCGCATGTATGTGATGGACCGACCCACCAAGTGGGAATAATTTCTGCATTTGGCATAATTTGCTTACAATAACAGTTATCAAGCCTCCATTAAAATGAGTCCATTTGAATCTTTGTATGGCAGAAAATGCCACACTCCACTTAGCTCGAGTCAACTAGTGGAAAAACCGGTACTTGGACCTGACGCATTACATGAGATGGAGCGAACTGTGAAACAAATTCAACAAAACATTAAAGCAGCTCAAGATCGCCAAAAAATTTATGCAGATAAGAAGAGAATTAATTCAGAATTAAAAGTTGGAGATCATGTGTACTTGAGAATAAAACCTCACAAAAGTACCTTGTATACCGACAGTTGTGCTAAGTTAGCACCATGATACTCCAGGCCCTTTGAGGTTTTGAAAAGGGTGGGCCCAATATCTTACAAATTGGCTCTACCTAGTCATATTAAAGCTCATAATTTTTTTCATGTTTCATTGTTGAATAAATATGTACCTGAATTTTCTCACGTGGTTGACTGGACTTTGATATAGGTGGAAAAAAAAAGGGGACTTTCTTCCAGAACCACTTCGTATATTGGAATGGGAAGAAACTGTGCTTCAAAATAGAATGGTAGCTCGGGTGAAAGTGTAGTGGAAGCAATTTTCACCTAACGAAGCTACCTGGGAGTGGGAAGAAAGTATTAAGGAAGCATACCCAGGGTTGTTCAATAAATAAGCAGAGAAATCTGCAACACTGAGAACAATGTTTTTGTTTTGGGGGGGGACTATGTAGTACCCCTATTTACATCTTTTATATTTTGTGAATAAACCTGAGGTTCAGGAGGACCTAGGGAATAATTAAGTATGAACATGTTTATTTTGAAATTGTTAAATAATTGTGAATTTAATATTAATGTGTAAAGACAAAGTAATGGAGATCGAGAATTCTTATCCATGAGGATGGACTAGAATGCCAGACTTTCCCAAAACTCTCCAGAAATTCTTGGAGAAAAATTAAATAAATAAATTCTATTAGATGGGAGAAAAATATCTAATAAAATACTCAGTAAATCATAAAGATACTGAGAAGAGGTAGGAGTAAAACTGGGCTAAGGAAAAGCTAGTTTTAAAAGAAGCTTTTGTGGAAAAAACAAAAGAAAAGCCTAGGCTATGGGAAACAACATTCCATAATATGAACAGGATTATGGATGGAGTCATGCAGTTCTATTAGTCACCAAAATCTTAGATTTGGTTTTATAATGTTAAGTAAATACTTAGTTGTGTATTGTACAATGTCCATCTTGTCATGTGTATTTGACAGAGTCTCATATTTAATTAAATACAGTTAAATCTCCAATCTTGTTACATATACTCACAAAATTCTATTGGATAAACGATCATAATTCATAAAATTGAGAAGGGGTCATATTCTGATGTTTATTAATAAGTATAACTGCAGAAGATATTTTGTAAAGTATTACTAGCAATAATGAATAAAGAGTAATGAGCTCTGTATAAATTAAGGCAAACCTAGATATTATAGCATGATCATATGTATTAGTACAAGACATCATTTACAACTTACAGGGAATTAGACAAAGATGATATAAATTACAGCTAGCAATGTAAAACTGAGGAAATTTACATTCTGTCGAATAAAACAAATATATTAAACAATTAGATAACTCAAATCTAAAGATGAACATGCCAAACATGTATGTATATATATATATATATATGAAACACAAAAGTTTGTAAGTTGTCAAAATTCATATACATAAAGTGCTAAAGACCAGTCCTCTTAAAAGAGTTGAGGACATAAATGTTACATGACTTTACAACTTTGGGGATTAAAAATTGAAACCAGAAAGGAAATATGTTTAGACCAATATGGCCTTAATAACAAATTATACATGTTGAACTAAGTGCATGTACTAGAATATGAAACGGTAGCACAACCAACCTGAGAAGTAAAGAATCTATCTGTTAGTTGAGTTTGAATGAAGACAGATGAGAATCAGACATAAACGAGAGGACATGAAAGCAAACCTGGAACAAAACAATAAATCTAAAATTAGAGTCAGATTGATACCATAAGTAAACAAAATAAGAAAATAATTCATATGGCTAAGAGTATGTCACCTGAGTATACTCTTCATGACTTTGTCCTTTCCTCGTACCTACAGTGAGGAAATGTTGTAAGTAAGGGGATTTGAATACATATATGAAGACATTAAATAAGAGGTCAAAATAACCTCGAAAAATAACCTGAGTGAGGAGGCATATAGGCTTGCTGGAATGCTGGTCAATCCTCGAAGAAGAGTAGCAACCTGAGTAGTGGTTACCCATGTTAAATTTAGAAAATTAAATTGAATTTAAATATAGCCTATAGAAATAAACATGCAAGTATTTACGAATTATCCCAAAAGAGAAAGTACTAATAAAAATAACAAAGAAGGGTATTATGTCAAACCTCTGCCCAAAATAAGGCCTGCTTTAGCAGCCTGCGTAACCCTGGGTAGGTATGCAATCCTTCTAGGAAATAAAATGAATAAGAAGAACATGAAAGAGGGCTAACACAAAAGCATCTAAATCCATGATATTAACAGAGCAGATGTGAAAACAACCATACCATTGTATGTAATGTTCAGACTTGGGATTATTAATCTAATTTAAATAATTGAATTCAATACATGCATGAATAGAAGAATATCGTAAAGATCTACACGCTATGTAAATATGGGATAAGGGAAAACAGAGAATTAATTAAAATCATTTGAGTATGTATAGAATGACAGAAAAATGAATCTAATAAACTAAAACGTTGTAATGAAATCAACCTCAAGAATATTATAGAATTGAGGTGACTGTAAAGCGTGCTAACCCTTGGATACAATACGCATGATATAATTAAATACAAAGGAAGTTTACTGCAAAAGGAAGAACCTAGAAATTAAAATTAGAATGTCACTCTACAGGACATGATATATAATTTAAATGAATTTGCATACAATGAATATGAAATTAAAGTAAATTTCATACATTGAACAAAAAAAATGTTTGAATTCACGCGGAAACAAGAATCTATCATTGTTTTATCCTATAGAGTAATAACTTAAGTGTTAATGCATTACAAAGTAGATACCCACTCCTAACGGATGCAGAGACAACATCTAGTGAGCGAAATATTAACTGACAAGTTATGCAGAATTGAATTTAAACATATAAGTTTTATAAATTAAATAAGTAATATCTGAAGGATGATAATAGAGACATTAAATCCTTGAATGAGTACGCATACCCAGATCAATCTAATTCATGCAGACAAGCCTATCATATATGTTTTAAATTAAACTACACTGAGGTTGAAAGTATAAATACAGAGACGAGACCAGTGTAGTCTCTATACCAGACTTATAAATAGAAAGCAATTAGCAAGTCTGAATCCAATTACAACTTAAAAAACATTTCGTTACTGAAAAGCATTAAATTAAAACACGCTGGTGCCTAGAATAAAACCATATCAATTTCATATATACAACAGTGAACCGAAAACAAAACAATGCTACCAAGCAGAGAAAGTACCCTGCGTGAGGAACTTGTTAATAAACAGGGAAATTAAGTATGAGAATTCATATGGAGAAGAAGAGGTACCCTGCGTGTAGAAAATTTCCATAAACTTCTTTCAAAAATCGAAAAGGACCAAACAAAGTTTAGAATAGGGGTTCTCAAACAACATAATAGCACAAGCCAATAAAACAAAAATTTGGGGGTTTCGAAGAAACATAACTCAAATAAAAAAAACAATTCCTTGCTAAATACACAAAGAATAGTATAATTAAAATGTGGGCACAAAGGCCTTCGTTTTCTCAGAGAATGGAAGTTACATGAACTTACCTCAAATTTCAAGCCAGGTTGAATCTCTGGAATGGTCAAGGGGAAGCCATTGCCACATAGAACCTTGAGGAGTTTCGTAACTGCGAGGAGAGGATAGGAAATCCCACCTGCAACCATGAAAATGATACTGTATTAGCCTTGATAATATAATAACACTAACGAATCACCAGAGACACATACAATCATGGCTTACCTTATCAACGGCGAATAACTAGTCGACTGAAGCCCTTTGGTGCTAATCCTACAAAATAAATCGAACAACAATTAGGAAAAACCATTTGAATTTGTTAAGAATGTAGAGGCAAACAAAAAATAAAAAGGAAAATCATACATGAGGATGCATGGACACAAAACCTGAATTTGTAGCAGGGGAAATTCTAAAACCCTCGAAATTATTAGAGTAATTAAAGCACAATAGAATAAATAGTACCCTTGTGGCGTAACGTAAAGGAAACTCTCTGATCTCAACAATGGTGGTTACATTGATCACTGTCATGGTGGAAAAAGAAAGTTACAGGTCTGTCATGGAGGAGACCTCCAGAGCTTAGAGCGGCCGCAACGAAAGGGTGAAATGACAAAATGAAACCATAGGTTGGGTAGTCGAAAATTCTTAGGGTTTCTCCAAGAGGTCACAACCGTTGATCTCGGCCACAAATCTCATGCATACAAGTGGCTCCTCGAATGGGTAAGAGGGGCATGTGAAGGCCACTTGGAAGGCTAGGAGTGGGCCAGATCACATGTGGGGTAGGTTGAATTAAAACTAAATTTAAAACTATAAATATATTTGTACTTACCTTAAATGTCATACTTGTCTTCAAAGTATGGTCATACGAATAATCTCCAAAGTATGGTAATACAAATCATGTAAGGACATACTTTATATGTATTGCTAAGGGTTATATAAATATAAATTATTAATTGGGGAATATGGTAAGGGTAAAGTGAAATACTTAGGTAAAAGGTAGGTAGGTTATAATGTATATGTTATTAGAGGTAGGATTATATGGTGAGTCAATGGAGTTAATTAATTGTAATACCTAGGGTGAAGGTTAATGAAATTATAATGTTCACCATTGAGAAATGAATAAGGAGCTATAGAGGTAACAAAATAGTAAGGGAGTGAATCCTTTATTAGGACTAGATTAGGGATTTGATTGTCTAAAATCGTAAGGTGAATGTGTAATACATGAGGTAAAGGGGGTACCTTATCAATTATGATTAATGAGAAAAATGTGAAATATATTTTGATGATTAATTATTTAATGTTAATAACAGAGATGTCAGAGATACAATGTGTTGAGGAAACCATTGAAGGTTAAGCAGGGAATAAAATAGTATAAAAAAAATAACAAAAAAAAAAAAGGGAGTTGTGTCATTCTCAAGAGTGACTTGCTGCCATTAGCAAATGGAGTACCATGTTTCCCCAATTTTTCCAACCATGCTGGTTATTACCTCCTTATTTTTTAACAAGCTTGAGGAGGATAACATATGCTTGATCTGTAAGTTCATCCTTTGGATGAATCCCTATGAGTATATTTAACAAACCCTGAGAGGGAGTGGTTCGACCTGTTCATATTGGACAAGTTGATCATTGTTTGATGTTTTAATGAGTCTAATGAAGGTAAAACTCGGCATATTTTTTCATGTTTATAGAGTTTGAAAAAGAGGTGAAAAAGAAAACTCCAGATGTCCCTTTTCATAGATAGTCTCTTGAGTTCGAAAAGGTAGAAAAAAATGCTCAAGAGAACCTCTTAGCCATGTTCAACTAAGGTATTCATTTTTCGTAAATAGTCTATCTAATTCCGAAAAAGGGTTGAACTTATAATGAGTAGACATATTTTCATTTAATTTAACGAGTTCGAAAAGACAAGTGCTCAACAATATTTTCATAATTTGGGAGTTTGCAAAGAGATGAAAGATGACTCCAAGGGGTTCCTTTTTCGTAAGTTTACAGAGCCCGAAAAAAATTAAAAAAGTATACTATTTAGTTAAAATAACTCATTTAAAGCATGATAAAAATCTATTTATAGTTGTCAACCTACTCAAAACATCACAAAAATGATTAATACATGTTTCATAGTAAAAATGAGACATATCTAGGTCAAAACATGAAATATGAATAAAATAATTCAAGAAATGACCATAAGTACTCAAATTGACTATTCATTTTCACCATTTCACATTCTGAGCACTTTTTTCCTCGATGTTCTACAGTTGATTTCGTCCAATCCAGTGGACAACATTTCGAGCATCGTCACTTCTAGCTAGGAGCTAAAACCCTTTTCTTGCTTTTCACGGTCCTGTTTTGTGATTTCATGCAATTGTTTTGAGGTTTTGAGGGCCCTGGGGTTCCAAAAACACGCCCTAGGACCAACACACTTGTGGAGAATTGAAATATGTGTTTCACCTAAGTAGAATAACACTATTAGGAGGGGTGCAACGCTATGTCATGCACCCCAGGGCCCTACTCATTGGATGAAAAGTTTAATTCCTCATCCAAGGATTACCCATGTTGCATACTTTCGATGGACTCTGCTACTTGAAAAATGAGAAATACGTGAAAAAACACAATTACAATCACGTTTTTCATGTATTTCTCATTTTTCATGTAGTAGGGTCCATTGAAATTATGCGAAATGGGTACTCCTTGGACGAGGAATAAAATTATGCTTCCAATGATTGTTCCCGCTCAAAATTTGAGTATCCTAACAATAAACTCATAGGGAGACAAGTTGAAAATATGAGTTGAAAAAGTAGTTTTTTTCTTTTTTCTCTCTAAAATTTGATGATGTAATCTAATCTTATTTTATTATTTCCACTATTATTTTACAATTTCCTTAGGAGGCCCATTTTAGACCTCAAAATTCCCCTAATAAATTTCATTATGAACAATGATTATCCTTATGTAGGGATGGATTTTCGTGATGATCCTAAGTTCATGCTTCTTGAGGGTGAGAAATGGGGTGCTTCGAGACTAAAATATTGATGTTTTCATGCAGTTATTGGACCATTTTGACCTATCGGTGCTTCATATCTCCATCATGCAGAGGGACAACCACATGAGGAGGCAGTGGTACTAGTACAGGTTGCTGAAGTAGGAAGGGATTCACTACAAGGCCTTGAGGTAGTTGATATCCTGTCAGAGGTGGAGCACCACATGGAGGGGTTGACACACAGGATTGATGAGACCATGGTCGACCAGATTCCTTTGCAACTTCAACGACAACACTATCGGGGTGCCTAGCCGTATTGGTCGATTACTGCACAATATAGCTCGTGTAGAGTCATTTTATCATGAACACCATTGATTTGTCTACTTAGATATTCACATGTAGTTTTTTATATGGAAGATGTAGCCATATGTGTCTCGGGGAATAAATTTTGTAAAACCAAACTTTATATATATATATATATATATTAGTTTTTCATATTTCATATTATGCTTTCAGTATGATGTGATGTGGATTGAAACTTATTTACATTTGTTGCAAATGTCTATCTAAAACGTAATTAGCTAGAGCATATGCTAATGTGTTTACGTTTCTATAAATATGTTCATATAGTATGAAATTGAAATGTCTTTATAGAAGACGTACTCTAAAAACCTTGCGAAGGATGGTGGTATTTCTAACTGAATAGACAATAGAAAGTTGTAGTACTACAAGTTTTGAGTCAATCCTAATGACTAAATGATGGATGCCATGTGAAATAGCATCAGATAATAGCTCAACCACTACGCTATACTCAATGATGTTATTAGTAGAGTGACCAATGAAAATCCTTTGCATACTCACTAGCTTGCCATTTGGAGCAAATATAGCCCATGCTGCGGAAGATAGGTTATAAGTACTATGACTAGAAACAACAACAACCAATATACGATTCGAGAGATGTCAACATCTGCAAACCAAATGTAAATAGGATCAATAGAAAACATGGGAAACTATGAAAATACACACTTTAAACAAACTCAACTCACCTATAGACAATATGTACATAATTTACTACACACGAGATCAAGCATAATATTTTTTGAGGTACAACCCATTCCTAGTCTGCAGCAGTGCAACTCCATCAAAGTATACTAACTGATAGGCCCCTTTTGCAAGGACCCGCTTGGAAATGTATGGACCCAACCACATATTTTTGAACTTTCCTAGACCTAACTTATCAAACTATTAGTCTTATAAGAGAATTAGGTCTCCTTCTGAGAAGACATGAGGCTTGACAGTTTTTTTGTATTGCACCTTAATGCATATTTTACGAGCTTCATTGGCTAAAGAAGCATAGTGTCAAGTTTCATCCAAATTAGTCAGATGTAAAAGACACTCCTCTACAGAAGTGGTAGGAAGAAGTTCAACAACTAGTTTTAACGACGAAATTTCACATTCGATGGGGAGGATTTCTTCCAGACCATAGACCAAATAAAAGGATGTAAATCCAGTAGTAGTCCTAACTAAGGTTCGTTATGCCCATAAGGCAGCATAAAGAAGAGAATTCCAGTCCGATTTGTAAACCCATACCATACGTTGAAGCATAGTATTAAGAACTTTGTTAATAGCGTTAACTTCTCCATTAGCCTAAGGATAGTAGGGAGTAGAATTTTCATAGGAAAGTCCTACTTAGCAGTTATTTCGGTCATCATATGATTCCAAAAATGCTTCCCATGATCTATAACTATTGCTTGCGGAACACCAAACCGAAAAATTACATGATTGAAAAGAAATATGCATATTTTTCGCCAATGTTGTTAAATGTAGGCATCGCCTCGGCCCATTTAGTAAAGTAATCTACTACATCAATGATATAACCATCTATTGAATCAGATGGTATTTTTTATTGATGTGCTTCTTTTGATCGTGAAACTTTGTGTTCTTGGCCAACTTTATTGCAGAATTTTTGTCAATCATGAGTGGATTTGAATGCATTTTTTTCATCTTCAAATATTTTAGGATTTTTTTGAGCCACATAATTTCCTTTGTCACTTCAGCTGTTGCCACATATTCTTCCTCAATTGTGGAATCTTATAGAACTAACTGTTTGCGTGATCTCTAGGAGACAACTCCTGATCCAAGACTCATAGTATAACTTGAAGTAGATATCTTAGTTTCTTTGTCTCCATCAAAGTCTGAATCAGAGTATCCAATAAAACTTAAGTGGTCCACCTGTGTATATTTGAGTCCAAAGTCTTGAGTCCCTTTCAAGTACTTTGGAACTCTTTTTGCAGTAAACCAATGTCCTTCACAAGGTTTTCCCATAAACTTGGAGAGGATTCCAACATCAAATGAGATGTCTGGTCTGGTAGTAGTCAGGTAGCTAATACTTCCTTCAAGTTGTCTATACTTCATTGCATCCTCAAATTATTTCCCTTCAATTGATGTGAGCTTCAAGTTTTGTTCCATTGGAGTGGTCAAAGGATTGCTTTCAGCCATGCCAAACTTGCTCATTAGATCTCCAATGTACTTATTTTGAGAAAGGAATATAAATTTAGGATGTTGAGTTACTTCAATACCAAGATAGTAGTGAACATAGCCCAAATCAGTTATTTCAAAACCTTTCTTCAATTCCTTCTTTATGGATGCAATATAACTCTCATTGTTCCCTATCATCAAAATATCATCTACATACACCACAAGATATACAACTTTGTTTTCGAATTTTCTTGACAAATAAATTTGCATCATCAAGAGCAAAATGTTTGAAGTTAAGTTTCAGAAGATGCTCAGTTAATTTCTCATACTAGGCTCGCGGTGCTTGCTTGAGGCCATACAAGGATTTTTAAGCTTGCATACTTTGTGTTCTTGGCCCTTCACAAAAAATCCTTCTGGCTGGGACATAAAAACCTTCTCCTTTAGATCTGCATTCAAAAAGGTTGTTTTTACATCCATTTGATGGACTTTCCAGCCATTCTGAGTTTCTGCCGCAAAGAGTGTACGGATGGTGGCCCATTTTGTTGTGGGGGAAAACGTTTCCTCATAATCGATCCCTTTTTCCCGTGAAAAACATTTTTCCACAAGCTTGGCTTTGTGATTTTCAAGTGAGCCATCTGATTTGTACTTTTTCTTGTAGACCCACTTGTAGCCAATCGGTTTGGTCCCCAATGAAGGATCAACTAGATTTCAAGTGCCATTCTTTATCAAGGCATCATACTCATTTTTCAACACATCATTCCATTCATCATGAGAAATGACTTCTTTGAAGGAAGTTGGTTCATGATTTGTAGACAAATTCAATCCACAATTATAAGCAACATCCATATCAATAGGTGAATCATAATCATCTACATCACCTCCATTTTGACTAGTGGAATTTCTTGTTCCTGTATTTCCAACCTCATCGGGACAAACAACATCCAGTGTCTTTGTCAGCCATTTTGGGGGACCTTTATGAGATGGCCCAGGTTTCTCATTTGACTGAGTTGAGATTGAATCAAGATTCAATCTCCCAATTCTTCCATTGACATTATTCAAGGTGTCATCCATGGTTGGTTCTTCATGTGGGGGAGAGAGTGCTTCAAACTATGATTCCACAAATTGGTTCAGTATAGGAATCCCCCCTTCAAGATGTGGAATCTGATTATCAAATTCTTGAAATGACTTTTCATGTGTGAATATATCCAAGCGATCAAGTTGTTGCTCAACAACATTATCAGTCTTGGAAGATTCAAGGAATATGATATCTCTAGATACCACAAACTTTTTATTCACTTCGTCATAGAGACGATATCCTTTGGAGGTATTGGAATACCCCAAGAAGATACATTTTCAACTTCTAGTGTGAAAATTATTTCTTTGTACCTTAGGTATCAAAGTATAACAGGTGGAACCAAAGACCCTGAAATTATTTACCGAAGGAATGTGGCCATGCCACATTTCATAAGGAGTTTTATTTCTGATTTTATTAAAAGGACATTTATTCTTTATGTACACAACACATAGAATTTCATCAACCCAAAACAACACTTTTACATTCTTGAAAAACATCATGGAGTGAGCCATATTTAAAATTGTCCTATTCATTATTTCAACTACATCGTTCTGTTGGGGATTTTAGGGCACGATTGTTTGATGTTTGATCCCATGTTGGCAAAGCCAATTTTCAAATTTGTTTGAAGTGCATTATTTTCCATTATTAGTGTGCAAAGAACCAATATGATTTTGTGCTTCATTTTCAATCCATGCATGAAAAATCTTGAATGTTTGAAAAACATCAGATTTGTTCTTCAATAAGTAAACCCAACACATTCTGGTGTGATCATCAATGAATGTCATCATATATTTATTTCCATTTGCAGAAGCAACATGCATGGGGCCACATAAATATGGATGAATAAGCTCAAGTTTTCTATGTGCTCTGGAATGTGAATCATGAAAGGAATGTTTGCTATGCTTTCCTAGAATACAAGCATCACATTGCTTAAGTTTCTTAGGAATTGTAGGCAATCTAGCAACACCATTTTTCTTCAACAATCGAAGGTTGTCATAGTTTAAGTTTCCAAATCTAGCATGCCATAAAATACTTGATGAGAATATACCTTTATCATAGTGATAACTAAATGCAAAGTTTTGTGCATGAGCATAGGTACCTTGCAGCTTTAGGAGCCTTCCTTCTTCTATTCCTTTCATGACAAGTGAGTGATCTGATGCTTTTCTAACCTCAACCTTGCCATCAAACATGTGAATGGAGTGTCCTTGCTAGCGGATGCGGACCAAGGAAACTATGATTCAAATAGATGTGGTGTTATGCAAGCAACTCAAAAAATAGTAGAAATGACAAATCAACGACTTAAAAAATATTTCGTTCGAGGTGGAAACCTCCTTTACATTACACAAATGAAAAATTCTTGAATGATACAAATGAAAAGACCTCCTTTGTATATACATGAGTCCAAGGGGTCACAATATAATCAGAGCCTACATAATAATAATAATGTAAATATACAACAATAAGAATAATGGCATTCTATGGGGTACAACAATAACAATATGGGGCCTACATGGGCACAACAATAAAAATAATGGGGCTACATTAACAATAACAATAATGGGGCTACACTAGTATTATATGGATCTAGAATTCCCCTCTCCTTTAAAAAAAGTGTTGTCTTCAACGCTTGAGTAGTTCTGGATGCTTCTGTATAAAATTCTCATGCTCCCATGTGGAATCTTTAGCAGGTAAGTTCTTCCACTTAATGAGATACTCTGAAATTGATCAATTTCATAGCTGTTGGGTTCTTTTTTTAATGAATTCTTCAGGATCAAATATGATTTTTCCTTCTTCTTCAAGTTCTAGAAACATCGTATGAACTGGAATCTTATCACCAATACCCTTATTTAATCATGAAACATGGAAAATTGGGTGTACTTGAGAAGATGCAGGAAGCTCCAATGTGTATGCCATAGTACCAATTTTTTGCAACACCTTGTAAGGTACTTGGGTGATAACTTATTATGCTTCTTAGCTTGCTTGAGGGACATTTGATTGTATGGTTGTAGCCATAAAAATACCCAGATGCCTACATCAAAAATTCTTTCACTGCGATATTGATTTTCCTATTGTTTCATCCAATTATGCGCCAGAGTGAGGTTATCCTTTAAGAGTTGGAGAACTTGTTGTTGATGCTCGATGTGATATTCCACTACTTGAACCTTAGAATTTTCTCTTAAAGATGATGTGATGGGTGGTGGATGATATCCATAAAGTGCCATGAATGGGGTCATTTTTGCTATAGTATGGAAGTAAGTGTTATACCACCATTCAACTAGACGTAACCACATGACCCATTGTGTTTGTTTATCAAATACAAAGCAATGAAGATACCCTTCCAAAAATTTGTTCACTATCTCAATTTTTCCATTAGATTGAGGATGATAAGATGAGCTATGAGCTAATTGAGTACCAAGAAAAGAAAATAATTCTGCCAAAAAAATTCCAGTGAAAATAGGATCTTTGTCACTTACTATAATATTTATGTTTCCATGAAGCTTTTGAATTGTTCTCATAAATGCAGTAGAAATTGTACTATCTTTAAAGGGATGAGATAATATTCAAAAGTGTGCATACTTGGTAAGTCTATCAACTACCACCATGATGACACTCTTTACTTCAAACTTGGGCAAACTCGTGATAAAATCCATTAAGACCTCCTCCCAATGCTGACTTGGAATGGATAAATGTTGTAATAGACCTGGGGTCTTAATTGTCTTAACTTTATTTTGTTGGAAAACCAAACATTCTGCACAAAATTCTGAATATCATATTTAAGGCCATCCCAAAAACATTCCTTGTTGACCCTGTGGTAAGTTTTAAAAAATCTTGAGTGCCCTCCTAAGGGAGAGGTGTGCAATTCCAAAAGAATATTTTGTTTAAGTTGAGAAGTCTTACAAAGATATAAGTGATCTTTGTACCATAATGAATTATTTTTCCAGCTAAATGTATCATATGTATTGGGATCTTGTTGCAACTTATGAATGAGTTTCCATACCCCTTCATCATTCTTCCATTCATCCCTTGCTTCAGTTATACACTCAAGTTGGATAATAGAAATGGCACAAAGAATGTTTCCAAGACCCCATCCTTTCTTGAGAGTGCATATGCAACAACATTTCGCTTCTTCTTTTTGTTGATGATTTCAAAGTAATAACCCAACATATTTGTGGCCCATTTTTGCTACTCTTATGAAGATAATATTTGTTCCAAAAATTATTTAAAACTATCATGATTAGTTTTTACCTTGATGTGTCTTCCCATTAGGTAAGGTCGTCATTGCTTTAGTGCATGTAGTAATTCCAATATTTGTGTAGGTTTTAACCCTAAACAGAAATTATCTACACAAGAAACTTATAACAGAAAATAAACAATAGCGAGAGCATAAAACATAAACTAGATAAACACAGAGATTTTCCCCTGGATCCCAAATCGGGACGAACAACTTTATTTTTCATTATATTCCTTTTAGTGTTACAACACATATATATACATGCCGAAGCATACATAAACCCCAATCCATTAACCCTGGATTAGAACATAACCATAGTTCCCTTGACCGGATCTACAAAATACCAGGGGCCGAAAGCCATCGTACCCCAAAACCATGTGCAAAATCATGCACAAAACATGGGTGGGTCCTCCTATGATTGGGTCCGCACACCAAAACAATTTTCGCCGGGCGCTGGCTGCCTAGGACCCCAACGGTGGGGGGGCACCTCCCTACCCAACGGTACACTATTGCGCCGGCGCAACGTGCGGCGCCTAAGGCTGGTAATGGAAAAAGAATATAACACATACCCAACATTCTCCCACTTGTTGTTTTCTTTCCCTGGGGCCATAGAGGCTTAGTCATTGGGCCAATTCTTCAACACCCATTGTTTCTCTACACCAAGAGAACTTACGGAGGTGCTTACACACTTCGTCAATGCATCTGCAACATTCTTAAAAGTGTCCACCTTTACCAGCAACACCCTTTTAGCCTCAACCATATCTCTCACAAAGTGATATTGAACATCAATTTGCTTTGTCTTTGAATGATAAACAGGGTTCTTAGGCAAGAAAATTACACTTTTGCTATCACAGTCTGTCATTTAGCTTGTTGTACCAACCCCATACTTAAACACAATCTCTGCAACCAAGCTGCTTCCTTGCTTGCATGAGTGGCTACTATGTATTCTACCTCTGTAGTTGAAAGCGCCACTACAGACTGTCTTTTACTCATCCAAATGACTGCGCCTCCAAATAGGCTAAACACATACCCACTTGTAGATCTTCTTTGGTCCGGATCTCTAGCCCAGTATGCATCAACAAAACCACGAATGTCCAACATTCTTTCCAATCCTGGTCTTCCCTGGTAGCACAAGCCATAATCACTAGTGCCACGTAAATATCTAAAAACCCGCTTCACTGTTGTCCAACGCTCCTTCCCTGGGTTTGACATAAACTTGCTCAATACTCACACTACATGTGCAATGTACCGGGTCTCGTATCGTCGCCCATGCTCGAACTACTGCTAACACTTGCATATTGAACACGGGACATATCATCCTCTTCTTCTTGTGTCTTGGGACACCTTGACGACTTTACCTACGAGGGAATAGGAACATTCAACTGGTTTACTATCCTGCATATTGAACCTCTACAATATATTCTTGACATAATTGTCTCTGGATTTAACGGATCGACCTTCTTGCGGTCTCTCTTAATTTCTTTTAAAAATATAGTTTGCAGCACTAAGATCATTCATGTCGAATTCGGAGAACAGTTGGGTCTTCAAATCTTGGACAATTTCTTTGTCATTTTCCAATCAACAACATATCATCCACATACAATACCAAATAAATAACACGGTCACCAATTAATTTAAAATAAACACGGTGATCCTCCTTGCTTCTGGTGAAGCCAAGTCCCCGTATATAGGTATCAAATTTCTGATACCACATCCTTGGTGACTGTTTTAACCCATACAGAGACTTCTTCAACCTGCATACCCATTCTTTCTTACCCTTCACCATAAAGCCTTCAAGTTGCTTCATGTAGATCTCCTCTTCTAGATCCCAGTGAAGAAATGTTGTCTTCACATCCATCTGTTCTATCTCAAAATCAAATGCAGCAGCAACAGATAAAAGTAATCTAATAGAAGTAACCTTGGAAACAGGAGAAAAAATATCACCAAAATCAATTCCCGGCACCTGGGAATAACCTTTCGCTACCAACCGAGCTTTGTATTTCTCCACCTTGCCTTATACATTCATCTTCTTCTTAAACACCCATTTTCTCCCAATGGGCTTCCTTCCAGCCGGCAACTCCACCAGATCCCATGCCTCATTTTTGTGCAAGGATGCCATTTCATCAACCATGGCCTCCTTCTAGAGTTTCCATCCTCGGAATATACTGCCTCCCTGACAGTTCTGGGATCATCATCAGTTACAGTTAAGGAAAAACCTGAACAAAAAGTAGATGGAATATACCTTTCTGGTTGCCTTCTTTCCCGAACTGATCTTCTCAAAGCTGGAGTTTGTGGCTCTTCCTCTTCTGAATATTCGTCTGCTATAGAGTCTGATTCATCCTCCTTTAGCTCAAAATCTATCTTCTCAGGTTCCTTTGGTATGATTTCATGTTTAAAAACATCTTTCACCTCTCTAAACACCACATCTCGGTTGTACACAACCTTCCTTGTTTCTGGGTTCCAAAGCTTGTAACCTTTTAAACCATCCTTATACCCAATAAAGATGCACCTTTCAGATTTATTATCCAACTTGGTCATTTTCTCCTTTGGAACATGTACATATGAATCACATCCAAATACCCTTATATGTGAAAGAGAGGGTTTCTTACCAGTCCATACCTCATGTGGAGTCTTATCCTCCAACGCTGATGAAGGTGATCTATTAACTAAGTAACATGCAGTCTCCACTGCCTCTGCCCAGAATTCTTTTCCTAACCCGGTACCACTGAGCATGCTTCTTGCCTTTTCCATAAACGTTCTATTCATTCTTTCTGCAACTCCGTTTTGCTGAGGTGTGTATGGAGTAGTCTTCTTCCGTGCTATACCGCACTTCTTACAGAACTCTTCAAATTCCTTCTTGCAGAACTCCCCACCATTATTTGTCCTCACCGCCTTTATCTTCTTCTCTGTCTGGTTTTCCACCAGAGCCTTAAATTATTTAAATCTGTCAAAGACTTCAGATTTCTTCCTCAAGAAATATATCCATGTATTCCTTGAGAAGTCATCTATGAATGAAACATAGCACACAGACTTTCCCAGTGATGGAACTGACACAGGTCCAAACACATCACTGTGCACAAGTTCTAATATCTTCTTTGACCACTTAGCACAAGAAGGAAAACTCACTCGATTCTGCTTCCCATATACACAATGTTCACAGAAATCGAAATCCAGAGAGAAATTAGACATACCTTCTACCATACCATTTCTATGCAGTATCCAAAGGCCCTTCTCTCCAATATGTCCAAGCCTTTGATGCCATAACATGGTCTTTTCTCCAGAGACAGCTAGGCTTTCCGCTCCACTTTCAGGAACCACATAACTATTACACCCATCAATAACAGTGCTACCTTGTAGCTTTTACAGAGTTCCAGTCCGAACTCCCCGCATTAATACCAGTGCTCCCCGAACCATCTTGCAGGCATCTTTCTCGAACACTGTTTTTACACCTGCATCATCCATCTTACTTACAGAAATAAGATTTCTGGCCAATGCAGGAATATGCAGAACACCAGGAAGTGTTCTAATCCTTCCACCTTGCAGCTTCAGCTTGAATTTTCCATGTCCGATGATTTTGGCCTTCCTATCATTCCCTAGGAAGACATCACCACCATCATATTTCTCATACTCGCAGAACCACTCCCTATGGGGAGTGAAGTGAAAGGATGCACCTGAGTCAATCAACCATGACTCATGATCTACATGTGTATTTGAAGAAGAAGCCAAATACACATCCCCACCTTCATCCGAGGTGGTTTTTGCCTCTTCAGAAGGAGCATCATCAGATCCCTTTCCTTTCTCGGGAGCTTTAGATCTACACTCCTTTTTGTAGTGCCCTTCCTTTCCGCATTTCAAACATACCTTTGCAAACTTTCTAGGAGATTTAGATCTCCCTCTAGATTTGGATCTCCCACTCGAAACCTTATTCTTGTTTCTGTTTTGGGACCTTCCTCGTACATATAAGGCATCTCCATTCTGGCCCTCCATATTTCTCCATCTCATTTCCTCCGACAACAAGGCTGAGACAATGTCATCAAAATTCAAGGTAGTTGTATTGCTACTTATTGCAATAACCAGACTATCCCACGAGTCTGGTAGAGAACACAACAAACTGATGCACTTATCTTCATCTGAGATTTTAATATCAACAAATGACAGCTAACTTACCACAATATTGAAGGCGTTCAGATGCTCTATCACTAAGTCTCCATCCTTCATCCTCAGGTTATACAACGTTTTCCGCAGGAACAACTTATTCACCAGAGACTTAGATTGGTACAAATTCCCAAGTTTTTCTCACAAATTCTTCGTCATAGCTTCCCCAGATACATTAAACAATATTGAATCTGAGACACACAACTGTATTGTGCTCTTAGCCTTCCGATCCAGTTTCTTCCAGTCTTCATCTGACATTGTCGTTGGTTTAGTACCTGGATCTACCGTGATCCACTGATCTTTATCCACCAGCAGATCCTCCATCTTGAGCTTCCACAACTCAAAACTCTGACCATTAAATTTCTCGATCTCTATCTTTCCGCCGCTCGCCATCTTCTTTCACCGCAAGAATTGATCCCGCAGATCTCCCACTGAACAGGGTCTACCATAGGCCCGAGCAAAAAACCCTCAACAACAAAGGCATCCCCTTGAAGCCGAAACAGCTCTGATACCAAATGTAGGTTTTAACCCTGAACAGAAATTATCTACACACGAATCTTATAACAGAAAAATAAACAATAGCGAGAGCATAAAACACAAAACAGATAAACACAGAGATTTTCCCCTGGATCCCAAATCGGGACGACCAGCTTGATTTTTCATTATATTCCTTTTAGTGTTACAACACATATATATACATGCCGAAGCATACATAAACCCCAATCCATTAACCCTGGATTAGAACATAACCATAGTTCCCTGGACTGGATCTACAAAATACCAGGGGCCAAAAGCCATCGTACCCCAAAACCATGTGTAAACTCATGCACAAAACATGGGTGGGTCCTCCTATGAGTGGGTCCGAACACCAAAACAATTTTCGCCAGGGCGCTACCACGGACCCCAACAGTGGGGGCTGCCTCCCCCCTTGTGACCCCCCTGCTGTGCCCGGAGCAACGTACAATGCGTGGGGCTAGTCATGGAAAGAATATAACACATACCCAACAATTTTCTTTTAATAAATAGGTTTGTGTAAATACTTTCATTTGATTGGAAAACTTTCAAAATAAATGGGTCTTCCTTACTGCATTAAAACAACACCAATTCCATTTCCTAAGGCATCAAATTCCAAAATAAAGGTTTTTGTGAAGTCTAGTGTAGCTAAGACCAATGCTTGCCACATTTCCTCTTTAAGATGTTCAAAGGCCTTAGTTGCTTATGGAGTCCAAGAAAATGCATCTTTCTTCAATAATGTTTTTAGAGGTGCTGCTATTCTCCCATAATTCTTAAAAAACTTGTGATAATACCCTATCAACCCTAGAAATCCTTGAAGATGCTTTATGGTTGTGGGGATTTTCCATTTCTTAATGGACTTAATTTTTTTAGGGTCCACCTTAACACCCTCATGAGATACAATATGACACAAATATTCCACGTCATGTACTCCAAAGAAAAATTTGGAGGTTTTTTCATATAATTGTTTATCCTCCAATAGTTTGAGTACCCTGTCAACCTGTTAAACACGATCCTTCTAAGACTTGTTGTATATTAGTATCTCATCAAAAAATACTAACACAATTTTTCTAAGGGTGGGTTTGAAAATGGAATTCATCAAACCTTGAAATGTGGAAGGTGTATTAATAAAAGCTATGACCAAAAATTCATCAATGACAGGAATGGGAAATTTACTTTAATAGTGAGCTTGTTTAGCTCCCTATAATTCAGACACATGCACCATGATCATTCCTTCTTGTGCACCAATATTGTTGGCACAGAGAAAGAACGTTGAATAGGTTGAATTATACCAGCCTCTAGCATTTCTGCAATCATACATTAAATTTCACTCTTTTGGGCATAAGGATATCTATAATGCTTGATGTTTGGAGGAACACTTCTTGAAATCAAATGAATAACATGATCATGACCACAAATAGTTCGGAGGCCTTTGGGAGTCTCAAACACCTTCGAATGATTGTCCGAGGCTTTTTTGGAGATATGGAGAAATAGATGATTTCGATGTTTAAACCTCTAGTGGGTATAATTGTGCAATTATGCCCTGTTGTTCTTTATTTATAAGATTTTTCATGCCATTAGAGTTGATTATTTTTCTTGGTTTCCCTGTGATACCCCTTAATTCAACTTCCTTTCCATCCCAAAAAAAATTCAAGAAAATTTCTTGAATATCAAAATTTATTGTCCCCAAATATTGTAACCATTGGACTCCTAGTACAACATCAACACCACCCATTGGAATGGAAATCATTAGAAAATTCAATACATATTCCCCCACAGTTAACTTAATATTATGGCACTTTCCAAAGAAATTTATTGTTCCTCCATTTTAAGCCATCACTTGACACTATGGTGCTATATATAGGAATAAATTCAATTCCTTGGTGGTCTTACAATGAATAAAATTATTGGTACTACCTGAATCAATCAACACTATTACCTTTTTCTTCTAGATATATCCTTCTATATTGAGAGTTTGAGGAGTGGTAATTCTTTCCAATGCATTAAAATATATGGTCAGATTCATTTCTTCTTTCTCTAGGGTTGGTTCCTAGTGTATATCTTCCTCTTTTGGTGTTTCTTGTTCCATGGCTTCCTCCTCTTCACAATATATGTAAAATAGTTTCTTCCCAACGCACTTATGAACTTTAGTGTATTTTTTATCACAACTATAACAAATACCTTTTGCTCTTTTTTCCTCCAATTTTTGTGGTGTCAACGTTGTAGGTTATGGAAGGTTTGGAGCAGCAACCCTTCCATATTTATAGTTGTGAGTGGTAGAATTCCTTGTTTCCATAATTTTGCTTTCAACTTTTTTTGCCACCCTGAGTGCCTTCTCCAATGAATCAGGTTCCCAAAGGAGAACCTCATGTTGGATGTTATCCTTTAAATTCATTATGAAGACATCAATCCTAATCTCTTTTTGAATATCAGTTACCCTGATATTCAAATTTTTAAAGTCCTCAATGTGCTCTGCCATTGAACCCTTTAATTTGATATTTATCAATTAGCTAAAGAAGGTGTTGCTCTTTGTATCCTCATAATGTGCTATCATTTCCTCTGTAAAAATTGACCAAGTGATGAGTGGTTTACGATAAAAAAGCCATCGATACCATACAAACTGACTAGGTTCTAAATATAAATATGCAATGCATACATTTTGTGTGTTGCACATCATGAAGATCAAAATATTGCTCCATTTGTAGTATCCATGTTACTGGATCCTTGTCATAAAACTTCCTCATATTAATATTTGGAACATGGTAGGTCTTAAACCCAAAATTGGAGTCTCTAAAATCATGATTAACATTCATTTTATTCTCATCATGAGTTTCATGGAATACCTTTTCACCATTAGAAAGCATTTATTGTAGCAACTTGTGACAAAACTTCCTTCAAACCTTCCATGTTTGTTTTTAAACCATTCATGTTGCCTTTTAAACCATCCATGACACCTCTTATTTCTTATTTTAAACCATCCATGTCCCATTTTAGTTCATCTTTGGTTTTTCTTTGTGAGAGCGAAATTTGTTGCACTTGGTCTCATACTTTTGATATATCATGTTGCCATTCTTCCTCTTCATGCATCATAGTAGAGATTTTTTAGGGATTAATGGGTGTAGAATTATTTTTTTGGGGAGGAATTTTAGAACCCAATACCGATATTTATGCTTCAATATACCCTTGGAATCACTTCAAACTTATTTTTCAAACAAAAGTTATGCAATTTAAAAAATAAATAAAAATAAATAAATAATAATAATTACACACATTTTTTTTTCTTCTAGGAGCTCAATATTGAAATGATTGTAACTCTACAATTTGGTGTTGATCAGTGGTTGTCATTGATGTCAACCCAAGCAGCACCAGGGGCTAACCCAACATTGAATGGGAAGTTTGACCTACCAAATTAATATATTCTAGGTCAATAATGCTTTTGGTGTTTTCTACTTGTCGAGATGTTTCCGTTGATACATGGCACGCCATGTAATTCTTCACGGTTTGAGAGATATTCATGTTTGAAGTTTGTACCCCAGTTAGTGGGCTAAAACCCCATGGGGTTGGGGAATGGGTCATTGAAAAGTCATAATTAATATTTTTTTAAGCTCCTAAAATCCCTCCCACGTTCACTTGTAGAAGCCCCTCTCAACTTAAGCATTCATATATATTGTGATCTTCATTTCCTCCTTAGGCAAGGGATTCGGCCATCTGAAACAGGTCATCGTGGAATTTTTTCTGTAACTTCTTTTCTACGAAGACTTAGAAGCTGAAATTTTTATGAGGTGAAGCCGAAATCCTGAGGAAGCTGTAGTAAAAATTTAAGATCAAGTTGCGTAACATTTTTGGAGATATGATCTATGGAAGTAAGGGTTTTTGCAGGCTCCTGAAATTCATCTAAAAAAAGTGACCTTGGTAAAATAGTCATAAATCTCTCTCTAAGTATCGGATTGGAATTACGTAAAAAGTGTAAGATAGTGCATAGTCTTTAGTTTTAGCTCTATCAATTTCAGAGGCGAATGAAGAAACAGTGATATGTGGCATGTCGTACAAGTGCGCTTTGATGAAACAATACATAATTAGGGCAGTGTGAAAAATTGGGTATAACTCTCTCTTGAGGAATCCAAATTGGGTCAGACCTATGGCATTGGAAAGATGACTCAGAGGAATACTATAGGACCGAAAATTAGATATTGAAGATCTAAAATAACAGAGATACACCAGATTCAATATTGAGCTCCTAGAAGGCAAAAAAAAAAGCTAGATCATGTGTTGTCAAGGGTTGCAAAGGACTAGAATTTCTACGGTGGAAAAGCAAAGCAAGGTGAAGAAAAGGGTAGCATGATAAGAGAAGCATCCAATGTGCATAACAGAAGCAAGAAGTTCATCATATGAAGTCTTCAATTGGGCAGCACTGCATACAATCATTGTAAAGGTATCATTGTACCTAGTAATTGTAAATACATTATTGTACAAATTGTACTAATATCTATCTACCAAGGGTTGAAGAGGCAGCGTTGGGAGGTCTAGGATCATGATTAGGTGTATGTGTCAAAGTTGGGGTTGTGGTCTAGTATATCTTCTTCTTTTACATCATTCTATATCATTGTAAAGTGGACCATTTTCCCTGGTACGGGAGTCCATTCATTTTTTATTCTTCTATAGGGTGGTAGGGTGGTGCTAGGGTGAGTTGTAGCTCATTGGGTGTTGGGGCATCCATTCAGTTGACTACTGAAGAATCTTGGGCGTTGGAGCGTCCATCCAGTGGGAGCTGGAGAAGAATGCTTTTCTAGATTCTAGGAAGTTGGAGTTGAAAAGAATTGTTAGAAAAGCATTAGGTGGTTTTTGTCCCGGAGTGGGTTTCCACCTTAAAAACTGTGTGCATTTGTGTTCCTCTTGTTTTCTGCTATCATTGTACAAACACTAATAATAATTGAATATTAAATAATGCTCTAATTAAAAGAAATACTGATTCACCCCCCCTCTCAGCATTTCCAACAATTGGTTTTAGAGCTTGGTTCCTTCAATAGCAGTTTAACAGCTGGATGGAGGTCATGGAGCATACCAAGAATGGTGTACCTCTATTCAATGAAAATAATTATGCACTTTGGAAAGGAAGAATGGAGGTCTATCTCTTGGTGCAAGGTTAAAAATTATGGGACACTGTTCAAAATGGATTTACATCAACCGCGGATGAACAAGGTAAGAAGAATTTGGTAAATGATGCAAAAGAAAAGAATATTATTATCAGTGGAATTATTGAATCTGCTTATCATAATATGTTGGGTTGTAAAACCGCCAAAAATTTATGGGGAAAGCTTGAGAATATATATGCAGGTGACTCAAATGTCAAAGAAGCAAAGCTTCAAATCTATAGAGCAAAATTTGAGCAACTCAGAATGAAAGAAGATTGCAACATTGCTGCATACTTTCAATACATTGATGAAATAACCAATACTCTCGAAGGATTGGGAGAGCCAGCTGACGAGAAGACTATTATACGGAAGATTCTTATAACGTTACCAGGGAGATTCAACCCAAAGGTATCGGTCTTAGAATACAGTGAAAATCTGGACAAACTCAGCAAAAAGGAATTACATGGAGTTCTCATAGCATATGAAATGAGACTCGATGAAGAAGAGGGTACTTCGCATCTAGAAATTTCGTTCGTTGCATCTAAGAAAACTAATAAGGATAAACAACCTTCAATTGAAAAGACATGCACCTGCAAGTGTGAATAAAAGGGAGATGATGAAGAAGGTCTTTCAGATGAAGAATATGCTTACTTCACGAGAAAACTACAAATTGGTAAGGGACAATTCAAAGTTAAACTTCCATTGATATGTTTCAGCTGTAATGAGGTTGGGCATTTTGCAACAAAATGTCCAAACAAAAGTAATGGAAACTCAAAAAGAAAGAAAGGCTTTAAGAAATTCAACAAGCAAGGATCCAAAAGGAACTTTCTCTCTAAAGAAGATAGCTCATCATCCGATGAAGACAATGATAGTGAAGAAGAATCCAATGAGAGAGTATTGTTTATGGCCAAGCACAATAAGAAATAGGTATCAAACAATGAAGAAGAAGGATGGACCATAGACGAATTTTATGAGGAAGCAATCAAGCTTATAAAAGATCTCAAGGCGGAGAAGATATTTCCAAAACTATTGAAGAACAAGTTCAAGGTCTCAAAATTGAAGTTGAAGAACACAAACGCATTGAAGAGTCACTTCAAAATAAGTTGGAAGAAAGAAACCAAGAAAGGGAAGAATTAGAAGCTGAAGTAGTCTCGCTGCGTGAGGAAGTGAAGAAAGGAAAAACTATCCAAAAGTATGCCAACAGCTCAAGGGCATTGGAAGAACTCATCAACAATCAACGATATTACAATGACAAAACTGGCATCGGTTACAAAGAAGAAGAAGAAGGACCTTCTACAACAAAATACAATGAACCTATGAGATCTGACATGCATGTAGACTTCATTGGACAAGATTCACAAGAATAGCCTTGGAAGACAATTCCTCGATGAAAATTTCCATCCAGGTACCAACATATTTTTTATGGCTACTGTTATTCATGTGGAAAATTTGGTCATAAAGATGTAGAATGTCGCAAGTACCCTAGAAACGAATACAATTCCAGGAGATCTATCAAATATGAGCCTCCCAGGGCTCAGCGAAACATCAATAGATTTGAACATTTAAGAAATAATATTGAATGTTACAAATGTCGAAACTTTGGACACATAGCCAAAGATTGCAGACTTGAAAATCCTCCAGAAGAATCTTCGAAGCCACAGAATGAATGAACATGGAAGAAGAAGAAGAATGATAATTGTGCTCTTGCTCTCAAGGCTCAAAAGAACAAATATGTGTGGTATGTTGATAGCGGTTGCTCAACGCATATGACTGGAGATAGAAATAAATTTGTATCTCTGAAAGAGAAGAAGGATGGAACTGTGTCCTTTGGAAATGATGGATCTTCAAATGTTATAGGATCAGGTACTGTTACTCTAGGAAGCAAAGATTCTCTAGCCAATAATGTTCTACTAGTTGAAAACATGAATCACAATCTTCTCAGTGTTGGACAAATGTGTGATCAAGGACACACAATACTATTCAACTCCACGAAATGTGAAATCAGGAAAGGTGTGTATGGTGAAATTGTGGCTACAACAAGTCGAGCTCCAAATGACATATATGTTATGGATGAAGCTAAAGAGGATGATACAATAATTGGTAGCAATGATGATCAACTAAGTAAGAATTTTTCTACAAAGGTGCAAAGTGATTTCGAGATGTCTTTACTTGGTTGCAAATTGAGCATAGACGACTCATCTAAGGATGTGGATCAAAGGTTGTACAGATCTATGATTAGTAGTCTTCTATATGTAACAGCCTCCCAACCAGATGTTACGCAAGCAGTTGGACAAGTAGCAATATTCTAGGCAGCACCGAAAGAATCACATATTAAATATTCGCTAGCATTGGAATATCTTCGCCAGAAGCTTGGGATTCTCCCAAGTTCTCATTAGATTTTCCTTTTTCAGAATATAAAGGGGGAATGGAAGTGTGTGCAGGTCTGCAAGACAGTTGTGTGTCAGCGTGAGTGGAAGTGTGTACAGGTCTGCAGGATGGTTGTGTTTCAGGGGGAGTTACCCTTTGCAATTGATGTCAAAGGGGGAGAGAAAGTTGTAGGAAGAGGTGTCATGATCGCAGGGGGAGTACTTATGTTGCCATCAATGCCAAAGGGGGAGATTGTTGATCAGCGGTTGTCATTGATGTCAACCCAAGTAGCACCAGGGGTTAGCCCAATATTGAATGGGAATTTTGACCTACCAAATTAATATATTTTGGGTCAATAATTCTTTTGATTATTTCTACTTGTCGAGATGTTTCCGTTGATATATGGCATGCCATGTAATTCTTCACGGTTTGAGAGATATTCAAGTTTGAAGTTTGTACCCCAGTTAGTGGGCTAAAACCCCATGGGGTTGGGGCATGGGTCATTGAAAAGTCATGATTAATATTTTTTTAAGCTCCTAAAATCCCTTCCACGTTCACTTGTTGAAGCCCCTCTCAACTTAATCATTCATATATATTGTGATCTTCATTTCCTCCTTAGGCAAGGGATTCGGCCATCTGAAACAGGTCATCATGGAATTTTCGCTCTAACTTTTCTTCTACAAAGACTCATAAGAGGAAATTTTTATGAGGCGAAGCCGAAATCCTAAGGAAACTGCAATATTTTTGGAGATATGATCTATGGAAGTAAGGGTTTTTGTAGGCTCCTGAAATTCATCTCAAAGAAGTGACCTTGGTAAAATCGTCATAACTCTCTCTCTGAGTATCGGATTGGAATTACGTAAAAAGTAGAAGATATTGCACAGTCTGTAGTTTTAGCTCTATCAATTTCAGAGGAAAATGAAGAAATAGTGACACATGGCATGCTGTACAAGTGCGCTTTGCTGAAACACTACATAATTAGGGCAGTGTGAGAAATTGGGTATAACTCTCTCTTGAGGAATCCAAATTGGGTTAGACCTGTGACATTGGAAAGACGACTCAGAGGACTACTATAGGACTGAAATCAGATATTGAAGATATGAAATAACAGAGATACACCAGATTAAATATCGAGCTCCTAGAAGGCAAAAAAAAATCTAGATCATGTGTTGTCAAGGGTTGCAAAGGACCATACTTTCTACGGCAGAAAAACAAAGCAAGGTGCAGCAGAGGGTAGCATGACAAGAGCAGCATCCAATGTGCATAACAGTAGCAAGAAGTTCATCATACGAAATCTTCAAGTGGGCAGCACTCCATACAATCATTGTAAAGGTATCATTGTACCTAGTCATTGTAAATACATTATTGTACAAATTGTACTAGTATCTATTTGCCAATGGTTGAAGAGGCAACGCTGGGAGGTCTAGGATCATGATTAGGTGTTTGTGTCAAATTTGGGGTTATGGTCTAGTATATCTTCTTCTTCTACATCATTCTATATCATTGTAAAGTGGACCATTTTCCCTGGTACGGGAGTCCATTCATTTTTTATTCTTCTATAGGGTGGTAGGGTCGTGCTAGGGTGAGTTGTAGCTCATTGGGTGTTGGGGCATCCATTCAGTTGACTACTGAAGAATCTCGGGCGTTGGAGCGTCCATCCAGTGGGAGTTGGAGAAGAATGCTTTTCTAGATTCTAGGAAGTTGGAGATTTATTTTCAATTGGAGTTGAAAAGAATTATTAGAAAATCATTAGGTGGTTTTTGTCCTGAAGTGGGTTTCCACCTTAAAAACTGTGTGCATTTGTGTTCCTCTTGTTTGCTGCTATCATTGTACAAACACCGATAATAATTGAAGATTAACTAATTCTCTAATTGAAATAAATATTGATTCACCCCCCTCTCAGTATTTCCAACATTTGGGATCTCCAAAGTCTGAAACTTAGTCATGTGGTATCCCTCTAAATCTTCCTTCCAAATTCACAATTCAAACCAATATTGGATTCTTTAATATAGAGTTATGTCAAATTTGCCACGATGTCCTGATTATGGAATGGTTTAGTAGAGTGAAGTTGTACGGGATTCCACCTCTCATTGTTTCAACCTTCGGCCTTGAAATTGCCACAAACAAAACTAAATTGTGTGCACTTTCAGCCACTTATTATAGAATTCAAATCTGATGCCTAAAACGAAAGTTATGATGATTTTCCCTAGGTCACTTGTTTGAGACTAAATTTTAGAGCTTGAAAAAACCCTAACTTCCCCGGATCATATCTCTGAAAGTATAGCAAACCAATATCTGAAATGTGTATAAACATTTCACCATGATTTCGGATCCACATGTTCAAAATTTAGGCTTCTGAAGCCATGTAGAAAAATTTTATAGCAAAGATGCCAAGATGACATGTTTGAAGAAGTAAAACCCTAGAATCGAAAGCTCTAATACCAAATGTTATGCAATGAATCGCAAAACAGTGGACATGATAGATCATTGACTTAAAAAATATCCTCCTCGAGGGGTAAACCTCCTTTATATTACACAAATTAATAATTCTTTGATGCTACAAATGTCAAGACCTCCTTTGTATATATAGGAGTCTAAGGGGTCACAATATAATCAGAGCCTACATAACAATAATAATGTAAAGGCACAACAATAATAATAGTGGGCTTCTATGGGGAACAAAAATAACAATATGGGGGCTACATAGGCACAACAACAACAATAAGGGGGCTACACTAACAATAAAAATAAGGGGGATACACTAGTATTGTAGGGACCTAACATGCAGATATTTTGTAGGGGGTAACAGAAAATTAGATGATGTTAACACCTTCGAGAAGGGTGGTGCATGAGGTATAATTTCAAGATTCGAGTTACAGTTGGCCAAGAGGTAGATTGGCTAGATTTACATTGTGACTTGATAATTGAGGCCATTTGTGTGGAGAAACACATGGGATGGAAAGGCACGGTAGTTTGAGTGAAAATTTTCATAAAATGGTTAAGTGTTCATTGAAACTTCACTATGATCCAAGATTCACAAAACTCTATGTATAGGGGGAATGGCTGATTTTATAGGAGTGGATGAGCAACTCAATTTGGACAATGGATCGATGTGTAGACTTAGTGACTCAAAAGATGAGGTAATTGAAGGGGGTGGAGACATGGGCTAACTGATAGCATGATGGGGTTATGATTATTGATGTATTTGAGATAGGCTCAACGTGATGAGAGAGTATGTTGTGTATGTGATCGAGGAGCCATCATGCAAAGATATGGTGTCTTGGGATATTTTTGAATTTCCATGAGGAGCTTTAGAGGACTATCCAAGCAACTTGGAGAGGCCAAGTGAAGTTCAAGCATACTATGAGTTATGCCACTTTGGAACATTCTTGATAGTGCAGAGAGAGAGCTTGAGATGGGACATTCACATGGATATGATGGGGGAGTTGGGTGAAATAAGTCGCAACTATGATAAGGCCTTAGTGTGGGGACACTTGGGAAGCATTTTGGTTGAGTAGTGAATACTAGCCATCATAGAATAGGATTGAGTGGGATGGATGAGGAGGTTGATCATTCCAATACAAGAAACAAGGAGAATAAGCTAGGGGAACCATTGATAAACAATTAGTGTGGGGTGGGTCATCGTTTAAGCCTACTTGGGGATGTTTTCCCACCTTTTGTGTGAGACATTGCATGGGATAAGGCATTCTTGAGCTAGCTTATTAATGATGGATGACCCAGTGCTTATAGTGACTTCAGTTGGTGTTGATGGACACCTTGGAACACATAGGTGCCTTGATGAGGAGGAGGGCATGGAGAGATTTGTTGGACCATTTGGATTAGGGACAGTGGGCAGTACATTTAAAATATGATGGGGAAAGTTAAATATTTCCCACATCACAAAGTTGCATGAACAATTTGAATATGTGAGATGAATGATGTGTTATGATCCAAGAAAAAACAAGGAGTCGATATATTTGGCCAAGGAGTGGGAGATAGATAAGAGAGACTTAGAGACACACCGATAGTTGTGTATGATGTGGTTGTGGACACCTAGGAAACATGAGATGATTGCACAATGAACTTGTTGATATTGTGAGAATAACAATGGTGCGAGTTTTAGATCTCTTCATGGGACTTGGATATGGATTAGACATTGGAGTTGTTGGAATGACTTCATTTTGGATAGGCTTGATAAGATAATGAGGTGTGTTTTCCTTAGTTCAATAAACTGTGCAGATGGAATGAGTTGCAGACCCATGTATGAGTACGTTCGTGATGGTTTGGAGACATGTCACTTAGACAATGTGGAGGGACTTCTTGATAGAGTTTTGGCAGTCACTATTTTCACTCTAGTAAATTCTTAAGTTGTGGGATTTTGAGTTTTTAGTCAAAGAACGCTAGAGGTAACCACAAACCTACTTGGAACTCTAGGATCTAGCCTTCCTAGGGTTCAGAGAGGGCTCTCTCTTTAATATTTATCTTTGTTTTGATTTATAATATTAGGATAGTTATGAAAGAACAATTGGTCTTGTTTTAAATGGTCTGGTGGGAAAAAAACACTCAGAGGTAAAATAGAGAAAAATCTACTTGTCCATTGGGCTATGGAGTCTAAATCAAGCTAGAAGCACTAGAAATCAAGACCAAAAAGGTACAAATATATTCAGGGCAAGATAGATAACCTCAGAGATTTGGGAAAATGGTTTTGTGAGGTGGTATGATCGGGATAAAGGGCACTTAAGGATCCTTTGATCCAGAAAATGGAAGTAGAAGGCAGAGGTCAAACAGGAGTGAGGGAAATTAATAATTCTCAACACCGGAAATCAGAAGAAAACATTAAAATGGCAACTATTTAAAGACAGGGAGCACTTGACTTATCCTGTATTAATACTCCTAGTTACACATTTAGACAGAACAAACATAAAATGAATACATGAAACTTAGAAAAGGAAACAGTGACAAGTAGGAAGTATTTCACTCATCAGCTTATCACAGGGATCCTGAATTATGATGCCAGTCAGCTTGTCCAGTCTGCTACTTCGAATTCAAACACACAATAGCCTCCAATATTAAACAAAAATTTCTATAATAAGTCCAGAAATTTTATTCCACACTGAATACTTCTATTGTTGAAGTATTTATACAAAATTTAATTACAAATATCCTAGGATAATTCTAGGAATATCTTTAGGAAAAGGGAAATATCGTTACATAATAAAAGGGACAGCTGCTTAACAAACAACAAGCTGTCCTCTTTTATCCAAAACAAATAGAGCTACTTTATCTAACAAGGAGATTTTAACTATCAAGGTGTCATGCTTGCTGGCTGCTAGAAAATATATGGCTTCTGAATTGCCTTCGTTGATACTCTTTCATCCGATACTCTTTACCTGATGACCTCTAACATTGATACTCTTTCATCTGATTAGCTTAACTGATTTACTGCTGTAAAATTATCTTTTAACAGTAAAATCAGCAAACCGTATTTTTATTTTCATTTTTCATTTGACTGTTCCTTAAGATAATATTATTTGATTGTTTTACCTCTTATCTCTACATCAAATTAGTAAAAGTTTACCATTCTTCTTACTTTGGAATTTTGACATTCCTCAACTTCCTGAAATTCTCATCAGCCTCTGTATATCTAGCAAAAGTGGGCTTGATGAGAAAGAGATGTTTAATCTCATGTTGTAAAAAGAAGAGATCTTCAAAATACTGAAGGAGGACTTTCCCTGTGGGAGTGCCTTCTGCTAGTGGCCACTTAACTTGCTCTTTAGCAAATTCTCTAATATTTTTATCATAATACTTCTGGGGCATAAGTTTTCATTAAAAACATGAATGTCTGGTAAGCCCCTCTATCTTAAGTTGTGTATTTCACCATAAATCTAGTTATGGCCAAGTTCATTGCTTCACATGTTTCTTCAAGATTGTTCATTAAGTTCTTTTTAGTGATAACCTTTTTGATCTGTAAGATGGTTTCTGTCCTATCTGAGACTTTCAATTCTTCAAGTTCCTCCTTGTTCTTGTTGTTCAAAAATGTAATGAGTTTTAAAGCCTAAGTAGGCTTATCAGTCAACTCATCTTTTGTCTTTTGTATCTCTGTCTGGGCTGCCAACAATAATTATTTCTGCTCATAGATCACTTGAATTGAAGGCCATTGATTATGAATGGCTTCAATTATGTTAGTCCAGAGATGATTTTTGATATAAGAGATCTACTCTATGAAATCCAATTCTTTTTGTAAATTTTTGAGCTGTTCCCCCACTTTGATTGCTTTTTGTTCATGGGATTTAGCATTTATCAGAGCTATTTTATTTGTAGCTTCAATATTTTCAATCATTTTATTCAGTCTGTTTATCTCACCTGTCTTTAAAGTTATTTATTCCATGGCTTTGACAATTTGGCTGGCTTCATCAGTGTGCTGCACATTTGTAGTAGAAGAGTCTGTAGCTGAAGTGGTGGCTGAAGTCACTGGCACTGCAGTTGCCAGTGGGCCCTTTGGTGCTAATTTCTATCCTAGAGCAAAGGGCACTACTATAGTAATCACTGGGATGACTGTAGGAATTGTAGGAGTTTCTGGCTCTTTTACAGTCTCTTTCTCTTGGACAAGCTGGTCCATTTGAGTTTCCATCTCCTTGATTTGTGCTGCCAATTTTAGTATGAGCTCCATCATTTCCTATTTTTCACTTTGATCCTAGAGGATTTCCTTTGTTTGTGGATGCTCACTTTGAGGAAGCTTAAGTTGTTTCCTCAAAGCTGCTATGTCTTCATTCTTTTTCTTGATTAATAATTCTGTTGCTTGAATGTTTGAGGGATCATATCCCACCTGTAAAATTAATTCCTCTAAGGCTTTAAACCTTAGGTCCTTGGCATATAAAGATGATTTATCCATTTTCATTTGATCTTGCATATTAAGGATAGTATTTTGTAGCTTAGTAGCACTCATTTCTTTAGTTACTACTGTAGAATACAACATTTCAGAGCTATGCCTATGAAATTCAATCTGGTCCAGCTCATGAATATTTTCTGTGTCTACCTCAAATTCCACCTTTTTATAGTCTGCTATTGTTTTGGGTGCTGAGGTAATAGGTTGCGGGAATGACATGATCATTTTGTTGGTAGAATAATCAAAGGCTGATAATAGCCTATTCTGATTTCTAGGCTTTTGTTTTAGGAATTGAGAATATATCTCAGTCTTTATCTCCTCATTCTTCTGCTTAATCTGCTTGTATTTCTCCTTGATGTCCAAATTCTTTTCCTCAGCTCATTGTGAGGAAGAGGCCTCCATGTTGTGATGCTTCTTAATCATCTGTGTATCATTCTGATTGGTTTTTTTATTCCTTTTCTATTTCCATAAGTGTTTCATTAATTATGGTTGTGCCTATATCATCATTAGTTAATGGATCATCTATCTCATCAACATCAATTGTCACTTTTTCCTTTGAACTAAGTTTAAGCCTTTTGTTATAGATCATTTTGAATTTGGTCTCAGTTGTTGTCTCTGTTGTATAACCTCCTTCTTCCCTGCTTCTCTTTGCTGATGCTTCTGGTGGTTTGACAACTTCTAGAGTTTGTATTGTATCAGTTTTATTTGTTGTATCAGTCAATGTGTTTTCCAGCCGTTCAATTTGATTTGCAAATTTTTATATGTCAGGCTTAGCTTCATTGATAATGGGTGTCAATTTTCACTTTACCCTTAGCTTACTCAAGATCTATTGAGGATTATAATTCCATGAAAAACTTTCTTCAAATCTGTACTTTGATAGTTTCTTGGTAATCTCCTTTTTTGCATCTCTGTTGTTGATTATAAATGGGCCAACTTGATTCTTTAACTTAAACTGAGTCTTATTTTTGGCAGCCATAAAGTTAACTGAATCTGAGTTTAGAATTTGTATAATATATTCTAATGAAAAAATTCTCATACACATGTGCTTGGGCAACTTATAGGGTAATAAGTTAGACCCAAAAATCCTTAAATCAGTGTAATTTTGATAGAGATACCAATCTCTAACCTTATTCTGTTTTGAGAGCTGAAGAATTATTTTCATATCCTCACTAATCCTAGGTTGTTCTGTTTTGTTCGATATGTTCACTGCTGGATATAAAAAGAGCTCTGAAAAATCTGAATATGTAAAATCACTACCCTCTTTTCTAAGTAGTGAGGTCCAAAAATTATAGAAAGAGGCTTTCCTTCTATATCCATATTTTGTAATGAAATAGGAAACTTCTATGCTTGAAAGAATAGAAATAAGTGAAAAAGATAAGATGAATATCTAAAGACTCCTTCTGTGGGTAACTTAGTCAACTGATAATGAATGGCATCTGCTATGAAACTAGCATAGTCAAAGATGACTGTTGGAGGTTGACCAGGGGACATAGTAGATAGGAAACCTAGAATGGACTCATCAGTATGTTCATCTGTAAAATAACCAAGGAAAAAAGATAGCATAGAAATAATTGTCTAGAACCTTCAGGAAATTTAGCTTTGGAGTATGGAGGATTAATCTTTGGAATGTCAACATGAGAAGGCATAAAATTCTGAAAGATCATGAACCTATTAGGGAATTATATGCCTAGATAGCTGTGTAAAGGCTTCTATAGACAAGGGAACTGCCTGGGGATCAGGTTGTAATTGAAGCATTTGATTGATTGACTAGGTTGTAATGGTGAAAAGTATTTATTTTTCTGCATTTACTATAGCCCTTTGATCTAGCTCATTGTAATTTTGACAAAGTCTGATAAGTTCTTGACCAGGATGAGTCAATGGGACTATATACTTAGGCAAACAGGTTTCCCAAATTGGAATATCATCTTTTTCTAGATATTTTTCATAACATTAGTTGTGTATATCTAGAAAATTAAACTCAATCACAGGGTCTGCAATTTTATAATCAAGATCAGTCAAAGGAATGCTTTCAACAACAACCACAGGTGGTTGAAGGGGATTTACTGTTTTAGTAGATTTAACAGAGATGGCTGGGGTAGGTTTAGGAGATTTGGATACCTCTGGTTTCCCTTTGCTCCATTTTTAGTCATTTTGGATAACTACTGCAAGATTAGACTGTTTGCAGGAGTTTTTTTAAACAGAGAGGAAAATTGAGCAGATTTAGGCTTACTTCTGCAAGTTTAAACTGTTTGCAGAAGTATTTCACTTTAACAGAGGGATAATAGAGAAAATTTGGTTAAGGATAATCTCTTTTGATTTTCTGCTCAATTAGGTTTATCAAAGGATGTAAAACTAGTATAAAACAGAAAACAAGGGTTTTCTGAGTGTGTTTGGCTAGGAAAAGAGGGATTCAAGGCTTTTTAGAGGTTTTTTGCCTTCCAAATCTTTGAAATTAATCTTCAAACTGTGAAATTTGAGGAAATTGGCTTAAAAAAGGTGCGCAGGGTTTCTAGGGAAATTTTTCCAGGGTTTGGACTCTTTTTTGTGATTTTAAGCCATTCTACTTCGCTCATTTTCTTAATAAAAAGGGATTGGATTTCTTGAAATATAATTTGAATTCAATATGCAGGTTTTAATTTGTGTTGCAGGTTAGAATTCTGAGGAAAATACCTTTAAATGTAGGTATTCAGCTGTAAAAAGGGTTTTCTATAGGTTCTTGGTTGAAATGTTGTCTTCGGCAATCTTCTGGAGTGGTGAACAATTCTTTAACAGTCTTCACAGGTAAATTCTGGTCAAATTCAAAGGTTATGGGCATAAAAGGGAAATCAGAGGTTTGAAAATGCTTACACAGCGCTTATATTAGTCAGAAGATGATGCAAAAGGGTTGAATGAGCAGTTTTAAATGATAAAATGGCTTTACAACGGTTTTAACCATATTCATTTGATCGCATTAGCTTACATTCAATGCAGGTCGCATTAGGGCAGGAGGCGGTTTCAAGATTTTAAAACAAAAACCGAAGAGTGGTTATCGCATACGATTTGGGCAGTAAGTGGTTTTACTCCAAACGTGTGCGATCGAATAAGAAAATGACACGTCGTGGGAGGCGGAATGGGTAAAACAACCCATTTCGCGTCCATTTTACACTTGAGCCGACGATTACTTTTTGGGCGCGATATGGTCCTCGGGCCGTTAGATCTGCGGGATGGAAACGAACGATCACAATCTGTTTGAAAGATGTGGTCAATGGAATGGTGGGACCAGGGTCTATATAGGCGTTGGTGGTAGTTTATAATAGAGCTTTAAACCTTTGTATTTTTCAATGGATAAAGGTTTGAAATGTATATAGGTGGGGCTTATATATACGGGCGGGGGCAAGCCTGAGGCGGAGTTTTATTTACCATGGGTTAGTCTATGAAAAGCTTGAGGCTTTATATAGTGGGGATAAAATACAAAGAGAAAGGCTTAAGTTGTATGGAAAATAAACTTGAGTTTTATTCCATTAGAAATTTGGGTTAAAAAGCTTATGTGGGGAAGGCTTCGCATTGTGGGGAAGACTTTAGCACATGTGTTGCAAAGGCGCGGGTTTTTTTTATTATTATATAGTTTCAAACCATTGAAGGGTCTAATAATCATAGGGGGCGGGATATTTAATTAAAGTTAGTTTTAGACCAAACGACGCTTTATTAGGGTTTTATTTTAACATGTGGATAATATCTTTGGTCCAAAGTCTTTATAATAGTGGGGTTTTTGGGAATATTTAGATATAGGGATTTATATAAATAGGATAAGGTTTTATTTTAGGGAATTAATAAACTATGTTAAAATTTAATATGAAAAGGGGAATGGAATTACACAAAAAATACACAAAATGACTAAGTAAAGTGAATATGTAAAGCAAAGCTTGTCATTTCATCATTTCACCCATTACTTAGGATAAAGTATTTTTGAGGGATTTTGTATGTTTTCTGAATGAAGGAATTTAATTAATTGGGGTTTTATGTTTCATTAAGTAAGAAAGAGTCTTTACTTATGAAAAGAATCAAATGTATGAATGAGGGATAAATAATGATAAATGGGGATTTTTTCATAAGAACTCAACATTTTCAACTATCTAGTCATCGAACCTTGGGTCTGGTCCCAACAAAAGTCAGAGAAATGCTCTGAGCATTTTTTACTGGTAGCATAGAAAACTGAATACTTACAGGGGAAGGGAAATTAGTCATTTTTGCCCGGTGATAAATATTACATGCTTTTTTCCACTTCTTTCTACCTACCCAACATTACTCTAACATTTTTCTTCCTTTTAGCAGGTGCATTTAGGATTTCAACCTTCAAAACATTTATTCTTTTAAAAGCAAAAACTATCTAATTTTATCTTATTTCATCCGAGGCCTCATATTAAGCTATTGAGCTCCTTATTATTCTCTACCTATCTACTGATTTATTAGGATTAAACTGTTTGACAAATCTTTATTCACTATATAAACATGAAATTGAAAACATGACAATTCAAGATTAAACAGTTTAACTCATCATGGATTATGGAATTTATTGAAACTCTGCCATAATCATTTTCAAAAAGTAAAAAGTAGTGGCATTAGGACTTGCACACTTTCATGTCTTATTTTCATCTTTTTCTTTTGGGGTCTATATATTTTTAAGTCCTTTGATCTTTCTTTTAGGACTTTTTACCCTCTTTTTGGCTTTTATTATTTTTTATTTTTTTCAAAATATGGGAAAACAACTTGCAGAAAGCAAGGTATGTACATATTTACAAGACTATCAAAGTCAATTCAAAATTATGAATCCTATATTTATAGGACCCTAACAGTCACAACAGTGACTGAGGTTGAGCATTATGATGACAGTGTAGACAAAAAATAATGAGGATAACATAAGGAGGTTCATTCCCATGAGTTGGGTATGACAATTGGATTGATTACCCAATCATTCTAAAGCATGATGGGGGCGAGTGCACGAAGATATGATAGATTCAATTGGTTGGGGTATGTGTAATATTCCCAAATGGGGAAGTAATAATATATGAACACAAAACTGGAAATAGCAGTGTAAATCAACACATACACATTGGAGACTAATATAGAGTCATAAAATTATGTATAAGAACAACAAATCAATACAAAATAGTGAAGCATAAACCATATCCAATGAGGAAACAAGCCTCCCATAAGAAATCACTCCCAAATATGAGCTACTGTTACAATACAAAATGTCAGAGAGCAAATACAACGCAGTCATATTAAGCATAACTACAGCTGGAGATGGTACAATGATATAAAAATATTTATATAGGCTCAAATAGATTCTAGACATATAGATCTGAGCACTAGATCAACTTTTCAAGACAACCCAAGAGGGTTTCTAGAAAATGCACACAAGGTGCCACTGTAAGCTGCAGCCCTAGGGCTGAAGATATGCTGTAACAACAGAAATGAGAAGATATGGTTGAAACTGATGTAGAAACCTATATCTCTTCTCCAATAGATACTCTGGATGAAAGAATGGCTCCTCCACTGAAGAAATCACCTCCCAAAACAACCACTGCAACTACCCCTGCAACTCCTCCCTAAAATAACGTAGATCTAGACTGAAACTGCATTGTAGGGGATAAATAATCCTTGGCCTAATGCCAAATGTTTCAAATAAGCCCTAGGGGATTCTTTGTAGGCCTTCCAATGGATGGAAACCTTCCTCCACTGCAAAACTAGCTCTGAAGACACCCAATATAATTTTCCACTGTTGCACCCTGCAACACAACACAATATTCTACAGAAACTGCATTAATGAAGGAATTTGTATCTTGGCCCTAATCCCTAGTGTGGAAATGAAGTGAAATAATCCTCCAAGAGGCCTCTCAAGGAAAGAGATTGGATTCCCGCTCAGGAACACCCTGTGCTAAACAAAATTGCAAGCTCAACTAAACAGTTAAAGAATGCAAGAATTCTAAACAGAACACATACAAAATAATAATCCAAAACATCTCCATATGGCTTCCATCATATTCCTTATATAATTTATGAGCTTCCTTACTCTTGTCCCCACTCAATTAGGTCACTTCCTTCATGTAATCAATCTCCCTCCAAAACTGTGTTATTCCTCATTAAATATCCACTCCTCCATAACAACGATGTTGATTTGGTAAAAGTTGACCTATTCAACATGTTCCATCCCCTTTTCACACTCAAATGTGATTTATTTAGCTTCTTAGAAGGTCTCCTTTCATACTTGAAGTGTTTTTATTGTTGCTAAGGAGATTTATGGGCCTCCCTACCCATTTATTCACCTACCTAGTGATAAAATAGTCTATAATATTCCATTTAGCTAAAAGCTAAATTTTAGGAATATTACAGTCCTCCCCTCCAAAATATTGTTTGTCCTCAAGAAATTGTAAGGTTTGAGCAAATTCTCCCCTCCTCCTCTTGTGGTCTCCTCATCAAATAGTCTCCACCATTGCTTCAGATTTTCTACAACAATTTTGTCTTCCAATGGTTCCTCCCAAATGTGAAAGTTGGCCTTTGGTGCATAAACCAAATGACCCTCATCATGAGAAAATGGAAGGTCTATATGGAAACATTATTGCTGTTCAATGGCCTCTTCAAGGTAAGAGTGATGAAAAGAATAGGGGATCTCATTCCCAATGAGAGACTCCCATCTCCATGCTATCATCCAAATGAAATGAATCACCTTCCAACATGATAATTCATAGAAAAGTTCCTCCCAAATGTTCATGAGAGGCATACCCCAAGTGCTCCAAACAATCATATGGCTCACCTCATAAAGAAATAAGTGATCTACTATAGTGGCCATATCATCTCCCATGGTCCCCTTAAAGCATAAAGCATAAAAGGTGTGGGAAATTTCATTCCCCATGGAAACATCCCACCAATGTGCCTTCCCTCCAATCATGTTCCCAACAAGGATAAGCACATCATCAACATATGGAATCACAATCAAATTCATGCTAGCTACCATGTGTAGTAAAGGATAAGGACAATGGTCCCTGATGTGTAACCAGCGTAGTTTTGCTCCTAACTGCCATAGAATATGATATAACAAGTATTTCCCCCACCACTTGTTTGTTGCCCCATTCTTCTTGCATGCTTGGAGAGGGTGTATGATGGTTGGTGTTAATAAAGCACACCATGAAGAATACATCATCTCCCCAAAATTTTCTAGGGAATGGTCAACGTCATCATTTCTCATGGCCCCAAGTAGCCCATGAAGCCAATAATAAAGAGTGGACCCTCTTGGAGCAATGCCCTGTACATGAGTCTTAAGAAAATGCTAGTAAGTATATCATGATGCTCAGAAATACAATCCTTACCATACCCTTGGTTCAAACTAGTGAGGTAGCTCATGGATGAGCTCCCTCTCACACCCAATGAGTAAGCAGGTGGTGATGATAACTCTTCCCAAGAGTTATGTTTCTCTTCACCCTCCAAAAAATCTATGCACTTCCTCATATGATAGTGCATTTCCTCTTTGAAGCCTTCCCACATATATCCCTCCAAGATAGTATGGCATGCTCTAATGAAACCAGTGGGTTTGGAAATCAAGATCACATAGGCTACATGTGGTAGTTTTTCCTTGACCTTTGAGGCTCTAGCCAAGAAGATCTTATCCTGATAAAAGATGACCCCATCTCTCACTGTGTGTCCTCCATCTGGAAATTGGTCATCAAGTATCCTGCATGTAAAGAGATCCTTGGAGTATTCCACCAATAGCTGGGATCTCCAATAGGGATCTAAACTCTCTAATGACAACGCTGCTGATCTATACTGTGTAGCCCCTGTCATGTTGTTTCCTTCTTCCTTGACATCTCCTATGCCAAAGTCAAGCACCAGTATGCTACTAACATGTTCCTGCTGCCCCTCTTGTAGATGCTCATTCTCAAGTGAAGGTTGAAGCTTTTGGATGTTAGTATTCCATAGGAAGTTATCACCTCTCCAAAGTCTCCCAAGTCTGGCCAATGCATGCATGAGTGGCCACCCTCCTCTACCAAATAGGGAGATTCCTCCCTATGTGGAAGTATCCTCCTGTCCTCTAATGCCATGGAGTGGTCTCCTTGCACCATGATTATGCCATCCTCCATCCCAAAAACATCTTCTCCCAGTGAAGAATATCTGATGAGAGTGGGTAATGATGATATTGGTAGAATTTCTCCCTCCTCCTAAATCCTACCCAAGACTTTCTGCATTGTGCCAAATCCTCCCACAATTCTCACCCCTCCTAGATCATTGAGTGATGAGGTGTCTCTCATCTCCTGATCTGGTGGTCTCCCAGGTGGAATGCCTCCATGTAATGATACATCAAAGTCTGAAGTAGACTGTAAAGGTGAGTGGACTGATTTATCCCTCCTTCCACTGTGCAAACTAGTCTCATTCTTCTGTATATAAACCCCTTGAAATAAACAAGGGTTCATGCTCACCATCCTTTGATTATGATCCACCTTTTCTTCTCCTCCTTCCATCAAGGTCTTACTACCCATCACTACTATCACACGCTACTCCTTGGGATCCTTTTGCAAGGATGCAACAGCTCCTCTAATTGAAGCAATAGCTTCATGCCAATCCCCACGTGGTGATGGTTCTCCTCCTGAAGTGAAAGCACTGTTACTTCCTCTTTGCTCTTCCTCCTCATTTATAGTTGAGAATACCTCATCAACAATGAGAGACCCTAGATCTTGGTCTTCCCTTAAAGGAGGAATCTCCATGTCTTCCCTTTGAGAAGAAAGCTCTTCCTGCAATGGGGATCTTGCCCTTGGCAAGGTATCATACAGGTTTTTATCCCCCTCAATAGATATCTGAAGTGGAGTGGGTATAATAGATCTTTCCAACTCATGCAAATGTTTTGAATGTTTTGGTTTGGATATATCAATCAAAGATGTTTCAAATTGTTTTCCATCAAATCTCTTCACTAATATCTTAGTGAATCTTGCATAAGTAGCCATATTTGCATGATTAAATGAAAAAGATTCATAAAACTACCAAGTATAAGCCTTACCTTTAAGATGCAGTGCTACTATCCTAAGGGCTTCCTTTTCTGAAACTTCATGTAGCTGCAAGTATGAGTCTAGTTGCTCTATCCAATCCTTGGATGTGCATGTGGATGACCCATCAAAATTTGGCAAAAAGAATCTACCTCTTCTGCTTCTGTTGTGATTTTTGGGTCATATTTCCTCCTTGATTTTGCAAAACTCTTGGAAGTTCAAGTGCTCCTTGAATCTCCAAGATTGAGATTCATACTCCTGAAGATAGTCACTCAAAGTCTCCTCATTTTGGTGCATATTCTTCCTCCATCTCTCTTGCTATGAATCTGGGCATAAAACTGCGTTGTGGGTCATATTGTGTGACTGCATGCTCACACCCCACATGTAAAAATCTATGGTTTGCTTCAGATTCAAACCCTCTTGGAGATTCCCTACACATCTCCTTTCTCATCTTCTTGATATCTTCATCAATGATTTGCATAGTTTGAAAAAGAAGCTTTGAGAGCTTCTCTTCCTCTCTTCCTCCAAATAGTGGAGTCTTGTCTTTTCCCCTTTTGTACATCTCCTCTCCTTATGAGAATCTTATCCTTATGGTGACATATTGGCTGAATGCACAATCTAAGCCAATATTATGCTCCAATACCACTGTAATATTCCCAAATGGGGAAGTAGCAATATATGAAAACAAAACTAGAAATAGCAGTGTAAATCAACACATCCACATTGGAGACTACTAAAATTAATAACATTATGTATAAGAACAACAAATCAATACAAAATAGTTAGGCATAAACCATATGCAATGAGGCAACAAGCCTCCCATAAGCAATCACTCCCAAATATGAGCTATTGTTACAATACAAAATGCCAGAGAGCAACTAAAGCGTAATAATATTAAGCATAAATACAGCTGGAGATGGTACAATGATATAAAAATATTGATATAGGCTCCAATAGATTCTAGACATACAAATTTGAGCACTAGATCAGCTTTCCAAGACAACCCAAAAGGGTTTCCAGAAAATGCACACAAGGTGCCAATGTAAGTTGCAGCCCTAGGGCTGAAGATATGCTGCAACAATAGAAATTAGAAGATATGGTTGAAGCTGATGTATAAACCTACAACTCTTCTCTAATAGATCCTCCGAATGAAAGAATGGCTCCTCCATTGAAGAAATCACCTCCCAAAACAACCATTGCAACTACCCCTGCAACTCCTCCCCAAAAATAACGCAGATCTAAACTAAAACTGCGTTGTATGGGATAAATACTCCTTGGCCTAATGCCAAACATGTCAAATAATCCCTAGGGGCTTATTTACAGACTTTCCAATGGATGGAAACCTTCCTCCACTGCAAAACTAGCTCTAAAGACACCCAATATAATTCTCCACTGCTGCACCCTGCAACACAGCACAATATTCTGCAGAAAATATGTTGATGAAGGAAGTTGTAGCTTGGCCCTAAGCCTGAGTGTGGAAATGAAGTGAAATAATCCTCCAAGAGGCCTCTCAAGGAAAGAGATGGGATTCCCGCTCGGGAACATCCTGTGCTATACAACACTGCAAGATCAACTAAATAGCTGAAGAATGCAAGAAGTCTAAAAAGACCACATACAAAATAATAATCCAAAACATCTCCATATGGTTGCCATCCTCTTCCTTATATAAGTTATGAGCTTCCTTACTCTTGGCCCCACTCAATTAGGTCACTTCCTTCATGTAATCAATCTCCCTACAACGTTGTTGATTTGGTCAAAGTTGACCTATTCAACATGTTCCATCCCCTGTTCACACTCAAAGGTTATTTATTTAGCTGCTTAGAAGGTATCCTTTCATACTTGAAGTGTTTTTATTGTTGCTAAGGATATTTATGGGCCTCCCTACCCATTTATTCACCTACCTAGTGGTAAAACAATCTATAATATTCCATCTAGCTAAAAGCTAAATTTTAGGAATATTACAGTATGGGAGCATAAGTCATGGCACTTTGGTGCTTAAAATATTTTGTGGTGTTGTAGTAGTGGTATAGCATGGCTCCCAAAGAAATCAGTTGGTTGACACTTCATATAAAATTTTGACCCAAATGTGGGATTCCACCAATATGCGATGAGGTGGAATGACCAATGTGATGGCACAGTCGTGCAACAAGGTGAAACACATCGACGCGATTAAATATTGTGTGACGAGTAGATGAGATGGAATGTTGTTTGAAGAGCGGATGAAATGGTAGAAACTTACTAATGTGATGGAAAAACCATGAGATACAACCAACGACACTGTATCATGCACATTTGGTTAAAGGTGTGGAACGCATGGTGTATCAACTTGACCAAACAAGGAGAGTGCAGAATGTTTTACACATCAGTGAGTGAATGTGAAACAATTCCATTAAGGTGAAGGGGTGCTCCACCGAGCTGACATGTCAATTGGAGTGGGCGCGTGCATTATATAGATTGTGGATGAGTCGGTGGAGGAAAGTCATATGATGAAGTCTACAGTTGGGACGAACTGAGTGAGTGGTGAACTAATCATGGAGTTAGGTAGAGACGATCGTGGCATAGGTTTGGTGTTCAACACACCCTGCCCAGTGAGGCCAGGGCATGCAGGATTGGTTTCTTTGGGACAAAAAAAATGTAGGTGTCAAAGTGTTGCACATAATGAAGCACATGCTAAATTTTTGGGACAAAATTCAAGGTTGTAAATTTGGGGATTGTTTGGCCGTCCAAATTTTGGGGTTTCGAGATTGTGATTAGGATACCGATAAGCATACCATAATTTTGGGGATTGGCCTAGAGGGGCCAAGTTTTGGTTTTAGCATCGTTTTTCCTTTAATGTAAAAAACCTGGGGGTTTTTCATTGTAAAATATTATCAATACTATAGATATTTGATTCGAGTATTAAGTTGGTGAGCCTCTCAAACCTATTTGTTTGTATCTTGCATTTGTTTTAGATTTTCAATTATACTTTCATTATGTAAAATACTTAACTAAGAAAATGGTGAAAGGTGTAGTTTGAATTTTATATGACTAAGTTGATCTCACTTTTACTTAAAAATATGTTGGTGCCACACATCTATAGATACATGTAGCACCTTTAAATATGTGAGTTTTGACAGCATGACAATAACCCTCGATTTGGAGCATGGGATTTGGTACATGTTGTTCCATGTGAATGCCGGATAACGTTCCATGTAGGAGGGCCATCCATGTTTGGACCAATGATTGACGAGAAGATTATTGACCTTGCAGCCATAACATACCTCCTAAATTGGGATTAAAATACCTCAGTCTCATAGAAATGAAGTGAGATATTGAACCATGGTAATCCCATGAGCATGGATACGAGATTTGAGTCTGAGTAAGTCGACATGGACTTTGTATTCGACAGCAAAGAGTTGTGTGGATGCTAGTTTCAGAACCCCAATTTATGGTTTTCGGGCCATGGCAATAATGGTATTGGACAACACCCCAATTGCTTGAGAAGAACACATAAAAGCCACGTGCATGCATGGTGGTACGTGGTTTTCAGGCTTTTGGGAGGAATTAACTCCATCCCACTCCAAATGGTTAAACACCCTATGATGCAACCTTGCTAACTCACCATTGTCGAATCTCGTGCGGTGCAACATGATTTCACAAAGGCATGTGGACATCGAGTTGTGACGTGGGTGTGATGTGGGATGTGGTCTAGGAGAGAGGTTTCCCAACGCTACATGTACATATTGTGGAATTTTTATAGATATGTATATTATATTAAATAATAGATGGGATTTTTATTCAAATTCCTTTTGTACAATAAACATAGGAAATTGATCATAAGCCAGTGGAGGATTTGGCTAGAATAGGTGGCCTTGGGTTGATTGGGCACTTTCTTTAGGTGACTCATGGTTTTATGGTGCCACGTCATCATCCATGTATCAGTGGTATGGAGTGTTGATGTCACAAACTATGGAATTTATCGAAGGACCATATCTTTGAGCCCCGAGCTCAAATTTGGCAAGTAGAAGAGGATATCCTCAAAAATGGGATTCAAGGTAAATGAAAGAAGTGAAAATTAGTATGAACCCACCTCCTTAAGGAGATCTAGGGGTTGGTAGTTTTATAGTGTGATGTTAAAATTTATAGCAGAAGGAGAGTAATTGACAGACCAAGGGGGGGCGGGGGGGGGAAGTTGTAGGCAAAAAACAAAAGTGATGCCAAAAAATGGGTATAGTCCCATTATCAATCCAAGCCATTGCTTCCAATCCCATCTTCATAGAGCCCCTTATCATGCAATGATGGAAAGGAATGTCCTAAGGATCTATTGGCACAAGGGAAATCCCACCTTGGTGATGAGAAGAGGATGGGAGATGTTTATTATAAATATTAGGATATGGTATTAAAACATGGAGGTGAGCGAGTCATCTTGTCAGCTTGGGTGGTTTGACTGAATAACCACGAACACCCTCCTTTGGCCTCTTGTTTCCACCTTTTGGGGAAACCTCCCAAAGGATAAGGCCTCCCTTCCACCATTGTAGGGATCCCAACCTCCTCCTCTCCCTCTATAAATAAACCTATACCTCATTGATGCACTAACTGAACAGCTGAATAGCTGAAGAGGAATTGTTGAACATTTTGTTGGTGAGATAGAGCAGAGAAAGAGACCCTTGTCGAGAGAGAGCTTAGGCTTGTGTCCTCACCTCGTCCCATTCCCCAACAAACCTTCGAGACACGCTTCGACTGAACCCACTGAAGGAGGCTACAGCGTCAAGCTCCAGTTGTAATCTCTTTCTTTCTATTTATATATACATGACTAATTTCTGGTTCCCATCTTGTGTTAATATGGTTTATTTTATGCAATATGTTTAATCTTCCTTGACTGATTAGCTAGTTATTAATGCAATCATTGTCTTGTATGTTGCTTTTGTCCTTTGATCTTTGTGCAGGAATCCGAGTACCATTGCTGAAGGACCCTGACCTGTCGGGACAGAGATCAAGAGGCTGCCACTACTATAGCTGCGACAATCGTGTTGGACTACAGGTAGGACAATCTATCCCAACCTATTTCATTCGTTAACTAGGAACCTACACATTAGTTTGTCCCCTTGTTGCTAGACCCACCCTAGGGCTAGAGGAATCATCTCTATCCACAGAGAGGATTTACCTACACAAAAATTTGGCCACTCCACTGGGGATCAGTGTGAGTTTGTCGTCTCGTTGCTCATTGGGAATTTTCCTTGTTGAGTCGACTTCAGTCATTTGATAGTTTTTTTGTCTTGTTTGGCTTGCTTCACTATTTGGAATCCTCTTGTTCAACTCTAGAGTGTCAAGATTGACCTCTGCTCACTGGTTTTTCCTTCTCCCATAGTTTTTTGGCTTGGCATGTTTTTGCTTTGAACAGTTGCGCCAATTGGTGCTTGTTGCTTTTGTTGCAGTAGCGCCAACCCCTATTTGGCGCAGATTACCGCCTGACAGTCGTGCTGAATCCTGTAAGATTTGGTTTGACCTTCTTTCTGAGTTTTTGGTCAATTTTTCTTGGCTCTGGGTTGTTTCTTTGATTTGAAATTGGTCTTTTGGAATTGTTGTGACTGTTGTAGGCTTGCTCTTCTCATTTTTTTGTTTATTCTCTCATCGGTGAGGTTCATAGCCCTAGGGTTTATAAGTGTCTTTCGCTCGCTAAGCCTTCTGATTGAAGTTCGAGGCTTTTTTATTTTTTCCATTTCGATTCCCTGATCGATTGTGTTAGTCTTTCTTGATCCTTCATGTCTTCGGTTTGTTGAATGATCACTTCGGTTTCCATTTGAATCTCCATTTCGTCACTTCGAGCATAGATCACATTTCTCATTTGGGTCATTTTGAAAGCTTTCTATTTGTTTGAAAGAGTGCATCATTGGTTTGAGTGTGTTTCTATGTCTGTATTGCTTTTGAATTATTCATTTTAGATCTCTACATTCGTAGTGTTCAAAACTAGTGTTCGCTTTGCTTTTTAATGCAATAGTGCATCATGTGCTTCATCCATTTAAAAAACAAAAAATTGCATTCTTTCGTTTACATCGAAAATGAAAAGTTCTTTTGCATAACTAGTGCTTAATGAACTAGGAAAGAGTTTTTCATTTTTCATTTGGTTGTATTAGATGCATTTGTGAAATTCTTATGATTTCATTGTTTTCTACTTTGTTAAAGATTTATATCCTTCTCTTAGTTAGCATTCATCGAATGGAAAATGATGTTCTTTTACATATAACGTGCATCTAGGAAATTCTAGATCAAATTTGGTAGGGCCTTGAAACTCAAACATTAATTCAATATCAACCTTAAAATCAATTCAATCAATCTAAGGAAGTATTGGAACCTAATGCAAACATTTTTAGAGGTCTAGGCTATTGACGTGTTCCGACGTTGTTTAAACCTAGTAGCTATCATTCGCCACCTGGCTTTAGATAGCACTAGTACGGACTTGTGCTCCCCATACCATCGCGTATATAAAGGGAGACCCTCATAGGTTCAAATCCTTTATCCATAGGAAGCCGAGTCTGCCGCCCTGTAACCGTGATACACCGAACACAGCATTCGGGGAGACTACCTGCATGTGCGTTAATTCCATGGTCATTTCTCTTTCATTTCATCACCAAGGTGTATATGGTAGTTCACAAAAACTTGGTACACCCTCATGCTTAGATTACTTGAATATTCATTTCGATATATTCGTGACTCCTTAAAAAGTGAAGAGATCATCGAGCACTTGTCCTTTCACACTCGTTTAATACTGAAAGTGACTAGAGTCATCTTTTGTCTGTTTCTCGACTCTTAAAACATGAAATAGAAAAGTTTTGTTTCAATGTCGTAAAATTAATTACCCACGATTACATGCACGTTAAAAGTTTTCTACTTGGCTTGTTTTTGTAGTTTCTTAGAGTTTGATCTTGAAGCCTTGATAGGCTATATCGTTTTCCTTCCTATGTTGAAGTATTGTCATAGTGGCGGAACCACCAGTTTCGTCGTCTTCTTCACTGCCTCCTAGTGGTAGTTCTTTTCCTGATGTTTCTTTCAAAACCCCTTAGTCCACTAGGTCTGCCAAGTTTTCACAGCCTATCCTCCCGACTGTCTTGCCTCTTGCTACCCGGTCTCCTCCTAAAGGGTCGGTTGAGTTCAATTGGCCACCTCAGGGTGCCTGGTCTGGTTTTGGGAGTGAGGAAAAATTCCCTCCTCTTACTTCGGGATCACCATTTTTAGCCGCTACTTTACCCCCTATCCCTCGTTGTCTTTTCGACAATCTTACAACCTCATCAGATATGGATTCTTCGAGTCCTGTCGGCAGTGAAGAATTGCATGTTTCTACAGGAGAATATCAACTTTTCCCAGAAGATCTCCCATGTGTCTCTAGTCAACCTTCTCCTCAATCGGTGTCTCTTCCACCCGGTTATCGTACTTTAAGTCAGATTATTTCTAGTGTTGAGTCCATAGCACAGTCCAGTACATCGACTCCTCCAAGGAGTTCGGTCCTTCCTACATTAGGAATGTTGCTTTTGACACCTAGCTCGTCGGTCATTGTTACATCTGTCCTGGTCTGACCCACCGTTTGTGTGGCTTCATCTACACTGGTTGTTAGTACAACTTAGTCATCAGGATATTTTGCTACTCGCAGGTCTATCTTTCTTAATCCCACGTGGTCTGTCAGACCCACCGTGAGTAGATCACAACCTCGCGCTGTGGAAGCCATGCATGTTTCTAGTGCGGCTACGCTTTCTACTTCTATCCCTGGCGGCCTTACTTTCGATGAGTATCTATTGGCTGTCTAGCAGCAGAACTCTCAGGGTTCTCAGCAGCTGCAAGCTCCTATCAATCCTCCGCAACATTATGATGTCAACGATAATCCCTTATATTTTCCTCCAATTGACCCTAATCAGGTTGTTTATCTGCCTCCGGTTGATCCCTATCGGACCGTTCTTCATCAAGGGCCACTGATACAGGGACAACCTTTGGTCCAACAGGGACAACCGCACAGTCCTTCAGGGACAACCTTACGATCCGCAAGGACAACCTTTGGTCCAACAAGGAAAACCCTACGGTCTGTCTAGTCAACCTCAGTTTCAACCAAGAGTGTCTTATGTTCCTGGGGGGAAAAAGTATGCACCACAAGGACAACCTTTTGTGCAACAGTAGAAACCTTACGTTCTGCAAGGCCAAGCTTTTATACAACAAGGACAACCCTACGATCCTGCTCCGAGTCAACTTGGTTTTCAAGGAAAACCTGGTCCATCGCAACCATCGGGCCAACCTCTTCCAAAAGGGCAGCCTTGTGGCCCTCAGTATCCAGGCCAATTTGCTCCGCAGGGATAGCCTGCCTAGCCTCAACAGCTGATTCAAACTACTCAACCTGCTCAATGGTTGGTTCAACCTACTCAGCAGCCGATTCAACCTGTTCAACCAGCTCAGCAGCCCATTCAACTTGCTCATCAGGTACCACCAACTCAACCTCAAGGCACTACTTACCCTCCTCAAGGTAAATTTCAGGTTGTATATAGTGCGCCCCAAGGTTTTACTTATTGCCCTAAAAATCAATCCCAGATGGTATATAATCTGCCTTAAGGCAATTCTTACATTCCACAGCAGAATCCATATGTTGCTCAGCAAGGACCTCAATGGTATGTTCAGAATTAGTATCCCAGTCCTCAACCCCAGTATGGGCAGAACTATCCAGCTTATAAACCCTATGGGAAAAATCCTCTGGGACAAAACATATGGGGGAAAAATTTCTCTCAGCCTGGGTGGAATGTTAACACTGGTCCTTATCAACGACCTCCAATGCCTTTTAATCCTAAATTGTCATTTCTCGCTATGTTGGAACTGCCTGATGTGTCAAAATTGACAAACGATCCAATTCTTCATAATCCGTATTGGCCTCCAGTTCCAACTAAAATTCCTGGTGATTGTCCTAAGTTTGAGGGCAAGTCTGGAGAAGACCCCCAAGCACACGTTATGACATACCATCTTTGGTGCTCCGCTAACTCTTGGGTTGACGATTCCATCCGACTCTGTCTTTTCCAACAGACTCTTACTGGTGCTACTCCAAAGTGGTACATTGAATTATCTTGTGGCATATTTCAAGATTTAAACTCTTTAGCCATGGCTTTTCTCACACATTTTTAGTTACCGGTTTGGTATGAGACCGAGACGCACCTCCTCACATCCTTGAAGCAAGATTGAGCTACTCATATCTCGGATCATATTCCTGAATGGAGGCGTCGTCATCGCTCGATCAAGTTTGACATTCCTGATCAGCTTGTAACTGATTGCTTCACTACCTCGTTTGTCAATCAAATTTCTAAAGACATAGCTATGGGGGCATGTGTACTGAAGAATAGGCCATTTCTCATGCCCAATACCTTGATCTTGTGTACTCCCAGTATGGCACATTGTATGATATCTTTCCTGATGCTCCTCGACTTGGAACTTCCAAAGCACCGGCGACACCATCCGTCGACGATATCATCGGTTTCGTGTCTCAGACTTCTCGAAAGTCTTCTCCTTCAAACCCTGGGAAGAAAAAATCTAATCCTTCCAATGATACTGCTTCTCAGCCTACCCCGAATTTTGGTAAAACTACGGAAGTCAATTTCATTCAAGCCAATCCAGAGGATAAAGCTTCCAAGGGAAAAAATAAGGGTAAAGGTAAGGCCAAAGCTGATACCCTAAAATAGGATTCTCAGAAATCTCATGTTGGTGATGGTTCACAATGTAAACCAAAGTATCCTTGCTTGATTTGTGATGAAGAGCACTACACCAAGGACTGTCCTCGATGTGCTGAAGTGAGTAGATTGCTAAAAGGCACCCAAGGATCATGGTCATCATCGTTCCTCGTTCATGCCTGGCCTCGGGGCCATGTCTACATGTCTTGAGAGGTTTTTTTCTCAGGTTCCTTCTCCTTTGCATCAAACACTTATTCTGACACATGAATTTTTTACAAAGGGTAGCTTGAGTAATATCACACAAACGATGCCTATCGACATTTCCGTGAAACTGGGAATTTTCGAGAACATCCTACTCCCTTTATTGATCAAATCATTGGTGACTGTGCTGGGAGTGATATTTTTTCCCTTATGGATGGATTTTCTGACTACAACCAGATTAACATTATTCCTACTAATCAACATAAGACCGCCTTCATCTATCCTTGGGGTGATTTTTCTTATAAGAAGCTCCCTTTGGGCTTGAAAAATGTTGGGCTACATTTCAGCGAGTAATTTCATATGCTTTCCACGATATTAAGCACATTGTTCAGCCTTATCTGGATGATCTTCCGACTCATTCAGCTAAGCATAAGGACCACCCTGACTATCTTTGTTAGATTTTTCTTCAATGTAGAAGCTATAACATCCGACTGAATCTGCATAAGTGCGTCTTCTGCATTGATTCTGATAGACTCTTAGGGTTTATTGTTTCACCTCGATCCGCTCAAAGTTGAGGCTATCATTAATCTCACCTCTCCATCCTCATTACATCAGCTACATAGTCTGTAGGGGAAGGCTAAATTTTTACGCCATTTTATACCTAACTATGCCGAAGTAGCTAAATGATTCACGCGATTACTGAAGCAGGGCGTCCTGTTCCTTTGGAATGAGATCGCCCAAAAGTCTTTCGATGCACTAAAGGTGTTGCTTGTCACTCCTCTGTTGCGTCCTCCGAACTATCATCACGATTATTCCCTCAATTTAGTCGCCGCTTTTAGCACGATTGCCATGGTTTTGGTACAAGACGATGATGATGGTGACAAGCATGTTATTTACTATCTCTCGTAACCTTCTCAATGCTGAAACGCGATGTGCACATATCGAGAAGTTGGCGTTGGATGCGGTTCAGGCGGTTCAACGTTTTTGTCATTACATTCTGTTGTGTACAGTGACTGTGATTTCTGACTACAACCCTATGACCTACATATTGTCTTAACAATTGCGAGGAGGAAAATACTCGAAGTGGATTGTCATCCTCCAAGAGTTTGATTTGGAATTTACTACTTCCAAGTCGAAGAAATCATTAGTTTTTGTCGATTTAATCTGCTCCCTCCCCTCTAACTCCACTCCATCTGGTTCCGAGGAACGCCTTACGAATGATATGCTTTTTCTTATTAGCACCCTCGATCCTTGGTATGGTGATATCATCGTATATATTCAGACTTCTACCTTCAGATATGAGTTGACGAAGGATGCTCGACCACGCATCCATCATCAATGGAAACCCTATCGTATAGTCGGAGATACAATCTACCGCATCGGAGTTGATTCCATTCTCCGTCGGTGTTTGACTCTTGAGGAGGCTGAAAAAGCAATGAATGAATGTCACAATGGTGCCTGTGGCGATCACATGTCTGGTTATGCTACTGCACAGAAAATTCTCCATGTTGGGTATTTCTGGCCCACCATCTTCAAGGACTACATTGTCGTTGTTCGTAAATGCCATGACTGCTAGATATATCAGCGCAATATGTGTGCGCCGCCTTCCCATCTCCACTCTATCATTACCTTTGGTTCCTTTGCAAAGTGGGGCATTGATTTTATGACATGTAACCCTCACTCAGTCAGGGGCCATGCTTATATCATCGTAGCCATTGACTACTTCACCAAATGGGCCGAAGCAATGCCTATACTTACGGCTGATGGTAAGACAACAACTCAGTTCATATTCAATCACATCATTTCTAGGTTTGGTGTCCCTCAAACCATCGTTACAAATCATGGTTCCCATTTTCAGCATTATATGGTGGCGGAGTTGACTTCCAAGTTGGATTTGCGTCACGAGAGCTCAATGCCATACTATCCTTAGGCCAATGGCCAGGTTGAAGCCGTGAATAAATTTCATGTCACCATGCTTCAATGTACGATTGGGATGCACAAATAAAACTAGCATACCATGTTATTTTCGGCTCTTTGAGCATACCAAACCTTAGTGAAGGATGTGACCAGATTCACTCCATTTCAACTTATTTATGGTCTGGAAGCTACCCTTCTGATTGAATGTGAAATCCCTTCGCTCAAGCTAGTTGTTGAATTGCTGCCGAAAAATTAATCTGAAGAAGAGCGTCTTCTCTACTTAGAAAGGCTAGATGAAACTCGTCGCTTTGCTGCTCTGGTCATTGAAGCACAGAAAAAGCGGGTCAAAGCTCACTTTGACCAGTCAATTTCTCCTCGTTCCTTCATAGAAGGAGACCTCTTCCTCCTTTATGACCAAGCTCATGATAAGCTAGGGGCAGGAAAATTTCAACCCATGTGGCATGGGCCCTACATCGTTAAACATGTTTTGCAGAATGGGGCCTATGAGCTTCTGGACCACGAAGGTCATCCTCTGGATCAGCCCAGAAATGGATTGTATCTTAAAAAATATTATGCATGGGTCATTCGTGCATGTTTTGTGTACATAGGTGTTATTTTCATGCATGTTTTGTGTACATCTTTCGCTTGGTGTGCTTTGCAAGCATTTTCAAGCTTATTGGGTCGTTTCTTATTGTGTAGATGTCTATTACCCCTTATGTCAGTTTTGCGGATGGTGCTTCCCGCAGTACTCGGAACCTGTCTTCGCCAACCTGGGTGATTTATGATCATGCTGGTGAGTTGATAGATCTTCAAGGTATCTATCTAGGATGAACTACAAAATAATGTCGCTGAATATAGTGTTGTTATTGAACTATTAACCGAGACGATTACCCTCGGCATTCGTGCATTAGTTGTAAATTTAGACTCACAGCTTGTCGTTCTTCAACGTAATGGACATTATTCAATTAGAAACCCTCATATCTTAAGGTTGTATTTACGTGTTCGTTTGGTGGAAAGACATTTTGATTACATTACATATCAACATATTCCTAGGTGACTGAATGCATTAACTGATACAGTGGCTAACATTGTATTAGATAGACATTTGCATAATTTGTAAAAATCATCATCACATGAAAAATATCCATATAGGAAAATATATATATATATATCGAATGTTTTCATTAATGTGCATCATAAGTTCAAAAAATATGTGTGTTTTGGTTACATCCTGAGATATCATGTCTTTCAAAAATATGCAAAAATAAAACCTAGGTGTCTACTCAACGTGACGCTCATGATAGCATGTCACTGCCCGTACAAGCCGCCTCAGCAAGAGGTGAAATCGGTTTGACACCCCTACAGTGTGTCTCTGGTATGCACGAGGAACATCATCAAATCGCGCATATTCGAGATCCCACGGGAGATTCCCTTCAAGTTACGTATGAATTCCTCTTCCTCGCTTCCCTCACCATGAGAGGTAACATCAAAGTTGCGAGGGATCCGCCTTGCTATTGAGGACATACCTGCAGGTCTCTCTAGGCCAACATCTGTAAACACATGGATTTAATGTCAGAACATGCATAACATAAAAAATCATAATACTCATGAAAATAAAAAATGAGTCTTACCAAGTACTTCATCCCGATCCTCTCCTTCTGGGAGTGGGAAATATGCATCACCAATGAAATATGTGCCAAAGTAAGGCCAATCCTCCATGACGATCAGCTGTTAGCGAAGCCACTCAAAGAACTTCGGTCTCCAGGACATCTGTTGACCGCCCCCTGACCTTGGTGTCAAAGTTTCCCAACAGGCCATCCGTGGCTCCTATGCTAGTGGTGTCAAGACTATCACCTCCTGACGCTGAAAAATTGGTAGTCATTCCAGGATGAACGATACCAGAATAGACCCATAGCCAAACTGCTTCAGTTTGTCTTTCTTGCACTTTTTCAATTGAAGCTTCATGTTGATTGTCACTGCCTCTGCCCAGTTGTAGAGGATCAGTGTCAGGCAATCTACAACAAGAAGTAGTTGTGTCTTTGTGGCCTCGTGCGATGCCTGCGATCCTGCAGCTCGCGTGATGGTGTGAAGCATTACCTTTAGTGCCAAGTCCAGAATAGTGTGCATATCCACTTTTCCACTTCCCGATCCTTTCCTTGCCCCTGGACACACCCTGCCGATCACCATACTCATGTTCTCCATTGTGGGCAGAGTGCTAGTCACAATTGGTACTGCCACCCTGCGCGACAACCTTGTTATGAAGTAAACGTCTGAAACTTCAATCTCGAGTTCTTAAACATGGATAATGAACTTTTCCTTATCAACGTCCCAGACACTGATCAAGTATTGAAACAACTCTGGTTGAGCTCTAAGGCATGGTGTCATGAAGAATTTATTGAGCCCACAATCTCTAAGAGCTTCCATGCATCTTTCATTTTCCATGGCAAGTTCGTCTTCTTCATTGTGTTCCCCTTCTTTCCATTCGATCATCATTTTTCTACTTCAAAGCTGTAAAAACATTTATATGATTATCATTAGCCGAATTCAAAGCTCTTGTTTGGTTAAATTGGGCATGTTTGTATGCATTTTCATGCTAAAATTGTGTGTTGCGATTGCAGCCACTATTTTAGAAACAGTCACGCCAATGGGCGTGCCTCAGTTTAAAATTTTAGTCGGTTAGCATGAGTCCATGCCTCATATCCCCGCCAACTGCCGCGCCCTAAATTTTGCCAAATTCCCCCATAAACACATAAAATTGGGGTTGCAGGAAATGAAAAAGGAATGAAAATGCAAGGAAGGATGTAAGATCTTACCTAGAACTGATGGATTCGAGATTTGTCTTTCAGATTGCCCACTATCGACGCCGCAAAAATCACAGTAAAAAGGGGTAACAAATTGTTCACAAGAGGTAAAAGTGAAAAGTAATTATTTTTTACCATTTTTGGCATATTAATAATTTTCAGAACCCTAATTAGGTTTTAAGACATGTTTTTCGATTATTTCACTCTGTTATTTCAAGAAATTGGTTTTACGTGTGTCTCTTGTGTAGCGGCAAGTTTTTAATGTAACGAGTTGTATTTTATACTTTTTCGGACTCGATAAAAACACGAAAAAGTCACTGTTGGAGTCATCTTTCAGCTCTTTTCTGACTCTAAAACTGAAAATATTGTTGAGACTTGTTGTTTTGAACTCGTTAAATTGTTGTGAAACGATATCTACCCAGTACACGTTTACTCCTTTTTCGGGCTGGGATAGATTATTTACGAAAAAGGAATACCTTAGCCTATCGTGACTAAGAGGTTCTCTCAGACATCGTTTTCTACCTTTTCGGATATGAGGAAATATTAACGAAAAGGGACCTACTAGAGTTTTCTTTTTCATTTATTTTTAAACTCTCTAAACATGAAAAGATGTCGAGTTCTTTTGTCAGACTCGTTAAAACCTGATGACATGGGAAATTGTCACCATGACGTACCCGAGTTCCTCCTTCCTAGGGCTCATAAAATGTACTAGGATGGATTTTTCCGAAGGACAAACTTACATCACAAGCATATGCTATCCCCTTCAAGATTGTTTTTCAAAAATAATTGGGGTACTCGCCAGAAATGGTGGGGGAAAATGGAACCATTTTTTAGTTGTGTTGGCAGTATGTTGCTCTTGAACATGATACTCATTTGCATTCGTGTCGGGTTGGGGACATCTCATTTCATATTTTTTCCATGGGTTTGGGTAATCTATTTTGGCCTCTCATCTTCTCTTTTCCATGTCATCATGACCTCATATCCCTTGATGTCAAATACTTCCAAATCCAAAGTCGTGTCGCTGATATGTTCAAGAGAAGTTTACCTTTGCAGTTTTTCAGCCTCGCTCTGATCCTCTGTTTGGTCTTGATTCACTATCATCATGTTCCTTTGTCTCGTGTCGATGATGTGGGACACATTATGGCTCTCCTTCGACTGGGTCACTTCCTGTTGACTTCAGCTCATTATCCAGGAAGTTGATCTAGAAACTCTCTTCTGGTACCTTGGATCTTGCATGCCTCAATGGCAGGTTCTTTGCATTCGACGACAGGTCCACATGATTGGCCTTCGATCGAGTGATTCTACGGGTGTTCGATGCCAGATCTTTGTTCACATTCCCTGGATTGTACCTATTATACCTTGAGAGCCATTGTCATTATTGGTGGTTTCTCTCATACCTTTTAACAACATTCATCATTGGCTGGTAATCAGGTGACTTTCTTGCATGTTCGACTTCAGCTCACATATTCGCATGCTTTAATTTGTACTTGTTCAAGTCGAGATGGAGCGCAAGACCCTGGGTTTTCTTTGATAAGATCTAGGCTGTGGGATATTGTGGTTTATCATGACTTATTACATGACCCTTTTGATTGGATGACTGTGACCATACCAGAGTTTATTTGTTGATCCTTATTGTTGGATGGCTGCATCCATACCTCGGATCTCAGTTTTTGTGTACTCTATTATGGATGGTTACGCCCATGCCACATGTTCATGTATCAGAGAAATAAATTGTATTTGTACTTGCATGTCTTCCGATAACAGTGTTTGGTTCGAACGCGTTCTCGTAAAGCATTTCACCCCTCCCTCTTTCTCAGGCCTCATTCTTTAGGGGGCATTTGTTACACAACATTTTTTCATCGTCCCTAAAATCCTCGTTCCACACATTGGAGGACCATTTTTGTGACTTATATGAAGTGTCATGCCTTGCAACAAGCATCATTGCATCCCTTGCCTTGAGGACAACACTTTCTCCATTAACAATTCCCAGAGCAGATAAAAAAAAACACATATTTTTTGGTTGGTTCTGGAAAACCGTTATGGCCTCGTGTCAATGAGGAAAATTAACACTGGGCCCCATGCCCATTGGAGCTTTGTCCTAGTGGGCTACCCATGCCAAGCTTTTTTTGGAATTTTTTTTAAATATAGAGGCAAAGTTTCCATGCTATCAACCTCGTGAGCGAGTTAGCTTGGGTGGTTCGACTGAATAACCACGAACACCCTCCTTTGGCCTCTTGTTTCCACCTTTTAGGGAAACCTCCCAAAGGATAAGGCCTCCCTTCCACCATGTAGGGATCCCAACCTCCTCCTCTCCCTCTATAAATAAACCTATCTCTCATTGATACACTAGCTGAACAGTTGAATAGTTGAAGAGGAATTGTTGAACATTTTGTTGGTGAGATAGAGCAGAGAAAAAGACCTTTGACGAGAGAGAGATTAGGCTTGTGTCCTCGCCTCGTCCCATTCCCCGACTAGCCATTGACTACTTCACCAAATTATTCGAAGCAATGCCTACACTTACGGCTGACAGTAAGACAGTAGCTCAATTCATATTCAATCACATCATTTCTAGGTTTGGTGTCCCTCAAGCCATCGTTACCGATCATGTTTCCCATTTTCGGCATTATATGGTGGCAGAGTTGACTTCCAAGTTGGGTCTGCGTCATGACAGCTCAATGCCATACTATCCTCAGGCCAATGGCCAGGTTGAACAATGAAGCTGTGAATAAATTTCTTTACACCATGCTTCAACGTACGATTAGGATGCACAAATAAAACTAGCATCTCATGTTATTTTCGGCTCTTTGGGCATACTGAACCTCAGTGAAGGATGCGACCAGATTCACTCCATTTCAGCTTGTTTATGGTATGGAAGCTACCCTTCCGATTGAATTTTAAATCCCTTCGCTCAAGATAGTTGTTGAATTGCTGCCGAACACTTCAATTGAAGAAGAGTGTCTTCTCTACTTAGAAAGGCTATATGAAACTCGCCGCTTTGCAGCTATGGTCATCGAAGCACAGAAAAAGCAGGTCAAAGCTCACTTTGACTAGTTCGTTTCTCCTCGTTCCTTCATAGAAAGAGACCTCGTCCTCCTGTACGACCAAGCTCATGATAAGCTAGGGGCAGGAAAATTTCAACCCATGTGACATGGGCCCTGCATTTTTAAACATGTATTGCGAAATGGGGCCTATGAGCTTATTGACTACGAAGGTCATCCTCTGGATCAACCCAAAAATGGGTTGTATCTTAGAAAATTATGCATGAGTCATTTGTGCATGTTTTGTGTACATAGGTGTTCTTTTCATTTTTGTACATTTTTGGCTTGGTGTGCTTTGCGAGCATTTTCATGCTTATTGGGTCGTTGCTTATTGTGCAGATGTCTATTACCCCTTATGTCGGTTTTGCGGAGGGTACCCGGAACCTGTCTTCGGCAGCCTGGGTGATTTATGATCATGCTGATGAGTTGATAGATCTTCAAGGTATCTTTCTAGGATGAACTAAAAACAATGTCGCTGAGTATAGTGTTGTTATTGAACTATTAACCGAGACGATTACCCTCGACATTCATGCATTGGTTGTAAATTTAGACTCATGGCTTATCATTCTTCAACTTAATGGACATTATTCAGTTAGAAACCCTCACATCTTAAGGTTGTATTTACGTGTTCATTTGTTGGAAAGGCGTTTTGATTACATTACATATCAACATATTCCTAGGCGAATGAATGCATTAACTGATACAGTGGCTAACATTGTATTAGATAGACGTTTGCGTAATTTATAAAAATCATCATCACATGAAAAAGATCCATATAGGAAAATAGATGTATATATATATCGAATGTTTGCATCAGTGTTCATCATAAGTTCAAAAAATATGTGTGTTTCGGTTCATCCTGAGACATCGTGTCTCTCAAAAATATGCAGAAATAAAACCTAATGTCTACTTGGCATGACGCTCATGATAGCATGTCACTGCCTGTACAAGCCGCCTCAGTAAGCGGTGAACTCGATTTGACACCCCTGCAGTGTATCTCTGGTATGCACGAGGAACATCATCAAATCACGCATAGTCCAGGATCCCATGGGAGATTCCCTCCAAGTTACATATGATTTCCTCCTCCTCGCCTCCCTCACCATGAGGGGTAACATCAAAGTTGCAAAGGATCCGCCTCGCTATCGGGGACATACCTGCAGATCACTCTAGGAAAACATCTGCAAACACATGGATTTAATGTCAGAACATGCATAACAAAAAAAGTCATAATACTCATGAAAATAAAAAATGAGTCTTACCACGTACTTCATCCCAATCCTCTCCTTCTGGGAGTGGGAGATCTACATCACTAGTGAAATTTGTGCTAGAGTAGGGCCAATCATCCACGATGATCAGTTGTTGGTGGAGCCACTCAAAGAACTCTGGTCTCTAGGACATCTATTGACTGCCCCTTGACCTTGGCGTTAGAGCTGCCCAATGGGCCATCCGTGGCTCTTGTGCTGCTGGTGTCGGGACTATCACCTCCTGACGCTGAAAAATTGGTATTCGTTCCAGGATGAACGATATCAGAATAAACCCATAGCCAAACTGCTTTAGTTTTCCTTTCTTGCACTTTATCAGTTGACGCTTCATGTTGATTGTCACTGCCTTTGCCTAGTTGTAGAGGATCGGTGTTGGGAAATCTACAACAAGAAGTAGTTGTGTCTTTGTGGCCTCATGCAGCACCTGCGATCCTGCAGCTCGCGTGATGGTGTGCAACACTAACTTTAGTGCCAAATCCGGAATAGTGTGGATATCCACTTTTCCGCTTCCTGATCCTTTCCTTGCCCCTGTACACACCCTGTCAATCACCATACTCATGTTCTCCATTGTGGGTTGGGTGCTGGTCAGGATTGGTACTGCACCCCTCTGCGACAGCCCTGTTATGAAATAAACATCTGAAACTTCAATCTCATGTTCTTAATCATGGATAATGAACTTTTCCTGATAAACGTCCCAGACACTGATCAAGTATTGCAACAGCTTTGGTTGAGCTCTGAGGCATGGTGTCATGAAGAATTTCTTGAACCCACAATCTCTAAGAGCTTCCATGCATCTTTTGTTTTCCATGGCAAGTTCATCTTCTTCATTATGTTCCCGTTCTTTCCATTCGATCACCATTTTTCAGCTTCACACCTGCAAAAACATGCATATGAGTGTCATTAGCCGAATTCAAAGCTCTTGTTTGGCTAAATTGGGCGTGCTTGTATGCATTTTCATGCTAAAATTGTGCGTTGTGATTGGCGCGACTGTTTTAGAAACAGTCGCGCCAATAAGCGCACCTCAATTTAAAATTTTGTTCGGTTGGCGTGAGTCTGTGCCTCATACCAGCACCAATCGCCACGCCCTAAATTTTGCCAAATTCCCCCATAAACACATAAAATTGGGGTTGCAAGAAATGAAAAAGGAATCAAAATGCAAGGGAGGATGTAAGCTCTTACCTATAACTGACAGATTCGATATTGGTCTTTCGGATTGCTCGCTGTCAACACCGCAAAAATCACAGTAAAAAGGGGTAACAAATTGTTCACAAGAGGTAAAAGTGAAAAGTAATTATTTTTTACCATTTTTGGCATATTAATACTTTTAAGAACCCTAATTAGTTTTTAAGACATATTTTTTGATTATTTCACTTTGTTATTTCGAGAAATGGGTTTTACGTGCGTCTCTTGTGCAGCGATAGGTTTTTAATGTAACGATGATGAAGTAACGAGTTGTATTTTATACTTATTCGGACTCGGTAAAAACATGAAAAATTCACTGTTGGAGTCATCTTTCAACTCTTTTCTGACTCTCTAAAACTAAAAATATTGTCAAGACTCTTGTTGTTTTGAACTCGTTAAATGGTTGTGAAACGATATCTACCCAGTGTACGTTTACCCCTTTTTCGGACTGGGATAGATTATTTATGAAAAAGGAATACCTTAGCCTATCGTGACTAAGAGGTTCTCTCAGACATTGTTTTCTACCTTTTTGGATCTGAGGAACTATTAACGAAAAAGGACCTACTGGAGTTTTCTTTTCCGCTTCTTTTCAAACTCTCTAAACATGAAAAGATGTTGAGTTCTTCCTTTGTCAGACTCGTTAAACCCTGTTGACATCGGAAATCATCACCATGATGTACCTGAGCTCCTCCTTCCTAAGGCTCGCAAAATGTACTAGGATGGATTTTTCCGAAGGAAAAACTTACATCACAAGCATATGCTATCCCCTTCAAGCTTGTTTTTCAAAAATAATTGGGGTACTCGCCATAAATGGTGGGGAAAAATGGAACCAGTTTTCAGTTGTGTTGGCAGTATGCTGCTCTTGAACATGACACTCATTTGCATTCGTGTTGGGTTGGGGACATCTCATTTCATCATTTTTGCCTCCATGGGTTTGGGTAATTTGTTTTGGCCTCTCATCTACTCTTTGCCACGTCATCATGACCTCAGATCCCTTGATGTCAAATACTGCCAAATCCAGAGTCGCGTCATTGATATGTTCAAGAGAATTTTACCTTTGTAGTTTTTCAACCTCCCTCTGATCCTCTGTTTAGTCTTGATTCACTATCATCATGTTCCTCTGTCTCGTGTCGATGATGTGAGACACATTATTTCCCTCCTTCGACCGGGTCACTTCCTGTCGACTTCAACTCATTATCCAGGAAGTTTATCTAGAGACTCCCTTCCGGTACCTTGGAGCTTGCATGCCTCAATGGCAGGTTCTTCACATTCGACGACAGGTCTGTTAGACATTATTCTGTCACCATGACATTTTACTATCTATATGGGTTCATCAATACCTATATAATGCTCCCTTAGATTTTTAAAACCCTAAAGTTCCTAAGCCAAGTCTTGGATTTGGAGAAAAGCTCATAAAAATCATAAAAACACTAGTTCAGCACTTTTCCTAGCCATTACCTGCAGTACCACACCTTTTGTAAATAAAAACTGCGACACCTACCGCACATTTTCTATATTAAAACTGCGGACCCCCGTAAAAAGTAAAATGGAAGAAAAAGTAAGTTCTAGAAGCCCAGCTGGTCGAATATTCTCCCAACTGGAAGCTTCTATAAGGCGTTATCTGGTCGAAGCTTCACTCCCTCCAGTCATGAACCTTTATCCCTTCATTAAAGGAGCCTATCCCTTGGTATTTGGAGCTTAATCCCTTTATGAGAGGAATTATCCCTTCCTTTTTGGAACTGAAACCACTTCCCTTCTGCTATAAATGGAAGCCATGGTTCAGTCTCAAGGGTAGATACTGATATGTAAAAAATTACTTTCTTTGTACTTCATACTACATTACAGAAGAGAATTTTTGAAGAAACATACTCTTTTTTCTAGCCATTATCCATGCGAGAACGATTACACACTCGTATTTAGGTTGGTTCAAAGAGTGGAAGGGCTTGTCAGACCAAAGGAAAACGCTTGTTCCGAACTCCGGAAGGACCTGTACGACATCAAGGCGAACATGGTTGTAAGACTCCTTTTATTTAAAGATAATACAAATGGATCATGTTTTCTCAATAAGTTGTTTATGTGTTTACTTGAATGACTTATTTCTTAAATTCCTTGATCATTAAGATAGATTTATGATTTATGAATTAGTATATTGTGCAGGTGCTTTTGATTCTCTTCCATGTCTTTGATTGCGGGTCTTAAGAGGTGACTTCTTTGGAGCGACGGAAAGAAGAATACAACTAGCATTGGATCACAGGTAGGTCCCTTCTTCATTATAGAAAATTCTAAATCATACATAATCTAGAGAAAATAGTTTACATTTGTCTTGTTTGTTTCTAGCTATCCTTGTGATACTAGGGAGATCGTTCTTGTCCGCAAGTACAATTTATCCACCTAACAAAATGGCGACTCCACTGGGGATCTTTCTTGAACTTAGTTTTCTTTTTATCTTTGATTTTGACTTTTGAAAGAGTTTTTCTGATTTTGATTAGTCTACACTGGGTTGGGTAAATTATCTATTAGAATCCCTGAAAAGAATATCAGAATTTTTATTTTTTCTATATGTTTTCTGGCCTCCCCACTTTTTCTTTCAAAACAGTGTGGTAACCTCCGTAGTTTTTATGTACAAACAGTGCGGCACCACACCTTTTTGTATTAAAACCTGTGGACTTAAGGAAAATTTTTGAAAAACTAAAAATTCTCTTTTTTGGAACCAGATTACATGATTCTCTGTATTTACCCAAACTTGTTTTTACTATCAAAAGCCTTGTGTGAATTTCTTTCAGCAACTCTTACAATATCATCAGTCCCCGTTAAGTTAATTGGGTGTTTTGAATATTATTTTTGAGAATTTCTTAATTTTATTTCCTTTGGTCATTACTTCGAGGTTTGTCTCAGTCTCTTAACAATTTTGCATCTTTTTGCTTTTGTTTTTGCAAAAAAAATCCCCCTCTGGGTGTTAATCGCCTTTGAGTGTTTTTATTTTTTGATCTTTGGAACTCTCACCCAATTTTCTTTACTTACACTTGATTGGTTCTTTAGAATACATTGTAATCATCTTGTGTTTAAGAATTCTTTTGCATAGATTACATTTGCATTATTAGAATTCTCATTTTCAGAATATGAATGAAAAATGTGCATAGATTACATTTGCATACTTTTCAAGTGAATTAAATTACAAATGCATAGTTTACATTCTGAAAAATCAATCGTAGATTTAGATCAGTTTCTTTGATTTGAATTTACATATTTTTATGCTTGTTTTAATAACATAAAAACAAAAAAATTGGAATTGATTAGCATTAGTTTTTCTTGATGAAATTAGTGCATTAGAGAAATTGTTATATTTTTTGTTATTGATCAATTTTTGCATTGTTGGAAGTGAATGGAAACTCTCTCCTTACTTTAGTTAGGATTCATCGAATTGTAAAGATTACATTATCATATTCGATTGCATTCAGTTTTGGGTCGGTTCATAACACTATTGGTTTCATATCCATTTACCCTTTGAGTAATAACAGCCCAAATAACACATCGCTTAATTAAAATTCATCTAGAAATTTTTACATTTTTAGGGCTCTTTCCACCAATCTAGCTCAGGATTAGTGCTTTGGAATAGGTTGTAGTTAACTTTCCAAAGCAACTAAACAAACAGTAGCATTTTGTAGTAGGAAAATTTCCAATTATTGCATGTATGCTCTGGGAAGCTCCTCCTAAAGGAGTCAAGCACGAGATCATATCCGAACCAGTGAGGTAATCATACTTATCTCATTGGGAAATATAGAAGATGTGCACGTATTAAAAACGGTAAACCTCGGATAGACCATTGTCGATGAGCCTAGGGTCACTTGTCTGTAAACCTTGGATTATGTCAGGGAGCCTTCAAGGGGATTGAGCTAGTTACTCTGCCCTTACGTGTATGTCGAATCGTAGACTGTTCCCCCAGGTATATTTGTTCCCATTGGTGACCTTAGTGGCCATAATATTTAGGATTTTTTCCAAGGTGACGGTGGAGGGAAAGTCCCACTATACCTGGAGCAAATGTCGACTAGACTCACTTGGACTCTCTGGAGGGTTCTCTTCACTCGAGATGGTTTAAGTGGAGAAACTTGCACCGATCTGTTTCATTAAGCAGGTTGTCGGGGTAGCTGTTCCAACCGCCATTTCTGCATTAAAATTCTACGATGTTGGATTTCATCACCAACTAGTGTTTTAGTGCGGGAATCTACTGTTTGTGTGTGGTTTGACTCCTAGATTTGTTAGCGCATGTTCATTTGTTTGTTTTACTTTTTAGAGACCTTAGGTGTGGATTGTGAATTTTAATTTTTAGGTGTGGATTGTGAATTTTAATTGTTAGGTGTGAATTGTGAATTGCTAATTTTAGTTTTAAATTGTTAATAAAATTCACTGAAGTTGAATCTAATGGAAACTGTTCCGAAATTTACCAACCAAGGAACCCCTCTTAATGATATTCCTAGTACTTTTCTTTGCTTTGGAAATGTTGGTCCTCTTTATATGGCTACATTTTAATTACCTGGATTTACAATAGGTTTACCGATATGGTTATTTTCAACTTCGATGGCCTCAAATACTCCAATTTTTCCACCTCAACTGGATGCTTCACCTCAACAGAGCTCACCATCTCAACATCACCAACCTCCTGTTGACCCTTTACCTTCTTCGCCCAACATGTCTTCCTCCCTTTCTTCCTCTTCACTTGGTAAAATCCTTGACGCTAGTAACCAGGTGGCTAAGAAGAAGAAGAAAGGGAAGATGAAGAAGAAGCAAAACAAGAAAGAAGTCAACCAACCAACCATGGCTGCAAGTGTTAGTAGTGTTGAGGAAACCTCCAACATGCATCGTAAACCCAAATACCCTTGCAAGCTTTGTAAGAGTGACCACTTCCTTATCAATTTTCCTTGTATTCCAAAGGTCTTGGAAGTATGGTCAGAACATTCTCATCAACTTACCGTTGATCCATCAACCAGTGATTGTCAGGTTCCTGGGAAAAAGGGTAAAGTTAGATTTCCTTGTAGGTTATGCAAAGGGAGTCATCAAACTCACATTTTCCCTCACATGGATGAAGCCTAAAAATTGTTGGAAAACCTTATTGTTCCACAGCAACAACTTCCAACAGGTTACCGTAAACTTTCTCCCAACCTACTGTCACCTGACGGAGTGATTGATCTAATTCCAAGTATAGTCAATCTCAGTCTTCCATTGGAGAGTGAAACTGATATCACTCAAGTTGATGATCCATTAGTTGATCAAGTGGTCGACTCAATTTCACATTTGATCAATCCCACTCTCCCAGTCGAGAGTGAAATTCATACCGCTCAGGTTCTTCTTGTTACATCAAATTCTTCTATGCCAGGGGGCATTTCACTTGTTTCTACAGAACCGCCTCCAAGTACAAAGGTCTTCTCCTTTGATTGGAATAGACTGACAGAACCTCGTCTTCCTTCCTCCATCCCTTTTCAAATCATTGTGAAGGCTTGTGGTAAGAATTTATGCCACACACATGTAGATGAAGGTGCTTATGTTAGTATTTTATCCTCAACTGCTTGGCAAGCTTTGGGTTCCCCTCAACTTGTGCCTGTCACGCAGAATCTGTCAGCTTTTAACAGAACCATTAGTGAACCTTTAGGGATCCTTTGTAAGTTTCCTATTATCTTGGAAGGTAAAACTTTCTGTATTGATCTTATGGTAGTCTGAGGCCCTTTGGATTTCAATTTACTCCTTGGGCGAGACTATGTCTATGCAATGAAAGTTGTCGTATCGACACTCTTTCGCGTGATGTCTTTCCCTCACAATGGAAACATTGTGACTGTAGACCAGCTTTCATTCGTTAGTCTTGATTCGACTACCAATAATCCGACGCCCCTAAATGTTCCTTTTACAGAAGTGGTATCTACCCCGCCGTGGGTTAATTATGTGGCAACCAGTCCCATGTTTTCAGTTACCGATGCAAGCAAGCCTCTCACTGTTTGCTCGACTTCCTTTGACTTAGCTCCGGTAATTGACATGGAAAACCCTCTGGGATTATTTGAACGCGATGTTCTTATCCTTTTTAAGTCCCTTGACATGTGTTCCTTTCAGAGAATTATTCTTCCATCTGATGAAGACCTTTTGGAAGCCATGATCGAGGAGTGTCCCTTGACATGTCTTTCTTCCAGTTGGAAGCCATGACAAGGTCACCAAGAGGAAAGTTCCTTTTACTGTGTCAACCTCGTTAAAAAATGAATCAGTGGGTCATGAGGATAGTTACTTTTACTGTGTCAACCTCGTTAAAAAATGAATTAGTTGGTCAGAGGAAAGTTCATGTTACTGTATCAACCTCGTTAAAAAATGAAACATGTCTTAGATGAGGATAGTTCCTTTTATTGTGTCAACCTCGTTAAAAAATGAATCAGTTGGTAAGAGGAAAGTTCCTTTTACTGTGTCAACCTCGTTAAAAAATGAATCAGTGGGTCATGAGGATAGTTCCTTTTATTGTGTCAACCTCGTTAAAAAATGAATCAGTTGGTCAGAGGAAAGTTCTTTTACTGTGTCAACCTCGTTAAAAAATGAAACATGTCTTAGATGAGGATAGTTCCTTTTAATGTGTCAACCTCGTTAAAAAATGAATTAGTTGGTAAGAGGAAAGTTCCTTTTACTGTGTCAACCTCGTTAAAAAATGAATCAGTGGGTCATGAGGATAGTTCCTTTTACTGTGTCAACCTCGTTAAAAAATGAATCAGTTGGTCAGAGGAAAGTTCATGTTACTGTGTCAACCTCGTTAAAAAATGAAACATGCCTTAGATGAGGATAGTTCCTTTTACTATGTCAACCTCGTTAAAAAATGAATCAGTTGGTAAGAGGAAAGTTCCTTTTATTGTGTCAACCTCGTTAAAAAATGAATCAGTGGATCATGAGGATAGTTCCTTTTACTGTGTCAACCTCGTTAAAAAATGAATCAGTTGGTCAGAGGAAATTTCATGTTACTCTGTCAACCTCGTTAACAAATGAAACATGTCTTAGATGAGGACAGTTCTTTTCCTGTGTCAACCTCATTAAAAAATGAATCAGTAGGTTATATAGGTAGATTTTAGAGAGTAGATATGAGGACGGTTCTTTTCATGTGTCAACCTCGTTAAAAAATGAAACAGGTGTCCTTGAGGAGAGTTCTTTTACTGTGTCAACCTCATTAAAAAATGAAACATGTTCATGAGGACAGTTCTTTTCCTGTGTCAACCTCGTTAAAAAATTAAACAAGTTTCCTTGAAGAGAGTTCTTTTACTGTGTCAACCTCATTAAAAAATGAAACATGTTCATGAGGATGGTTCTTTTACTGTGTCAACCTCGTTAAATAATGAAACAGGTGTCCATGAGGATGGTTCTTTTGTTGTGTCAACCTCGTTAAAAAATGAAACAGGTGTCCCTAAGGATGATTATTTTACTGTGTCAACCTCGTTAAAAAATGAAACAAGTGTCCCTAAAGATGATTCTTTTACTGTGTCAACCTCGTTAAAAAATGAAACAGACCCATGAGGACAGTTATTTTCCTGTGTCAACCTCATAAAAAAATGAATTAGTAGGTTATATAGGTAGATTGTAGAGAGTACATAGATAGATTCCATGAGGATGGTTCTTCTCCTGTGTCAACCTCGTTAAAAAATGAAACAGATACCAAGAGGAAAGTTCCTTTCACTGTGTCAACCTCATTAAAAAATGAATCAGTGGGTATTGAGGATGGTTTTTTTCTTGTGTCAACCTCGTTAAAAAATGAAACAAATCATTTTGAAGATAGTTCTTTTCCTGTGCCAACCTCGTTAAAAAATGAAACAAATACCATGAGGATGGTTCTTTTCCTGTTTCAACCTCGTTAAAAAATGAAACAGATCCTTTTGAGCATATTTCATTTTCTTGTGTCGAGCTCGTTAAAAAATGAAACAAGATTCCCATGAGGAGAGTTCCTTTTACTGTATCAACCTTGTTAAAAATGAATCAGTGGGTTATGTAGGTAGATTATAGAGAGTAGATTGATAGATTAGAGATAGTAGTTTCTGACGATGGTTCCTGTTACTGAGTCAACCTCGTTAAAAAATGAATCAAGTATGAGGATAGTTCCTTTTACAGTGTCAACCTCATTAAAAAATGAAACATGTCCTTGAGGATGGTTCTTTTACTGTGTCAACCTCGTTAAAAAATGAAACAGGTCACCATGAGGATGGTTCTTTTCCTGTGTCAACCTCGTTAAAAAATGAAACAAATCCTCTCCTAGTCAATTTAAGTCTTTCATCTGATCTCGTCAATGAACCTTCATTCCATCCACCTATTAGTAACCAGTATTCTACTTAGTTGAATGAAATGAAGCTTGGGGGGCATGCGCTCTAGCAAGTTACGCTTGGGGGACATTAAAAAACCACTCTCAAGCATAGTTTTCCTACGTTTCAAGCTTGTGTAAAAATGAAACCACTCTTAAACATAGTTTTCCTACGTCTCAAGCTTGTGTAAAAATGAAACCACTCTCAAGCACAGTTTTCTTTGTTTCAAGCTTGTGTAAAAATGAAACAAACTTATCTGAAGCATAGTTTTTCTCTGTTTCAAGCTTTTGTAAAAATGAAACCTATCTTGAGTCGATTTCGGTTATTATTTTCAAGACTCGTTAAACTCATGAAAATCCCGAGAATATTTTTCTATCTTTCATTCTCGTAAAACACATGAAAATGCCGAGTTCTTTCCTTCTTTTCCTGCTCGTAAATTAAATTAAAAGTCGGCCACATGAGTACATTTTTATCCCTTTTTCGAACTCGTTAATACTTACGAAAAAGAGAAACTACTGAGTATATTGTTATCACTTTTTCGGGCTCTTGAAAATTACGAAAAAGCGAAACCCTGGAGTTCTCTTTTAAGCCTTTTCAGACTCTCTAAATATGAAAAGATTGCCGAGTACTTGACTATTCGAACTCGTTAAAAGAAATGAACAGTCGTCCCTTCAATGTAAGTTTACCCCTTTTCCGGACTGAAATGGATTATTTACAAAAAAGATATGCGTTGACTAATCATGGTCAATAGAGTTCTCTCCTATATTATTTTATCCTTTTTTTGGCTTGAGAGACTAAATTTACGAAAAATTACACTCACGGAGTTTTCTTAAGTTTTTTCTTCCGACTCCCTAAAATTGAAAAACACTGAGTTTCTCCTATACTAGACTCATTAAAATTTAACAGTAAAAGGACCTGTCGATTACAAACAGGAACGAACCACTCTTTCTTAGGGTTGGATTTTATACTAAGTTGGACTCATCCGAATGATGAGCTTATATAACAAGAAAATGTTATCCTCCTCAAGCTTGTCAAAAATAAAGAGGTACTTGCCAGAAATGGTGGGGGAAAAAGAGAGAAAATGAATCCAGTTGTTAAACTTTGTTTAAAAGCAGTATACCACTCTTGAACATGACACTTTTGTTACATTTCTACCTGGGTTGGGAAAATCCTTTGCCTATCAGTTAATCAAACCATATTGAAAGTCTTCAGCGGGTTTATGGGTATTAACTTAGGTCAATTGTTACCAAACCATCTGCAGTGTCGTTATGTGTTCAAGAGATATTTCAAATAAATCATTCATTTGCAAACATTTGTCTCCATTCACATTGACCATCCTTGAGTCAGTCCTTGCAAAATATTTCTACAAAACTTGATCTAATGGTTTCGTGTTGTGGGCTTTCCTACGACGAATCACTTTCTATCGACGACAGCATATCATCTAGGAAGTTGATCTAGAATCCTTCAGTACCTTGGAATATGCATGCCTTAATGGCAGGTTTCTCGCTTTCGACAATAGATTACATCATTGATCTTCGATCGAATGATTCCGTGAAGTGTTCGACTTCAAATCATTTATTCACACTTCATGGATTGTACTGAGTACTTTGACAGCCATTGTCATTATTGGTAGTTTCTCTCACACTTGTTAACAGTTCACATCATTCACTGGTAATCAAGTGGTTTCTACCATGTTCGACTTCGACACAATCAATCGCATGGATAGAATCGTACTAGTTCGGGTGGCAGAAATCAAGACCCTGGATCTAGTTTCCACCATCCAGATTGCGAGGGGTTTTATTATTCATTATGCAGTAGACTATTTCATGACAGATGGCTATGTCCATACTGTGTCTACTATTGATGTAATATTAAGATCATTTCTATATTAGAACATTTTAGTTAATTTTTTATCTGAGTATGGGAATGCCTACCTCAGCGATGATATATATATATATGTTTGCATATATATACAGGTCTCAACCGATGTGTCCACGAGCCGATTCTCGGAATGATAAAGCACTTCACTCTTCGAATTATCTCAGACTTCGCGCTTTAGGGGGCAATCTGTTACACATTATTTTGTCACCATGACATTTTACTGTCTATATAGGTTCATCAATACCTATATAATGCTCCCTTAGAGGTCTAAAACCCTAAAGTTCCTAAACCAAGTCTTGGATTTGGAGAAAAGCTCATAAAAATCATAAAAACCCTAGTTCCGCACTTTTCCTAGCCATTACCTGCGGTACCACACCTGTATCACACCTTATGTAAAGAAAAACTGCGGTACCTACCGCACATTTTGTGTATTAAAACTGCAGACCCTCGTAAAAGGTAAAATGGAAGAAAAAGTAAGTACTAGAAGCCCAGTTGGTCGAATATTCTCCCAACTGGAAGCTTCTAGAAGGCATTATCTGGTCGAAGCTTCACTCCCTCAATTCATGAACATTTATCCCTTCATTAAAGGAGCCTATCCCTTGGTATTTGGAGCTTAATCCCTTTATGAGAGGAATTATCTCTTCCTTTTTGGAACCGAAACCATTTCCCTTCTGCTATAAATTGAAGCCATGGTTCAGTCTCAAGGGTAGATACTGATATGTAAAAAAGTACTTGCTTTGTACTTCATACTACATTAGAGAAGAGAATTGTTGAAGAAACACTCTTTTTGCTAGCCATAATCCATGCAAGAACGATTACACACTCGTATTTGGGTTGTTTCAAAGAGTGGAAGGGCTTGTCAGACCAAAGGAAAACGCTTGTTCCGGACCCCGGAAGGACCTGTACGACATCAAGGCGAACGCGGTTGTAAGACTCCTTTTATTTAAAGATAATACAAATGGATCATGTTTTCTCAATAAGTTGTTTATGTGTTTACTTGAATGACTTATTTCTTAAATTCCTTGATAATTAAGATAGATTTATGATTTCTGAGAGTGCAAGCTTCTGTGATCCATAACATTTTAATTATAAATCTTCTGGGAAATCACATAAGAAATTTTGGATTTCTTATGTGATTTCCCAGAAGATTTATAATTAAAAATATTTATGATTTATGAATTAATATATTGTGCAAGTGCTTTTGATTCTCTTCCATGTCTTTGATTGCAGGTCTTAAGAGGTGACTTCTTTGGAGCGACGAAGAGAAGAATACAACTAGCGTTGGATCACAGGTAGGTCCTTTCTTCATCATAGAAAATTCTAAATCATACATAATCTAGAAAAAGTAGTTTACATTTGTCCTGTTTGTTTCTAGCTATCCTTGTGATACTAGGGAGATCCTTCTTGTCCGCAAGAACGATTTATCCACCTAACAAGGTCCACATCATTGGCCTTCGATCAAGTGATTATACGGGTGTTCGACGCCATATCACTGTTCACATTATGTGGATTGTACCTATTGTACCTTGAGAGCCATTGTCATTATTGGTGGTTTCTCTCGCACCTGTTAACAGCGTTCATCATTGGCTAGTAATCAAGTGACTTTCTTGCATGTTCGACTTCAGCTCACATATTCGCATGCTTGAATTTGTACTTGTTCGGGTCGAGATGGAGTGCAAGACCCAGGGTTTTGTCTGATAAGATCCAAGCTGCAGGATATTGTGGTTTATCATGACTTATTACATGACTCTTTTGATTGGATCGCTGCGACCATACCTAAGTCTATTTGTTGATCCTTACTGTTGGATGGCTACTTCCATACCTTGAATCTCAGTTTTTATGTACTCTATTATGGATGGTTGCGCCCATGCCACATGTTCATGTATCGGAGATATCAGTTGTATTTTTACTTGCAGGTCTTCCGACAACGGTGTTTGGTTCGAACACATTCTCGTAAAGCATTTCACCCCTCCCTCTTTCTCGGGCCTCATGCTTTAGGGGGCATCTGTTACACAGCATTTTGTCACCGTCCCTGCAATCCCCATCCCGCACATTGGAGGACCATTTTTGTGACTTATATGAAGTGTCATGCCTTGCAACAAGCATCATTGCATCCCTTGCCTTGAGGACAACACTTTCTCTGTTGACAATTCCCAGAGTAGATCAGCAAAAACACATATTTTTTGGTTGGCGCTGGCAGACCATTATGGCCTCGCGCCGATGAGGAAAATTAACATTGGGCCCCACACCCATTGGCGCTCTGTCCCAGTGGGCTACCTGCGCCAAGCTGTTTTTGGAAAATTTTTAACTATAGAGGCGAAGTTTCCATGCTAACAACCTCGTGAGCGAGTCAGCTTGGGTGGTTCGACTGAATAACCACGAACACCCTCCTTTGGTCTCTTGTTTCCACCTTTTGCGGAAACCTCCCAAAGGATAAGGCCTCCCTTCCACCATTGTAGGGGTCCCAACCTCCTCCTCTCCCTATATAAATAAACCTATCTCTCATTGATACACTAGCTGAACAGCTGAATAGCTGAAGAGGAATTGTTGAACGTTTTGTTGGTGAGATAGAGCAGAGAAAGAGCCCTTTGTCGAGAGAGAGCTTAGGTTTGTGTCCTTGCCTCGTCCCATTGCCCGATGAACCTTCGAGATGCGCTTCGACTAAACCCACTGAAGGAGGCTATGACGTCTAGGCTCTGGTTGTAATCTCTTTCTTTCTATTTATATATACATGACTAATGTCTGGTTCCCATCTTGTGTTAATATGGTTTATTTTACGCAATATGTTTAATCTTCCTTGACTGATTAGCTAGTTATGAATGCAATCATTGTCTTGTATGCTGCTTTTGTCCTTTGATCTTTGTGCAGGCATCCGAATACCATTTCTGAAGGAAAACGACCTGTCGGGACAGAGATCAAGAGGTCGCCACTACTACAACTGCGACAATTGCGTTGGACTACAGATAGGACAATCTATCCCAACCTATTTCATTCGTTAACTAAGAACCTACACATTAGCTTGTTCCCTTGTTGCTAGACCCACCCTAGGGCTAGAGGGATTGTCTCTGTCCACAGAGAATATTTACCTACACAACAAAGGGTGTCCATGACCATTGCATTTTGGGATATGCATTGATGTTTGTTATTATGTGCCTTGGTTGTCACCAATCATATAGACATCTTGTTAACATTGATAAAATATTCATGCTAGCATAATACTCTATGCATTTCTTCAATTTCCTTGTAATCCATATTTTAAATCTTCCACATATGCCCAAAGAGTAGACAATAAATTTCTAAAGAAACAACTCTAATAGTTTGGGTTATGCCTTTTCAATAATAGGCACACTAAGTATTCAACAGGGTCAAAATCCCAACCCAAGAGGAAAAATACACCACAAACATTAGATAATATAGCACATCTGAGGAGAACAAAACAATTGTTGGCAACCAAACAAAGTTCTGTATAAACTTTGTATTCGACTTGAGCATCACATACCACTCAACACCAATGTGACCTTCCTAGTTGGAGATGACCATCAACCACTCATATTACAAGGAATATGCCTAACTGACATATTTGAACCCAAGCTAGGAACCTTCAACTGTGTGAAATGTCACAGTGCAAGTTTCACCATATGAAATGTTTGCATCATAACCAACCAACCATACACAACCCACTGTCACCTCCCCTGAACCAAGTGTACTTAAGTAACTAATTTCCCAATGTAAGACCATGCTATCTTCCATCTAAATTGACATGTGATACTCAATAAAGATCATGTCTCTCCTTCATTAGGTGTTTACATATCTTCAATGTAGTTATCAACAGAGTTTCCTTACCATGTACAACAAAGAAAATTTATTGGAAATTTTCAAGTCGCACCATCCTTCATCGAAACCCACTATGTAACACCTTGTTGGGCTTCCATCCAATGTGATAGGGCATTCTTAGTCCTCTTATCCTACATGATAGTATATCATCCTAATTATCTCGCAAATCACCATGAATTGATCACTAAAGCTACCGAATTTGATGAATGGTGCATGGGTCCACCTTAGAGTAAAGGGGGTTGCAAGTTCAAGGAAGCTCTCACATAAAAGGAGGATGCTTCAGAAATGATAAACCACAAGTTATTGGTCATTCACCAAGAGTGTAAACAAGCTCTGTGATTGTGCTAAGTTCAGGGTTAGAAAATTAGGGTGAACTATGTTGGCTGAGTGAAAAGAAGATAGGTCTTTCAAGAGGTAGGCATGTGGTTGCTTCAAGAGTTAGATTGTGCATATCGGTTGGATAGCATGAAGAAGGGAATTTTCCTTGCATTAATTGTACATGTGTAAGAGAGTTGCGGGTAGGACACTACAACTCCCTCATTGTATATTTGCGACATTCTTCATATAATAAAGTTAATGAATCTACCTTGGCTGCCACGCATATATGTGTGTTGTGAACTCTTTATGATAGTTGGAAATTACTCCTTACATTACTTTATTGGCCTATTGTTAAGATTTCTTAGAGGTCACAGTTGAATGTGTGCTTACTATTGAATGGAGTTGGTTGAGTAGCAATGAGTTGCACTTGACATTTTGTAGCTTAACTAAAATTTATGGGCAAACCTTAAGTGAAGGGACATAGTTTAGTTGTAATAGGTGCACGCTGGCCAAGCCCCCATAGCAAAGGCAAGATAGTGTTGCGCAACCTCAACTGCTAAAACAAACTTGGGAAAAACTCAAGTTTGCAAAAAAAAATTCAAGTAATCTATAGGTCCATAACTTTTCCCTTCTTGAAGTTATTCAAAACATGGAAATGGATTTCAAAGTCTCCACCAAAAAGAGTCTTGCTAGATTTAAATGTACAAACTAGAGAGCCTAATTTCCAATGCTGCAAACTAGGGACTCCAAATAACTACCAACACACCAAACAAGAACAAAGCTCCAAACAAACACCAAGACATAGCACCTAACAAAGATAGTAACCACAAGAGACTAAGCCAAAACCACTAAGAAAAGGCCAAAATTTGCCAATAGAGCTCACAAGGGAGTGCTTCCCAAAATTCCAATTGAGCCAACGTCAACCATCACCAATTCTCCTCATTGGACAAAGCACCTACGCTCTAATCCATAATCCCACCCTCTTTCTCCTACATATATTCTCTACAAGCTTCAAATTGTTGGCTAAACAAAAATTATAACATGTATGGGGATGTCGTAAGGGTGATTGACATTAAATTCTACCTCCATCTAGTTATACTATGATAGTATGAATGTCTTGACATATTTTGCTTAATGAGCTTGATATGTGGCACCATGCATAATTGACATTGGGCATGAACCGAGTGGATAACTTGGAAAGAAAAACCCCCATTTTTCCTTAGCTTCCCCTATTTCAATCTTGAGACTTTATTGGCAAGGGTGTTTAAACCAAAGAGTCTCCTCTTTGATTCTTGTAATGACACAGGCCAACTTACTATCAAATGGGATTTTATGGTTGTTTGTGAGATTGATAATTATATTTGAACTACCACTAAAAATCATTGTCCTCACTCTAGCCACATTTATAAAGAGAAGTCACTCCACAAGAAAATATGCTTAATTTTAAGTTGTTTATGGTTGTCCTTAAACCTATTTATAAGATAATCATTATTTCTCACCAATATGAATGATGATCCCTTGCACTTACCACCAATGTGTGATTTCACTTTTAATAAAAGCTCGAATTATAATTAAGAAATCCACAAAATATAACTAAAGTAATTAAAATATAGCATTAAATAAAATTATAAAAAACATGATTTATAAAAAGAAATTTAAATAATTTAATTTTCCTTAAAACATAAAATTAAATAATTAAATATCAACATTTTTTTTAACTTATTCAAAATCTTATCAAATTCTTAATTAACTTAATTTCAATTTTTAATTCCCAATAATTAATTTTAAATATCTTAAAAATTCTAATTATATAGTACAATAAATTAAAAAATATTATATCATAAATTTCATGAAATAAAACAAACCCAAAATTAATATTTCCATTTAAAAAATAATAATCCTACATTAATAATAATAATTATGAGTATAATATTCATAAATTTATATTTATTAATATTAATAATCAATAAAATATTATAATTATAAGTATAATATTTATAAATATATAAATAAGTATGAAGGTTTGCAACGCATTATGCATTATATAAGATATCATATAATAATATCTCAAATCTATACTTGTAAAAATAAAATAGTATACTATATTATATTTCTAAAATAGACCTAACTATGCAGGAGTGCGGCAGCCTCTTCGACCAATGGGACCGTGGCATAGACAAATGCGTCTGTTCTTGCTCCCCTGAATTTGATGCCCGCCCTTGTGCTGTGCCATTTTTCTAACAAATGAGACAAATAACTTTCAATTTTCAGGCTGGAACAAATGCTAGCTCATTCTCAAATAAGTGAATGCACACATGGGTTGCAATGTGGTGCTATGACCATCTCTTGGCAGTGGAGATTGGCATTCCTAACTATCTGATTGTATGTATCTTGATCAAATCTTGGAATAGCATTCTCCTCGGCTAGAGAAACCCTTTAAAATATTTTTGTTGAAAATAGATTCCATTATCTCAATGCAAACCATGGAAGTCAAATGTATCTCATGGCATATTAACCTTAATGCATACTGCACCTGGTAACCAGCTTCTTAAACTAACACAAAATAACTCGTTAGGCTTACTGTATATGGAGACGTTGTAAACCATACAACTGGAAAACAAGACTGAACTTAAAACAAACAAGAGAACCAAGTGATAGAAGGCTACATTAAACAAGCAAACCATGGAAGTCAAATGTATCTCATGGCATGTTAACCTAAATGCATACTGCACCTGATAACAAGTTTTCTTAAACTAACACAAAATAACTCATTACCTGATAACAAGCTTTCTTAAACTAACACAAAATAACTCGTTAGGCTGACTGTATATAGAGCAGTCGGAGGGTTTCCAACTTGATAACAAGCTTCCTTAAACTAAGGAAGGAATAACTCGTTAGGCTTACTGTATATAGAGCAGTAGAAAACAAGTCTGAACTTATAACAAACAAGAGAAAGAGCCCCATTAAACCTTTGTTACCAAAGACAGCCACAAAGACAGCCACAGTCAACATGATGAGGGTTGAGCCTTGACCATGTAAAATAGTACAGCCATAATGTAAATTGTAAAGTCTGAACATATAACAAACAAGAGAAAGAGCCCCATTAAACCTTTGTTACCAAAGACAGCCACAGTCAACATGTTGATGAGGGTTGAGCCTTGACCATGTAAAATAGTACACCCATAATGTAAATTGTAACGGTCTATTCCCTCTCTTGAGTGTGCCCAATAACTAGGGTCAATTTCAAAAAACCTTGCAAAAGTAAGGTCTGTATGTAGCCTTTCGATTGACAAGCTTGCATCTACAAAAATGACAAGCACAAATTAACTAGTTTAGATATCCTAGAAGCACAAATTAACTAGTTTGGATATCCTATTTGTTTTGATGGCAGGCCACTTGCCTTTTGATGAATCAAATCTTCTGGCACTACATAAAAAAGTAAGAATGCAAGAATGCCAGATAACCCAAAGTCACATACTTTTGCTCTATTTACTTTTCTTTTTAGCACTTCTATAAATATAGAACCGATTGACTGACATGATACTACTACTGAACTGTAGATTCATAAAGCTGATTTCACCTGCCCTCCATAATTTTCTTCTGGTGCAAAAACACTGATTTTGAGAATTTTGGATACAGAGCCAAAGACAGTAAGTGAAATGGTATTGAATTGTATTCTATAACGTTGCAAATGTGTTCAGCTTGTCCCATAGATTACCTTTACTATTATTTGAATTCATCTCATACTTGACAGCAACCGAATTTGAAAAGATTAATCATGTCATAGTTGACAGCAATAGAATTTGAGAAGATTTAGAAGTCGTGGATTTTTGTGTGATGAGAATGCACTCCTTTTTTGTAATGATCATTGCAACAAACTAACATGCACATTTATATTCTCCATTGGTAGCGTATTATTGTACCTGAAATTTTAGAGAATGAATGTTTTAATAAGGGTTACAAGCCACCCTAGTTCCAAGAAGAAAAGGACATAATTCGGATGACGTAGATGCTGTTTTTAATGACTCAGAAGTAAGATTTGTGTGTGAAATGTTGTGTTTTCAAATTCTGAATATTCAAGGAATAATCTTTTGACTAGGTTTTTAATTAGGATGCCTGTGTTAATGAATGCATTTGAATTTATCTCCATGTCACAATGCCTCAACCTCGACAATTTGTTTGAAAAGCATATTGTTGTTATATAAGGCCACCGCAAGCTATTATGTGTTTAATTTACTATAAGAATTGTTCTATACCCGGGGATGGAGAAAATACCGGAGTATGTGTTTGTCTTTGTATTACTACATGTAGAGAACAATTAGTTTTGCATAGCTCCAGGATATATTACAAAGTAAACTGTATAAAAACAACCAGTTTAGCATAGATCCACATTAACTTGGGACTTACACGCTAACATATATTACTTCGACTTTAGATATGCCTGTGTTAAATTTTGATTTATTTTAAGCTTTAGAAGTATCAAACAAAGCGAAGTGCAAGGAGTGCCAAGAAAAATGGATACCTCTGAGTACTCAATAGATCTGGGATAATATGGCTCCAAGCTAGTATAATCTCCATCTATCGTTTCTTAATAGATCTGGATTAATAAGGATCTAAAGCTATTAAGAAAATGGCGTTAGAAAATACCAGATGGACAGAGGTGGTTGTAAGGGACTCTTCTATTTGAGGAATCAAGTTTTCCCATATCTGTGTAACCAAAGGAAAAGGTAATCTTGTTATCTTGAACGCGGTGGTTTTGAACGGCCTAAATGATGATACTCGACCAACAACAAATGCTTCTTCTGATAGTACAATGCAGCAAAGGAAAAGGGACGCCCCTCCTGCTACATGAATATAATCACAGTATTGTTGCAATCCTACATCCCCTATTTCCTTCTTTTCTTCTGCAATCAATTGCCCTGTGTTAAAGGAAATATCTTCTACACTTTCTTCTCTAACCAGTACACTTGCACTTTGTGTCCTGGTAAGTTCTAATGTGCTTATGTTAGTTTGTTGAGATCAAACTGAAGCAGGATATCTCACTGGATTAGCAGAAGTCATGGCTTCCCTGTGCTCATTAACAAGTAGCTTTTGTCCTAATGTGCTCCCGGCTTCCTTGATTTCTCCACCTTCCATTACCTTTGAAGATAGATGAGATTTGCCACCATATTCAAAACTCTAGAAGGAAGAGTAACTTGTAAGAAACCACCAAATTTCATAAAGTGAATTTTCTGATTGAGTCCATAGAAGATAGAATATGTGTCTACCAGGATTTTATTGACGGTAGGAAGAAATTCCACTTGTTGGGGGACAAATACTATTGTTTTCATTGTCAATGCTCCCATCATACAATCTTGCAACTAATTTAAGTTTATAAGAATCATAGATTCAATCCCTATTTTCAATTGTTTCGAAACTGAATACTCCCTTTATGCATATCAAAGAGCAAGAAATCAACTCAAACAAAACCAAAAAATCAAGTCACAAAACAAAATGATTTCTCAGATTAAATAGAATTGAAGTTGTATGAGCATCGACTTCACTGAAGGTGTCATCCAATAGATAAATGTCGGCATCATTATATACTGCTATGGCCAGCTGAATCCTCTATTTTTGTCCTCCACTCATATTCAATCCTCTCTCCCCAATCTATGTTATGTCTCCATGAGCAAAACTCTTTATATCCTGGTCTAATCAACAATCTTATTTATATCCTGGTCGGATCCTCTATGATGGTATTAGGTGGATTAGGATTTGAGACTTCTAGGTTTCCCCACTCTGACATTCTCCTTAATTATTCCCGATCATCAAAGCACAATTGATGACATTCTTTTGTCTGATCGTAACACCAACCGGTCTTTCCATTACTTCGTCCTCCTACCTCCAAGCTCCATGCCCAGTACTATCTGACGAATCATTATTCTCTCCATCTTAAGGTTACCTTATTCTTATCTCATTCTAGCTACCAAGGTCATTGTCTGTCAGAACTATTTATATCTGGCTTTCCTCCTAAGGTATTGTGCAGTCGTCAGTATCTTATTTGGAGCATATTTGGCGTAATTGCATTTATCTTCCCACATTCGGCTCTGACGGGAGTCTTGCAGTGACGGCTTCGGAGTCTACAGGTATCACCTTTTATATGGCGCATAAAGGTGCCACCTGTCCCATCCTTCCCGCTAATAGTCGGAAGACTCCAGATCCCAAACAATCTTCTCACTCTGAGAATATTATGCGGGACAAAGTTGATAACTTCATTATTCAGCAGAGCATCCATTCGACATCCCCGAAAGAGAACCACTTGTCTGGTAGATTCAAATATCAGAAGAGGGGTGGTTGTCACAGGAAGAGATATAATTGCTTTAAGCACAAAATGGAAATTAAGGAAGTTTCTCTGGATTATGATGATCTTTGTGGTCGCGTTGCCAGCTTGCAAAAGAGGGAAGTCATAGGCAGATGGTTGTTTCCTGATAATGCAGAATTCGATTCGGCTAATTGGATAAGTAAGCATTGGCAGCCGCTCATCGGCTACTCTCCGAAGGTGAGCACGCTCATCAACGGCTGGTTCAGTGTACACTTCATGGATGAAAGCGATGTGTACAAGATTATTAGTAGAACCTGGGTGCGTGGGAGAAGCTTCATGCAGTTAATTCCATGGTTTCTGGGTTTCAACTCGGTTATGGAGGCCCCTCAGAATCGCATTATTTGGGTTAAGTTACCGGGACTCCCTCTGGAATATTGGACCCTCAAGGCCCTCAGGGCAATTGGCAACTCCATTGGTTCGACTAAGTATATTGACCCAAGCATTGTTGGTTCCAGTGATAAGCGGGTAGCATGGATTCTTGTCGAACTCGAGTATTCGGGTGGTCTGCCTAGTGACATTGACCTTCTACAGGGAAATCGAAGACATAGGCAACGCATTGACTTCTGGGGCATTCCATTTCGATGCCTTATTTGTCATCACACTGGCCACCTGCGGGAGCATTGTCCATTTAGAATGCGCATGTTTCACTCTAATGAAGCTCCTGGTCCTCTTTCTGATGGTCGCCGATCGAATGTTGTTCTCTGTCGCTCTTACACAGGTAGTCCTAGCTCCCAAATTTCTGATGATGAGGCTTTTGTTACTGCACAAGAACATTCTGACGGGACTTTACATAATTCCCGAGTATTGGAACCTACTCACAATATTGAATCAAATGTTGTTTGTGTATCTTCCACTTCGTCTGACCTTTTGGTCGCTGTGGATAATCCCCCTCCTGAGGAAAATCATATCGTTCCCTTGTCCGGTCGAGATTCTGGTATCTCCACTGTCCTGCAGGACTCTCATCAGGCCCAATCAGTTTCAGTCTCTGATCATGTTGTTATAGCAGTTGACCCTCCCATTCTTCCTTATACCAATTTCTACGTGGGTGAGTCATCTGCGTCCAAGCCCCATCACTCAACAGGTCCCCACTCAACTGTAGATATTTCTTCCGAGCCCAATGACCCCATCTATTTTCCGGACTCTCCGCGGAACTCTGTTGGCAGTGACCTAGAGTCTATTTTAGCTAATCCCAATAATGATTTCGCTGCCCTCACGGTATTTGATAGACCACCTACAGTGTCTGTGTCGGGATCTTCTGCTCCTCCGAATCTACATGCTGGTAGCCGTATCTCCAGATCGGCTTATAAGCATTCAAGAGGAAAATTCAAAGTCGTTGCCTTGTTTACAGAGGACGAGGACAATCTTACTGACATTCCCATTTCTATCAGTCAAAGCACTAGGGATGATATTCGCTCACTTAGAGCATGCCACCCGCAGCCAGATTCATCATGAATCACATCATTTCATTGAATATACGGGGGTTGGGCGATGCCTCCAAAGCTCATTGCCTCAGGGATATGATATCTTCCACAAATCCTTTTATTATTTTGGGCCAAGAGATGATGTGTGTTCGTGATAAAGCTATCAATCTTTTTTTGTCTATCAAAGCAGGTTGGAAGGCTGTTGCTGTGGATGCTTTGGGTCATTCAGGGGGCCTAATAGCGATTTGGAATCCGGATTTTTCCTCTTTTAAGGCATATAGGTTTTTTGGGGGGATTTTATTATCTGGCTCTCTCAGAGGTACGAATGACTCTGTTAATATTATTAATATATATGCCCCATATAGCAATAGACAGTCATTTTGGCAGCGAATGAAGGATTCTGGTGTTCTTTCTCTGCATAATTTAATTCTCATGGGTGATTTTAATGCTACTCTTCATCCGGATGAAGTTTGGGGTATTTCAGCCAGATTCGACCCTCTTTCATCTTTCCTTAGTGATATCTTTTATGATCACCAGCTAGTCGACATTCGTCCGTCTCCTCTCTTGCCAACATGGACGAACCGGCGAGCAGATTCTCAATACATTGCCAAGAGACTTGATCGGGCCCTCGTTCATGATAACCTAGTTGACAAATGGAGCCTGCTTCGCTCTGATATTATTGTATCTGACTTTTCAGATCATATGCCCATTCGGCTTTCTTGGCAAGCTGATGTAAATCTCAAGGGGCGTCCTTTTAAGTTTAATCGCATTTGGCTGGAGGATAAAGATTACATAAATTTGATCTATGGCATTTGGCGTCATGAGAGTTCGGATGATTGCATTGCTGATTGGGAGCGCTTTCAGTTTAAACTGCAGAAGATTAAGAAGGCGTCAAAGGAATGGGAGATGGGGAAAAAGGCTGCCCTGCGTAAAGAATTTCTTGAGATCTCATCTACTATGGCGGCTCTATTCGCTTCGTTCGCTTCTTCTCCCCCTATTGCTACTGATATTAATCGTATGAAGGAATTGGCAGCCAGAAAAAAGGAAATCCTCAGGATTGAGGAGGTTACCTGGAGGTTGAAGAGCCGCATGTTATGGCTCAAGGAGGGGGATTTTAATACTCGGTTTTTTCATAAATCTGCAAACGCCCGCCGGAACCGGAACGCCATCTGGCGCATTAAAAAAGAGGATGATACCTTCGCATTCTCCTGTTCCGAGATTCAAGAGGAAGCTGTTGCATATTTTTCAAAGTTTTACATGGTTGACCAATCTATCAGTGCAGAGAATCAATCGTGGGTATTAGAACACATCCCCAGATTCTTTGATGATGATGCGGTTGCTGCTATTGATCAATGCATTTCTGGGAATGAGGTATTATCGGTCCTTAAGTCTTTTCCAAAAGATAAGTGTCCCGGTCTAGATGGCTGGCTGGCTGAGTTCTTCATTTTCTTTTTTGATCTTCTGGGGTCTGAACTCACGGAGTTAATAGAATTATTTCGCAGGAAGGGCATCATGCCTGCAAATCTAAATTCATCATTTATTGCTCTTATTCCTAAAGTCACCGATCCCCAGCTTTTTTCTGATTTTAGGCCCATTGCTCTTTGTAATCTGATTTACAAAGTTACATCTAAGATTATCGCCAATCGGATTAAAGTTGTTTTATCTGCTAACATATCTTTGGAACAGTTTGGGTTTCTTAGTGGCAGGTCCATTCACGATGCCATAGCCATCGCACAGGAGGTTGTTCATTCAATGCATTCCCTTAAACAGGAGGCGCTGGTAATGAAGGTGGACTTACATAAGGCATATGATTCACTCGACTGGTCTTTTATTAGGGTCATTTTACTTAAAGTTGGATTACCCATTCGCATCATCCGTTGGATTATGTCTTGCATTTCAAATGTTAGATATGCGGTGATTGTTAATGGTTTTCCTTCCCGCTTCTTCAAGGCAGGCCGTGGACTTCGGCAGGGTTGTGCCCTTTCTCCCCTAATTTTTATATTAGTCATGGAGGGCTTCAGCATACTAATGCATTCGGCTGAGTAGAGGGGTTTCATCAAGGGCTTTGCATTTTCACAATCTGTATCTACATCGCACTCTCTTTTTGTGGATGACCTCTTATTATTTGGCTATTTGAACAGAAACCACTGGTTCTATTTACATATTATGTTCTGAGGTTTAAATCTGCTACTGGACTGGGGATGAATGGTTTCAAATCTGTCCTCTTATTTGAATTTGGGGACATGCAGGAAATTAACTTTATTGCAGATTTCTTGGGTGTTGGTACTCGTCACGTATCAATGGGCTTCAAATATTTGGGATATTTTATCAAACCCTGTGGTTATAAAAACAGTGATTGGGTGTGGATCATCGATAGATTTCGGGACAAGATTCAGAGATGGACTCATCGATGGTTATCCATGGGTGGCCGTCTCATACTGATTCAATCGGTATTATCTCAAATGGTTGTTTTCTGGGCTCACTTACTTTATATTCCATCTGCTGTCATCTCCAAAATTAATAGCATTATTACACAATTTCTTTGGGGTGGTGCAAACTTTTGCAGAAAATTTCCCCTTTGCAAGTTATCTGCAATTTCTATCCCTAAGAACAGAGATGGCTGGGGTATTCTTAGTACCAGGGACTTCAATCGCGCTCTTCTTGTTAAATCTTTTTGGAGGGCTGTTAACTGCACAGGTATATGGAACAGCATCAACAAGGCCAAGTATTACAGTGGTGATGCTTTGTTGAAGATCAGCTGTAATGATTTTTCTTTTCCTTCAAAAATTTCATGTATTTGGCGAAGTTTTAAGATGGTTCTACATATCATGGCGCCACGCTTATGCTGGTCATTTCAGAATGGAAGCGACATTCCAATTGGATCACAAAATTTCTTGCCATTAAATTCTCAATCGGCTCCTTCCTAGCGACTGATTTTGGCATTGGCCCGCAACGGCATTATGTTTTATTCCCAACTGATTCATCATTGGTCTTATAGCGCGCCCATATTCAAATCGGCTGAGCAACTTCATCTGCAGGACCAGGTCGCCGATGAATGGGTTATGCTACGAGATCATCTTCGCTCTGCTGGACTGTGCTACGCTATCGGAGGTGACAAAATTATCTGGAACGGCCCCCTCAAGAACAATATGATTGTTGTGCAGGACGTCTACAGAGGGATTGTATCTGATCTACAATTGCAACCGACTAATATCTTCCTACCCTTTTGGAAGAGGAATATCCCTACTAAAATCATATTATTCGGTTGGCTGGTTTGGAAACGCAAAGTACTGACTTGGGACAATTTGAGAAAGTGCGATTTCCACGGGCCCAGCCGATGTGTCCTCTGTCACAATGCTATTGAGACCATAGATCATTTATTTTTTTCATGCATGTCTGTCATCGGTCTGTGGAATTTATTCAACTCTTTTATGTTGGGACCAGCCTGGAGGCCGACAGATTTCATTTCTGTTGTATATCAACGGGATCATTTAAATAGTTCTTTCAGATCCCTTCCCTTTTATCTCATCTAGGAAGTCTGGATCACGAGGAACAAAATCATTTTCGATCAGGGCTCATTTAAGATCCAGTGATCTTTTCTGGCCATTAAAGCTTGGTTGACTATCAACCCTCCTCCGATTATTAAAGATTCTGATGCTTCCCATCGTCTCAGACCTCATGAAATATCTCTCCCAGCGTTATATTTTGATGGTGCTTCTGCAGATGGTAATACTGGTTGCGGCGCTTGGATAAAGATCTCGGATCGGGATCGCATTCTCATTTATTGGAATGGTGGCCCTGGGTCAAACAACAAAGCGGAGATTATGTCTCTTTGGGGTGGCCTTCTCATTGCAGTCGATTATCAAATTCGGTTGGCCGGTATTTATGGAGATTCTCTGCTGGTTATTGGTTGGATGTCTCGTAGGTTGAATATGAATAATATCCATATACAGGGATGGACTGATCGAGCTTAGAATCTTTGGTGCAGAATGAACTCTCCCCCTATGTCTCATATTTTCCGAGAGATCAATACCCGGGCGGATAGCTTATCTAAAAAGGGACTTGCAGCTGAGTTCCGTTTGATGTTTATTTCTTGTTTTCATGATGGCAGACAATACCCTGAATTTTCCATTCCGCTTTCATGAATCCTTCGGCATATAGTTTTGGTATAATTTTGATTATAGCGGAGCAGATCCAATTCATTATCTCTTAATGCTCTTCTTCAAGCGAGCGAGTCTTATCAAGCGAGCCTGGTTTTCATCTACAAGCGAGCGTGATTAAAGTGTCACAAGCGAGCGTGTTTATATTATCTTTTTGCAGGGAGATCTTACAAGCGTGCTGTTCCTTATCATTTATAATGGTCTTTCATTCAAACAGCATGCCACTTCTGGTTTTCAAGCGAGCGTGACAACATATCAAGCGAGCGGGCTTACAGTTCTTATTGTGTGATCATCTAAGTGATCTATTGCATGCCAATTTTGTAACTACTAGAATCTTGATCTCTTGAGACATTTCGTCCATCGTATACCAAGCTATTGACAATGTCTCTTCAATTTCAATTTATGAAGCATAATCTATTGTAACCCAAATTTTGATGCTTCATCACCGCCTTTAATATTACTCTGTTTTATTCCTCCTTGTAACCCACTCGTTTCTGAGTAAGACCTGAGATGAAAACTTCCATCTCTGTTTTACTTTGATTGTACTTCTCTTTCTATCAGATTCAGATAATGTAAGGGAGGAATCGATCCCTATTATGTGGATGCCGTCCTTCATTCTCTGCTCCTTTAGCATGAGCATCTCTATTTGGCAATTATGTAGTAATCCGCCCGTCAGCTTATGTTTATCGAGACTATGGGGTTCATGTACTGTCGTTTATATATCTAATATATACACATCGTTTTTTTTCTCTCTCAAAAAAAATAAGCAAAGCCCATGCACTGCTTTTTGCTTCTGTTGCCCATAAATTTGACATGTCACAACATAGGTAAATTTCAGATCTGCTTGAGCTCGCACTTCACGAGATAGATCATATCCATTTGTATTTTTCAAATCAACTCCAGACATACCATCCTCAATGTCCCCAAAGACTTGCTTCTCCACATAGCTTTGTAGCATAAGAGCTTTTCTGTAGTACATGATACCTTGAACAGTTTCTTGCTAATGTTTGGCCATGATATGAAGCCCATAAGCGTAACTCCAAGAGATCACTGGAATTTTTCTGAAGCTCTAAATCCAGTGTAGTTTCATCTCAACCAATACGTTCTAGAAAAATTTTCCATTCATCTGGGAATTTTTTCTTAATATAAAAAAGAATAGAAATTCCATCTTCGTTTTCCTTCCATTATTCAGACATGCTGTAAATTACCATCTCACTATAGTATGGAGTAAAGACACTAAAAGGCATCACCTCTTGCACAGGCTTTGTTGGTTCGATTTTCATGAACAATGAATTTGTAAAAAATTCTAACCGACGTCTTACCTCAATGTTTGTTTTGGATATTCACAGCATAGTCCTTGATAGTAAGAAGCAAGTGCAACCTCTCCATCTTTTCCTTAATTTCAGGATCTTTAGGCCATTCCATCTGTGTGAAGAGACGTCCTTCAATCCTTGCTTTTATGAGAATTCCCTAAGTGTCGTAATTCTCTCTTAAATTGGGAGACAAGATATCATGAGTGACTACATCATAAAGATATTGCATAACTTTCATAGCCCCCTTTGCTAGATGAGGTGTCTCTTCATGTGCCAGAAGACCTGTCAGTGCTGTTATTCTTGATAGCAGAAGAGGAAGCTTATTTATTTGGAAATTGACAAGAACATATTGATCTTATATACTATCATTTACATCACGAATCAATTTTTCAGCCCATAGCCTACCTTCATTTTCAAGCAATGATTTTAGTATTTTCTCCACATTGTAGTAGCATTCGACAACAGCATAGCACATATATTCATCTCTCGTAATTATGTCCCACAATTCCTTTTGTGTTTCTCTGCACTCCACCGATAAGTCTATGGCCAGACAAATATTACTGGAGAGAAGAAATAGTGGACATTGGACTAAATTTAAGCTCCCACATTGGAGGCTCCTTGCACTTTTTCTTCATAATAAGAGTGATCAAACAATGAAACATAACCTTCCTTGCCTGATATCTTTACAACATACTGGTGAAATATATCAAACCCACAAGACAATCCCTTACACATATAGACTTTTACCCCTTTCTTCTCCGAGTGAAAAATGAAAATGATAGGTTTACCAAACCAAAAGAGGGCAAAGACCAATGACACATTTTGCGACACTTCTCGAACATAAACTGAGATGATGTGGAGCAGGGATAGTATAAATATGACACATTTAAAAGATTGCATAAAATGCATTTGATCGTCGGTGACGTTTCAAGAGCTAACATTATCTATGGGATTAATTGTTGTGTGAACATTATTTTTGTATGCTTGATTAGTCCTTGCATTAATTAATTATAGTACCATGATTTAATTTTGGTTGACACCCAGAGCATTTAATTAAATCACATACCATTGTTGGCTGGCATCTAGCCCATTCTTTCAATTGTAGATCACTGGTTTTAATTCATTGCTTGTATATTCTGTAAATTACAAGAACAACGCACAATTGCTTCGTTTTGTAGTCTATGTTAGTCATCAGTAATTTTTGCCTTTGTAGATGACTAAATGCTTATCCTAGATTTCTAGAAACAAAATTGATGAATACTGTGAGTTCTAGAAATCTCACTGCCTTCATTACCCTTAGGATAAAAATTTTCACTATTTCATCATCCCAGCATGTCAAGGTCAGCTCACTACTCCCAAAAGACCCATCATGGGCTCATGCCACTAAATTTCACTATGTTTGGCAACCTCTGACCTTACCACTCTTTTTTGACTTGTCTAAACCCTCTACTTCCACCTTGGATTTCCATGTAGTCTAACCTTTTCCCCTATTCACCAAGTGCGTCAAGCATGGCAGTCTCAAGCTACCTTTCTAGGCTATTTAGATAAATCAAAATCATTATTTTTTTGGTCTGCAATGCATAAGGTTTGTCAAAAGCTCTGTTTTACACCTAAAAACCCCAAGCGAAGTTTTCAGTCAAAGCCCAAGTCCAAAGAGCTTCACATTAGGTCACCTAGGGTTTCATAGGTCATAGGATTGTTTCGATGTTCTAAATATTTGTTTTACCTATGCCAAGAGGCTGCAATCAAAGAGGAACGACGACAACACATGATTGTCCAAATGGATCAAAAAATCCTTCAAGGAAGGCCTCTTTGGTCAAAGTAAAACTTTGGCAAAAGACAGCAGCCCAACTTAAACAATTTTGTAGGAATGATTGAGATGGTTATTAGTAGAAAAAGAGGCAAGGTAAGAGGATAGATAATCCCTAAGGACAACCACAACAAGGGAGAGGTAGCAGGCCTATGTTCAAAGAGAATTAGGGTTTTAAGGACTGATTGGAAAAACAGTGTTGCCAGGCAAGGAGGAATACGAGAAATGGATCAATATGATAGATCATATCAGCAAACATAAATCCATACCAACTCATAAACATAATGCATCCATCATTTTCCAAAAATTCATTCCAAGGGCCAAGTCATTTACCACACCTAGGGCCAGTTTTGTTTAAAAATATGTTTCTGACCAAACAAAGATGAATTTGGAAAAAGTGAGAGAGGGTTTTGTCCATAATAGGGCCAGGAAGAAAAAATTCCTTCAGTGTTTACATAGGTATTATGGTTTGGGAGCAATGTCAAAAATACAGGTGTAAGGGGAGAATTTATACACTCCTAGAGTGACCTTGCGAAAATTAGGTTTTTTCATAGCTAGTGTGTCCAAATTACTTGCTTGATGCATGAAATGACAACTAGACTTGAAGAGGTTTCCAATGAGCTATCATGAGCTCAAATGAGAATTGAGGAAGGCATCCAAAAATTATCTGCACCAGCACTCTGCATTTTTTCACCATCATTCAACACGTTTTGACCAGTCTTGGGAAAATCAACTTTTGATTGGGAAAATCAACTCCAATCAAGGAAAACATGGTTTATTTAGAAATTATACAGGTTAAGCTTTCCAACGAGCTATCACGGGCACAAATATGACATCGAGAAGGTCATAAAAATCTGGCTACAAGTGGACCCCTTTTCTATTGAGGTGGCGCTGCGCTAATAGACTGGCGCTGTGCTTACAGACCCTGACGCTATGCAAATAGGGTTTTCCACAATGCATTTTTGCACTACACTGTGGAAATAGAGGTTGGTGCTACACTAATAACCTGACGTTGTGCTAAAGCAGAATTTCCTCCAAACTTGCAACAAATTTTCCCAAAGGCTCAAGGACACCCTCAAATTTTCCTCCAAAGACCTGCAAACAAGTGAAACTGGTAGGTGCCCTATTTTGTCCTCCTCTCAAGTTTTTTTAGTCATTTTGTGAATATGGAATGACTATACCCTATTTTTGCAAGCCCTAAGTATTCAATGTATAATAAACCTCTGTTTTTGGCCTCCTCGAACAAATTAATTGTCATTTAAGGGAAAGTGAATTAGGGTAGTTACACTTCATGTTCCAAATAAGCCCTCTTTCAAAGTTCAAACCCTCAGCCACATCATCAACCAAATTTTCCCTCCTCGTCTGCGCAAGTCCCCCCACCTCAAGGAAACCTCCCTTCTTCCCCTTCTCTTGATGCATGAAATGGAGAGGATGATAGTGGCAATGATGAACAAAGTAATGACAGTGAGGGTAATGGTGCAAGTGAGTCAGCCCAAAGTGAGGAAAAGGATGATGTTGATAAATAGAGTGTTGACCAAGAAGATTTTGATGAATATGATGAGTTTTACAGTCAAAGGGACAGTGAGCATGATAGTGAAAACAGTAAAAGAGATCATAATGAACAAAACAATGCCGCTATGCAAGAAGATGCTGGAAGAAATGAGGAGTTTGAAAGTGAAAATCAAATGAGCATTGAAGGAGTGGACATCAACAATCAAACAGAAGATACAAAGGCAGAAATCAAAGAGGAAAGTGAGGAGGCAGAGACAGTGAATGATGATGAAACCCTGACAGATAATGAAGACATAAAACAAGCAAAAGACAATAAGGATAGCATAGAAATTGAAAGCAACAGTGAGGCAAATGAGACAGATCATAGTGGGGAAGAGGTCAAAGATAGTGTCAAAGAGGAAAGTGAAGAAGAACAAGCAAAGGATATGGAAGTGGATAAAGGTTGAAAGTAGGGCAGCAACTGAGATGACCAGGCAGGAAGCCCAAGCAATGACACTCATGATGGAGTACAAGGCAGCATGTATACAGGTGAAACAAATGGCCAAAGTGTAGAAGATGGTGAGGGGAGCATGTGTAAAAAAGAAAGAGCATTCATGACACTCATGACAATGATAAAAACATTAAAGACAGTGACCCCCACGGTGACCATGGTAAGGAATAGAATGATGAAAAGGAAAAAGAAGAAAGAGAATGAAGCAAATGAAGACCAAGGTAGACAGTGATGAAGAAAGTGAAGTAAGGATTTCCAACTCTCTCCTCCAAGAAAAAAATTCACTACTCAAAGACATAGAAGCTGAGTTATAAAGAGAAAAGAATGTCATTCATTTCTGTCAAATGGAAAACAAGAAAGTGAGTGCCCAACAGGCCATCTATGAATGCTAGAACACTCAAGGCTCGGAGAAATCCCTCATTGAAATCCAAACCCTAAAAGAGGCAAAATATCAAGAAATCCTTGGATTTTTGGCCCAAGCTTCTCAACATGTCCCAACCTCCATGAGAGAGGCATCCACCAAATTTGTGGAAATTTGGACAAATTTTTGTTTTTTGAGATTTTGAAGGCCCATTAATGTAGCGCCACTGGCGCTACGCTAATCCCCGGAGCACCCTCAGAGGGAAAACTCAGCATTTTTGGACTTATCATGGCTAGTACACTTTTCTCACAAAATTTCAGAGAAATTGGAGCAGTTTTGACCCCTGAAAAGGTAAAAAACCCCTCATTTTTCACCTTTCTGCCCCTATTTCAGGTCTGGCACTGCACTAATGGAAGTGTTGGGATTTTAGAATTTTGAATAGGTTATAGGAGCTGGATCAGAAAGCCACAAGAATTTATGGAAATTAGACTCATCAAGCTTTCCAACAAGCCATCACGGAGCCACATCCGACATCGGGAAGTGGTCCAAAACTTGGTTGCAAAAGTGTCTATTTTTTGCCTGAGGTGGCACTGCACAAATGGACTGTTTAGCGTGTTTTTGGCCAAAAGTCAACAAAACACACTCATTTATTGTAAAATCATGTTTTAGTTTTTTTTTAAGGAAAATCACTCTAGAATTAGGTGCTTGAAGTTATTTTGGCATTTATTTCATGAGATATTTTGTGCCTTGGGCCTTGCATGGTCTCTTGGGCATTTACGATATTTATGAGTGATTTTGGCATTTTCCAACCCTATCTAGGGTTTCTTCCCTCCTTTTATGAGTTAAATAGAGCATAAGGGTTTTATTTTAAATTTTGGCATTTGATGAGCTTTGAGAGCAATACATGGTTTTTTGAGGTTGAAGAGCAATTTGGTATTGTGGGGCTTGTAGATGATTTTATTTGATTGATGATGATGAAGCTTTCTTGCAAGATCCTGAGCTTGGTTAATGCTGATGTGTCTCTAATTTGTTCATCTTTTCTTGTTAATCATTATTTTTCATCCTTCTATATGTAGTAGAATAGAAAAGTATAGGCTAAGAAATGTTGTTTGAAGCACCTTAGTCCTTACTGCCTTCTATTGCCTTGATGTGTTTCCTCTACTTGGTGTGTTTAAGGAATTATTAGCTCCTCCTTAGGCCTCCTTATGCTTTTTTATTTTATCAATGGATTAATATGCTAGTTTTCAAATCTGTTTTATGGAAAGCCTTGCTTATTTGATGCTATCTAAACTCTGTTTTGGAAATCTCTCTTTGAAGTATTACGTGTTAGGTTAAGCCAAGGAGGTCTTGTTCTGATCTTGCCCTCTATCCATGCCTATCAGTTTGCCTCATATTTCTTTTTAGATTGATCAACAATGTTTAGGAGCTCCCTCTTTGATTGATTAAAGTTATTTTTTTTTATCTTAAATGTTTTCTAAAGCTTGAAGGTGAAATCACTAGAAGTTAAATGAGTTTCTCACCTTCTATATTTCATTGGAATGTTAGTCTTGAATGTCTATTTGTTTATGTGTTTTCATTGAGTAAATGGTTTTCCCTATCTCATGATTAGTATCTTTTTCTTATCCATATTTCAGACCTTCTTGTTTATGGGTACTTAACAAAGGATTCTTAATTTCCCTTTGCCCTACCTTGTTTCCCAAAATTAATGTCCATTTCACTTAGAACATAAACTTAAGGATCCATTGACCACACTAGATCTGCCCTGTAATGAAATCTGATTCTCTGTTGAGATATCCATGACTTTTATATAATCCATAGCCCAATGATTTGATGACCTCTCACTCCACCTATTCTACCTATTTCATCTTACCCAACCAAAAAAAACAACAAACCATACACTTTATAACTAGCCTAAAATCAAACCCTAAATATCAAAAAGCTCACATCCTTTGCATACAACATAGAGGGCCTTCTCTGAGTCCAGGAAGGCTAGGTCCCAGGACTCCAAAGACTGGTTTCATGTTACCCTGTGCATTTGGTCTACCAATATGCTAAATCATGAGACCCTAACATTATAGCGATCACAGTGGGACTCTGAGCATATAATTGCCTGAAATACATCTTAAGACTCATTAGACCCTTAGTTACACTTATAAAATCCAATGAATCTGCCACCTCATTGCCACACTAACATTCTAGTGATCACAGCGGAACATTATGAGTCAATGACAATCTAAGTATACCTTAGGAACTTACAAAACCCCAAAACATCCCTAGATTTGTTTTTTGTTAGTTATTGGTGGTGGACCATAAACATACATCCTTAAAACAGTAAAAAATATCCACCTGGTGACTGCACTAGCCTCCAGTAGGCCTACTAACCCCACTAGTTCTCACAGACTCCCCTGGGAATGCATTAAGAAATCCTAATTATGCTGATGGTGGATAGAAAAGTTCAAATCTACCACCTGGTGACTCCACAACCTTCAATAGACCTAAAGACTCCACTGGTAGAGAACTCTAGACTGGTTGAAGAGATATAGTGAACCCTTTCTGATTTACAAACATGGATCCAAAAATACAACAAATATATGCCCCAATGAGTAGAGATCATATCCCTAGATTCCCACACAAAATTCCTGAAATAAATTGGATAAAAAACCTACCTATATTTCAAGATGAAAAGGTTGATGACCCCTTGTTATATCTCATCAAATTTCATATACACATATGGAGGTTAAAGGTTGAATGGCGTGAGGGCTGCCTCATGAAAATGTTTATGGAAACATTAGAAGGTAAGGCAAGAAATTGGTATGAATGGCTAGAACCTGACATCTTGTTTTCATTGAAGGATTTCCACAAAGTATTTTATAAATACTATATAGGGTATTGTCCATCTCTATCATTAGCTGAAAATGGTTGTGATCAATCTAAAGATCTCATAAAACACCTTGTAAACATCGATGAAGATTTAGGGAATTGGCGTCCTGAAAATCTATTAGAGGAAATTCATGCATTTCATAGTCAAGATAACTATCAAGAAATCCAAGAAGTGTTGATTGAGGATGAAATCCATCAAGAAGTAAGTGAAAATCCACAAGATCTCTTTGAAAAGGCTGAAAAAAATGACAATCCATCTGACCTTTTGTGTAAAGTGCAAAAGGACTTTCAGCCACAAGATCAACCTCCGCAAAAGAAAGAAAACAATTGTTCCCCAATCCAAAGAAAACAGAAAATGGCTCCTCCTTTAACTGAAAAAGGGATAGATCAGTTGTTAAGAGTACAACGAGCCTCTGAACCTTTACATAAAGAAAATAGTCATGTTTGTTCCACTACTTCCTTAACTACTAAAGAAATTGCTCATAAAGAAACAGAGGAACAGATTATTTTTGAGGTTATGATACCTCCTCAAGAAGATATTCAGCCCTATGAGAAGTCAAAAAAGGAAAAGAAACATCATATTTATATCTAGAGAAAGAGAAAGACACCTCCCCTTTTAACCAAAGAAGAAAGCAATCAAATCCTAAGCATACAGCCAACATCCAAATTTTTATGTAAAGAAAATATGTCTATGTTCTCTACTATTAACCTATCTACTCATGCGTTGTCTCATACAAGAACTATATAACAGATTGATGCTAACGCTAGATTACCTTCTCAAGAAGACCTGGTTCCAAATAATGCTCCTACACATCATAATAATGGTTCTCAAACATAAATTAGCTCACTCAATCAGGGCATACCAGGATTACTTGAAGGCAGCATAACATTGCATTCTAAAGCTGCCAAATTAGATAATCATAAAGAGGGAGAGGGGATTATTTTCGAAAAGGATCCCAAGGTTAGTCAAATAAAGGCAGGAGTAATCCTACATGAGGTCTATTTCTCAAATTCTCTAGGCCAGTTATTATTCGAAGACCCCTTTGATTTTTCCTTATAAACCTTTAAATAGAGGGTAAAACATGCCAAAAAGCTGTTTTTGGCAGAGCTTAAAGAAAATTTGGGGTTCTACTGTTCAGAATAAGACAAAGTGGGAGTGGCCTACCAGCATACCTAAGAGATGGAACAAAAATCAATCATCTAGTCACCTATTTGATTGGCTATACTAGAAAAAAGAGTTCACCTGTTGAATTTACATCATATGTAAAGTTAGATTAGGATAAATAGGCACAAATAAGCTCAACCTTTGAGAATCTTTTAGTTTTAGATTTTTTTGAAAAATGAAAACACAAAAACAGAGAAAGGAAGGAAAAAAAGGGCAAATTTTAAAAAGAGGTATAGCCCCATACCCAAAAAATAGTACTACTGAAAGTGCGCAAGCCTAAATGCCACTATTGGTTCAAAAAGAAGGTCTTGTTTCAGTCATCTAGTCTAATCATGGCTAAAACATGTTTTTAATATTGTGTTTATAAGTTAGTGAAAGAGAGCTTGTCAAATCATTCAAACTTGACTTGTCAAATATGATAGATTAGGAATGAAAGATACTGGTTCCACATGCTCAAAACTGAACCAAAGAGAAATATGGGGATGCATACCAAGTGATATATCACAACCCTTATTTTTCTAGTGTTGTTTGTACAAAAATAATGTTTGTGTGCAGCTTGTTCTAAACACAACCCATGGTAAGTCAGATTTCCTAATCCTGATTTAAACCATGCTTTCAATTTCATGTCTATAGCTTAGAGAATCAAGTCTGTCATACAGCCTAATCTTGATAGTCAGTTAGTCTAGGTAGAGAATAAAAAGAGTTCATTAGCATAATCTGAACTTTTGGAAGAAATAAGATAGAAGTAGATAGTTTGTTTTACTTTCAAGATAAAAAGAATGTCAAGGTTTTTCCAGTTTAAGTGCACCCAAGGAGGAAAAAATGTTAGGCAAGTAGGTTGGGTAGGTAAAGATGAAATTGAGCTAATCATGTTCTTTAGATTATTGAGATCACAACTTCAAAGAAGCATCAACTAATGAACGAAGAAAAATATGCTGAATGGATGAGGCACTTGTCTTCATAAAACCAGAGATCTGAAGTTCTGGACACCTCCCGAAAAGGAGCGGCCCTCCCCAAGTGGAGGCACTGTTAGTCATCAGTCATTTTTGCCTTTGTAGATGACTAAATGCTTATCCAAGATTTATAGAAACAAAATTCATGAATATTGTGAGTTCTAGAAATCTCCCTGCCTTCATTACCCTTCGGATAAATTTTTTCACTATTTCATCATCCCATCATGTCAAGGTCAGCTCGCTACTCCCAAAATACCTGTCATGGGCTCATGCCATTAAATTTCACTATGTTTTTCCACCTCTGACCTTACCAGTCTGTTTTGACTTTTCTACACCCTCTACTTCCACCTTGGATTTCCAAGTAGCCTAATCTTTTCCCCTATTCACCAAGTTCCTCAAGCATGGGTGGTCTGAAGCTACATTTCTAGGCTCTTTAATTAAATCAAAATCATTAGTTTTTTGGTCTGCAATGCATAAGGTTTGTCAAAAGCTCTGTTTTACACATAAAAACCCCAACCCAAGTTTTCAGTCAAAGGCCAAGTCCAAAGAGCCTCCCACAAGGTCACCTAGGGTTTCATAGGTCATAGGATTGTTTTGATGTTCTAAATCCTTGTTTTTCCTATGCCAAGAGGCTGAAATCAAAGAGGAAAAAGGACAACACATGATTGTCCAAATGGATCAAAAAATCCTTCAAGGAAGGCCTCCTTGGTCAAAGCACAACTTCTACAAAAGACAGTTGCCCATATTAAAAATTTCTACAGGAATGATTGAGATGGCTATCAATAGAAAACGAGGTAAGGTAAGAGGCTAAATAATCACTAAGGATAGCCACAACAAGGGAGAGGTAGCAGGTGTATGTTCAAAGAGAATTAGTTTTGAGGACTAATTGGAAAAACAGTTTTTCCAAGCAAGAAGGCATAGGAGAAAAGGATCCATATGATAGATAATACCAAAAAACATAAATCCATACCAACTCATAAACATCATGCCTCCATCATTTTCCAAGAATTCATTCCAAGGGCCAAGTCATTTGCCACACATCGGACTGGTTTTTGTTTAAAAATATGTTTCTGACCCAAACAATATGCATTTTAAAAAAGTGAGAGAGGTTTTTGTCCATAATAGGGCCAAGAAGAAACACCTCCTTCCATTTTTACAAAAGTATCATGGTTTGGGAGCAATGTAGAAAATACAGGTGTCACGGGAGAATTGTTGCACTCCTGGACATAGCTTGGGAAAATTAGGTTTTATCATAGCTGGAGTGACCAAATGACTTGCTTGATGAGTCAAATGACCACTATAGTTAAAGAGATTTCCAATGAGCTATCATGAGCTGAATTTGTAATTGAGGAAGGCATCCACAAGTGGTTTGCACCATCACCCTGCATTTCTGCACCATCATTTAACGCTTTTTGAATAGTCTTGGGAACATCAAATTTTCACTAGGAAAATCAACTCTAATCAGGTAAAAAATGGTGTATTTGAAAAGTAGACAGGAAAATATTTCCAATGAGCTATCGCGAGCCCAAATCAGACATCGGTAAGGTCATCAAAACTTGACTGCAAGTGGACCCATTTTCCTCTGAGGTGGCACTGCGCTTACAGACCGTGGCGCTGCGCAAATAGGGTTTTCCATAATTCATTTTGGCACTACGCTATGAAAATAGATGGTGGTGTTGCGCTAATAACCTGGTGCTGCACTAATGCAGAATTTCCTCCAGACTTGCAACAAATTTTCCCAAAGGCTGAAGAACACCGTCAAATTTTCCTCCAAAGACCTGCAAACAAGGGAAACTGGTAGGCGCCATATTTTCTCCTCCTCTCAAGTGCTTTTAGTCATTTTGTGGCTATGGAATGACTAAACCCTATTTTTTCAAGCCCTAGGTATTCAATGTATAATAAACCTCTATTTTTGGCCTCCTCAAACAAATTAATTGTCATTTGAGGGAAAGTGAATTAGGGTAGTTACACTTCATGTTTCAAATAAACCCTCTTTCAAAGTTCAAACACTCAGCCACATCATCAAAAAAATGTGACCTCCTCATTTTCATAAGTCCCCCCACCTCAAGGAAACCTCCCTTCTTCCCCTTCTCATAATGCATCAAATGGAGAGGATGATAGTGGCAATGATGAACAAAGTAATGGCAATGAGGGTAATGGTGCAAGTGAGTCAGCCCAAACTGAGGAAAAGGATGATGTAGATAAATGGAGTGCTGACGAAGAGGATGTTGATGAATATGAGGATTTTTACACTCAAAGGGATACTGATAATGTTAGTGAAAACAATAAAGAAGAAAATGAACAAAACAATGCCACTATGGAAGAAGATGTTGGAGGAAATGAGAAGTTTGAAAGTGAAAATCAAATGAGCATTGAAGGAGGGGACATCAACAATAAAACAGAGGATACAAAGGAAGAAATCAAAGAGGAAAGTGAGGAGGCCGAGACAACAAATGATGATGAAACCCTGACAGATAATGAAGACATAAAACAAGAAGAAGACAATAAGGACATCATAGAAATTGAAGGCAACAATGAGGCAAGTGAGACAGATCACAACGAGGAAGAGGTAAAAGATAGTGTCAAAGACGCAAATGATGAAGAATAAGCAAAGGAAATGGAAGTTCATAAAGGTGGAAAGCAGGGAAATAACTCAGATGACTAGGGAGGCAGCCAAAGTAATAACACTCATGATGGAGCACAAGGCATCATGTATACATGCGAAAGAAATGACCAAAGTGTAGAAGATGGTGAGGGGTGCATGAATAAAAAAGAGAGAGAATTCATGACACTCATGAAAACAATCATTAAAATCATAAAATCATTAAAGACAGTGACCCCCACGGTGACCATGGTAATGAGCAGAATGATGAAAAGGAAAAAAAAAGAAAATGAAGCAAATGAAGACCAAGGTAGACAGTAATGAAGAAAGTGAAGTAAGGATTTCCAACTCTCTCCTCCAAGACAAAAATTCACAAATCACAGAATTATAAGCTAAGTTAGAAAGGGCAAAGAGTGTCATTCATTTCTGTCAGATGGAAAACAAGCAAGTGAGTGCCCAACAAGCCATCTATGAATGCTAGAACACTCAAGGCTCAGAGAAAGCCCTCATTGAAATACAAACCCTAAAAGAGGAAAAAGTTTAAGAAAGCCTTGGATTTTTGGCCCAAGCTTCTCAATAGGTCTCCTAAACTCCATGATGGTGGTATCCACCAAATTTGAGGAAATTTGGACAATTTTTTGTTTTTTGAGATTTTGAAGGCCCATTAGCGCAGTGCCACTAGCGCTACGCTAATCACTAGATCATCCTCAGAGGGAAAACTCGGCATTTTTCGAATTCTCATGACTAGTACACTTTTCTCACAAAATTTCAGAGACATTGGAGCAATTTTGACCCCTCAAAAGGTCGAAAACCCCCTCATTTTTCACCATTCTACCCCTATTTCAGGCCTGGCACTGCGCTAATGGTAGTGTTTGGATTTTGGCATATTTGATAGGTTACATGAGCTGGATCAGAAAAACACAAGATTTTATGGAAATTAGACTCATCGGGCTTTTCAATGAGCCATCACGGAGACAAATCCGACATCGAGAACAGGTCCAAAACTTGGTTGCAAAAGTGCCTATTTTTTGCCTCAGGTGGCGCTACACAAATGGAATGTTTAGTGTGTTTTTGGCCAAAAGTCAACAAAACACACTCATTTATTGTAAAATCCTATTTTAGTGTTCTTTAAGGAAAATCACTCTAGAATTAGGTGCTAGAAGTTATTTTGGCATTTATTTCATGAGATATTTTCTGCCTTGGGCCTTGCATGATCTCTTGGGCATTTATGACATTTATGAGTGATTTTGACATTTTCCAACCCTATCTAGGGTTTTTGCGCTCCTTTGCTGAGTTAAATAGAGCATGAGGGTTTAACTGTAAATGTTGGCATTTGATGAGCTTTGAGAGCAATACATGGTTTTTTGAGCTTGAAGAGAAATTTGGTGTTGTGGAGCTTGTAGATGATTTGCTTTGATTGACGATGATGAAGCTTGCTTGCAGGATCCTTGAGCTTGGTTAATGGTAATGTGTCTCTAATTTGTTCATTTTTTCTTGTTAATCATTATGTTTCATCCTTCTATATGCAGTAGAACAAAAAATTATAGGCTAATAAATGTTGTTTGAAGCACCTTAGTCCTTCCTACCTTCTATTGCCTTGATGTTTTTCCTCTTCTTGGTGTGTTTAAGGAATTATTAGCTGCTCCTTAGGCCTCCTTATGCTTGTTTATTTCATAAATGGATTAATATGCTAGTTTCCAAATATGTTTTATGGCAAGCCCTGCTTATTTGATGTTATCTAAACTCTTTTTTTGAAATCTCTCTTTGAAGTATTACTTGTTAGGTTAAGCCAAGGAGGTCTTGTTCTGATCTTTCCCTTTGTCCATGCCTCTCAGCTTGCCTCAAAGTTCTTTGTAGCTTGATCAAAAATGTTTAGGAGTTACCTCTTTGATTTATTAATGTTATTTTATTATCTTAAATGTTTTCTAAAGCTTGAAGGTGAAATCACTAGAAGTTAAATGAGTTTCTCGCCTTCTATATTTCATTGGAATGTTAGCCCTGAATGTCTATTCGTTTAAGTATTTTCATTGAGTAAATGGTTTTCCCTATCTCATGATTAGTATATTTTGTTTATCCATATTTGAGACCTTGTTTATGGCTACTTAACAAAGGATTCTTAATTACCATTTTCCCTACCTTGTTTCCCCAACTTAATGTCCATTTCACTTTACACATAACCTTAAGGATCCATTGACCACACTAGATTTGCCCTGTAATGCACTCTGAGTCTTTGTTGAGATATCCATGAATTTTATAGACTCCATAGCCCAATGATTTTATGACCTCTCACTCCACCTATTCTACCTATTTCATCTTACCCAACCAAAACAAACAACAAACTCTACACTTAATAACTAGCTTAAAATCAAACCCTAAATAGCAAAAACTTCACATCCTTTGCATACAACAGAGAGAGCCCTCTCTGAGTCAAGGAAGGCTAGGTCATAGGACTCCAAAGGCTGGTTTAATGTTACCCTATGCATTTGGTATACCAATCTGCTAAATCACGGGATGCTAACAATCTCTGTTCGTAGGAATTAGATACCAATACAACATTCACATATCTTTTAATTTGTTGGTGCTCTGTTTACATTGTATTGGCTTTGTACAGAACACTCTATATAAAAATGGTAGTGGGTACCTAAAGCCCCTTTTATGTTCTATATATGATCAAACAACTCATCCTTTAGCACCGATTATAGTGTGTATTATCTCAGCGCCAACACTTACTATTATTATTCTCTTCTTATTCTGAATATGTTAAGGTAGATTAGAAATCATTTGAATCTCATTCCTTGTGTATGTCTGGGTAACTAGGACCAAGCGCAAGAAAATATGATTATAAAAGTAATTCCTATTATGTATATTCCATGCCTAGGAGGTGATTGGATGATTTATTTCAAGTATGATCTCATTTATTCATTTATTATGGATGCTATTGCACTAGATGAGTTATCATTTGGAGTTGATGCTTCAGGGGTGTTTAGGTAACTACTATAATTCCCATGAAAGTATGGTGATAGATTTGATTCCTATGATTTGAATATCATGCCTCGTGGGTGTCTACTATCTTCTACCAAGTATGTTCTTATCTATTTTTTATATTCAATTACCTATTTGAACCTTGTGCATTGAGAGTGCTTGGCTGCCTACTATCATGTATAATAAGGTTATAATATTTGAGGTAATATGCGTATTGGCACAAGAATGTAAAGAGTGGGCTCTGAGTGGTAAATGTGGTCAATGAATGGTCATTATCTAGTCTATGGGATCAATGAAACATATTAACTTGGTATTGTCAGTTGGAAAGTCCCCTTGGCTCTCTCCAAGACACTATTTTTTGTAGAGAGTTATTTAAGCTATATCTCGTATGCCTAGCCAAAGTACATGGTTGACATATTTTGATGTACAGCCTAAACGAAGTTTCAAGACTTCAGTCTTATAAATTAATATGAAGTATAGATTTACTATTCATCATACTTGTGCTTCAGAAATTTTGATAGGATACATCAGAGTACCTGAAAAATTTCTAGATCAAAAAATTTTGCTTAAAGCTAAAGAAAACATCAGATCCCCCTGAATTATAGCTCCCTCGGAATATTTGAAAAGAGATCTTGCCCAATGAGACATCTGAAACTGTTTATCAGTCCTAATTACATGGAAAGTTTTCTTAAAATAATAAATGGGAAAGAGGAGATATTAACTCGTTCAACTATTTCTGTATGAAGAGGAGTTGATATCTATGTCACGAGGTTTGACGAACTTCAACCTTGAGGTTCGAATTTTGGCGAACCTTAAAAAAATTTTGAGGTTCGGTGAACCTCATCGAACCTCATATCCGTTGATCAAGTGAATAGATCAAAACTCATAACCTCATGTCACAACTCAAGATTGTAAGGTATCCTTGCAATATCCATGATCGTGATAGCATTTTTTATGTTTATTGATGATGATATCTTACTATTTTGTCCTATTTTTCATTTTAAATTTAGTATATATATATATATATATATATATATATATATATATATATATATATATATATAATGTATATAGACAAACCTAATGGCGAATCTCATCAAAAAATTTAAACACGAACTGAACCTAATCATTGTCAAACCCGAAATCGAACTTGAACCATGTGACATAGGTTGATATATAGCTTTTCCCAGTTTTCTGAAATACTTCTACTTCCTTTGAACTTTCAGAAGACTCTCATCAACTGTAGCTCAAGCTTAATAGTTGTAGCTATCTCCTTTCCTTGGTGGAGCTTGCAAATGAAGGCTTGGACAAAATCATAATGATAGAAAAAAAATTCTTAATTGATTCACTTCTTTTCTTTGTATCTATTCAGAGATCCAGATATAGACATACCCACTTAGATGGAAAGAGTCTGAGGTGCACTTTTTTTTTGGTATATGATTTTGTACTTCAGGCACAATTCTCTCTTATATGCATCATTCTATTTTATTTATCATACCTAAAGCTTATATTCTAATCTGTTTGTTGGCTTCTCATCTTGTGATTCACATCCACTCTCTGAAGATTAATATGCCACATAATATTAACAAAGCCCTATTTTCATACTGGACACTATTCCTTCTTCAACATATTCAAAAGGTTAACATGTCACTGCCTTGACTTGCCATGCCCCAACGTCACTGTATTTAAGTCAAGCATACAATCATTTCCTTATTTCCATATCACTGTCATCATGCCATCACTATTTGCAAGATTGTTTCTAACCTTTATCTCATATTATTTCTCAGTTTTATATGACTTCATTCTCTTCTAATCATGTAAATCTCATCATGAGAAGTTCATACTGTCAAAGAGTCCAAATGGGCACTGTAAGAAACCAAATGTTCTTAATTATTACAGTTTGTTGCACTTGGTCAATTTCATTTCTGCTTCCTAAAACAACGCTTGATCACAATTTTAGTCAACAATACTTCTATCCTCTGCAACCCTTTGCTTGTTTGGCAACTGAATCTTCATGTTTTTTTTTTTCACTAATACAATCTCAAGGATTTATGTGGTTGTAATAATTTTGTTCTTAAGATGTCACTTCATTGAAAAAGGATTCTCCAATTCCCATTGCTTCAATTTAGGATATATTGTCAATATTCAATCTGCTAGAATATTTAAAGTGTTGCTAAGTATAGTGACAAATCATTGTTGGAATACCAGAGATTTTCCCATGGAATGGTCTTCAAATAGTGGATTTGTGTATTGTCTGATTAGGCCATTGATGACCATTGAAAAATGTTGCAAAAAATATTAGTGACCTCTATTTTGTTTTGTTGGATAAAAAATAACAAATCACTCATTTGCCACTTGATAATCGAGTCATGTATCTATTACATGGGTGTGGAAAGGTTAACAGATTTGACTTGTACTTAACGCCTAGGAAATTTACATATACAAGACTTGGTTATATTGGGAAAAATAATGCAAAGAAAAGGTGTGTTCTCTTAGGTTTTATGGAGAATACGACTAAGATCTCCTTGAACTTTCAAATTTATTATTAAAAATGGAGAGACTTGAAATGAGAGGTTTCCATTTCACCGAGTTTGCAATAATGGTTGCAATGTTGAGCTTAAAATCATTGAAATATATCAGGGAGCAAGGATACAAAAAGATTAAAATAGGTGACAAACGTTTGTGTACATTATGACCATTTTGAAACGTAGAGTTTACCCCACCTCTTAGAAAGACATGGTATGAACCTGATTGAAATGGATGTAATGTTTGGAAATTGATCAATGCGTATTTTGGCTTACTATTCTTTGGATGGAAGAAGAAAAGATAATCCAATTTTGTAATCCTTTTATTGCCTCATTCTTGCTCAGTATCAACAAATTAAGTTGGTTTACACATTTCATGATTGTGACCTAGATTTATGTACAGTAAGTAGTAGGATATCATTCATGTACTAGTAAGTGTACCTTCCTAACAATTTGGATACAAAAATATTTCCATTCATCGCCCACATCCTCCTACTTCTATGTTGCAAATAACCTCCTACTTCTATGTGCGAAATAAAGATTTGGGTGGATGAAACCCTTCCATTGTGCTTTCCTTCTACCTCTCACGAGGCTTATAGAAAAAAAATATCTAGCATTGAGGATTGAAAATTGAAATGGAGCAGTGTTGCTAAAATGATTTTTGGTAATGCAACATTCAATATTGAAAGAAAAATATCAAGAAATGCACCATTCAATATTGAAGGATAGATCTCAAGAAACCCCACTTTAAAGGGTTATTATATTAATGAGAATATGCAGAGGCTTCTTCAAGCTTAAGTTTGATGGAGCCTCAAATACAGAAGGGAATGAAGTTGGGATGGGGATTTATTTACAACCATACAAATTTGGTAATTATTGGTTGTTTGTTCATTTGCGACAACTCTTGAAAAATGTATCCAATTTCTAGTGTTGTTGTTGAAGATTTGTTTAAACAGAGTCATGGAAACCATGTTTATGGAATCCCAGAAAGAGACTTGAGTAAGGCGATTAAAATAGTGAAGGTAAATTTTCTGTGAATATAAGAAGTTTAGGGGCTTCAAAAATTCTAAGAATATAATGATGGTACTGGAAGAAAGTATTTTGTTGTATCAAGGTGTTTGATAACAAGTTTCATCTATAGTAGACAAAGGAATCATAATAATTTCAAACCTTTAGTTGGACAAATGTCTATGGAGCAGAGAATTTTCAGTCCTCTCAATAGAGATTACAAATTAAAGGACAAGGCTTGAATGAGATAACTTCCATTATGATGATGCCATCTTCAAGGCATAGTAACCAAGGTTGAATTTGTATACAGATACAGTATGAGATGAAAAATTTTGGGTACAACAAAAAAATTGGGACTAAACATCTCCCTAATACAAAAGAAAATATGCTTTTTTTTCTAAATTTTAAAAGTTAAATAATTGTAACTATCGTATACCTTCAAAATGGATACGAATTGTGGCTTCCTTCTTCAATAATTAAGTTTTAAATGTGATACTACTAGTGGCTGAAATCATTTATATCGTAGTTTTGCCTTCATCATGCTCTGAAAGGTTGACTTCTAAGTTCTCACCAAATCAAATCCAAAGGGAAACACTTTGAGAATAAACTATAATCACAATCTTCATGATTCACTCCAATCCCTTCTCCATCCTTTGACCTCATTCACAGCCATCCAACCTCATCCTGACCAAGTGAAATGAGTGCACCCATGTTTTTCTGTGGAATCAGGCCAAAGCCAGCTCTAACACAGGGCATGCTGGTAATGATTCAACTTTGGAAACAAAGTGTGGTCGTCAAACGTGGAATTGAAATACTCAGCCGGAAACCCCGAGCTTTGAGATATGAGTTCGAGCACTGAGCAATATGAAAGAAAAATTATCCACATCATTTGTGTATTTCTCATAGGCCTCCTTGTTTCACGAATCCATTATGGGCTCTTTAAATATGGGTGCAACTTGTGACAAGTTTGTGTCATACCTTTGTGTCATGTGAATTTGTCAATGCCTTGGTTAATTCAATGTTTCCAAATACTTTGGAGTTATTAGTTTTTGCATCAACCTAATTCCCAAATCTCCTTGGGGAACATAAGTTTTGTTAGTTTCATACAAAAATATGACTTCAGGGCCAAGGTCTTTGAAGGATTTGGGTTCCAGATACCTCTATGAGCTCTATCAGTGTTCTAATGTTGGCCTAAATTGAGGTCTTTAACATTACTACACATTATTTCATTGTCCCAATTATGTTTTATATTAAAGTAAAAAAATTGTGGCTTTACCCATACTGCAAAGAGCAAGAGGGCTCAACATAATTTTGACATCCAGAGCACTGATTATCCCTTAAAAAAAAGGGAGGACAAAGTGCAAAACGGAATTATAAGTTCTAACATATTTTCAAGGCCCTCTTCTATACCCACAAGAGTACTACTTTAAAAATTGATTACACATAATTATGCAAAATACATAACAATAATTCCTATCAACTTCACTAGAGTTCTTGCACTAGAAAATTTGGATGTTGCAATTGGATGCCAGTGCTTGGGTTCAAAATCTAGATACATACTTCCACCTGAAATCCATGCGAGAGACCGATGATATTCGATTTTCTACCCTTCATCTGGAAGGGGATGCCTAGGAGTGGTGCTACTATGGGCTAATCATGTTGGGACATATTCACATCACATCTTACACATATTTCACTTGGAGGCTGTTGGAGAGGTTTGAGAGGAAAGACCAAAAGTTACATTTCAAGGGTTTAGCCCATCTAAAGAAAACTGGCAGCACAAAGGCATACATTACGAAGTTTTAGGGACTGGCAGTGATGGTGACTAGCGTTTTAGAGGATTTTTTGATCTTTCTATTTGTGGAGTGGCTAGCAGAGCCATTGCATGGTTGGGTGAGGACCTACAAGCCCACATATTTGATGGATTCTATCTCCAGGACCTCGGATATGATTGATGTTGTGCCCAAGACTCGAGCCTTTGTCCCACTAGAACCACTGCACCATAGGGGAACCGAGACACTATACCACCCTAGAGGGATGGAGGATGTGGTCAGCTAGACGAGGATACCTAGAGGGACCTTAGGAGGAGGAATTTGTGCTTTGCATGCCAAGAACCCTGGGCACCTAGGCACAAGTGCACCAAGGGCAAGGCCGACTACATTGAGGTGTATTTGGATAGTGAGTCAGTTGAGGAGTTTGAGGTTCGAGAAAATCTAGAAGATGAGGGGGGACCATAATCAGGGGGAGCACCACCACCACCATTAACACTTAGAGGGGGACCGTTTTCCCCAACAAGGGGAGTTATTGCTTCACTTCATGGAGTTTCAAAGTATTTGACACTCAGGATTAGGGCACAGTATAGGGGCAATGAGTTTCAGTTTGGGTAGACAGTGGGGCCACCCACAACTTTATTGATTCCCAAATGATGGAGTGTAGGGGCATCCACACAGAGACATTTTAGGGGTTCTTGTTGGTGCCAGGAGACTGGACCATGTAATGCACAAAGTATGCTCCCTGGTTGACTATGATGATGTGGAACTACTTGGCTAATGATCAAATTTTTGTAGTTGATATCCTAGAGACCAATGTGGTGTTGCGTGTCCAGTGGTTATACTCATTGGGGAGGGTCACCACTGACTCGGAGAAGTTAGATATGGAGTTAATGGTGCCATATTGGAAGCTAGTATTTTTTAGGGGGATGCACTCTTTCCCACCCTAGATAGTTTCAACACACCAGATGGAGGTAGATCTATGCCATGGGGACATAGAATGGGAAATTGAGCTAATGATTTTAGAGATAGGGGCCCAACCATGGCCAGTGCACCTAAACATATAGGCCCTATTGGAGAGGAATCAGGGGGTTTTTGGGTATATCCCTCTAGGCAGGCCACCAAGCTAAGGGTTCGAACACACTATCGAGTTGGAGGAGGGAGTGCATGCAGTTATCATGACCCCGTATAGGCATCCGAAAGCTTATCGAGATGAGGTTGAGAGGGCCATTCAGGAGCTACTAAGATTGGAGCACATCAAGCCCAATTTGAGTCCCTTCGCTTCTTCTTTGGTGTAGGTGATGAAGAACAATGGGACACTCCACTTGTGAATTGACTACAAGGCCCTCAATAAGAAGACATTGAAGAACATGTAACCTATTTCGCACATTTTTAAGTTTGTGGACGAGCTTAGAGGAGCGAAATAATTCTCTAAGATAGATCTGCGCTCAGGGTACCACCAGATTTGGGTGAGGGAGAAGGACATCCCTAAGATTGCCTTTCATTTCCACTACAAACATTTTGGGTTCTTGGTGATTCCCTTCCACCTAACCAATGCTCAGGCTACATTCATTCTTGTATGAACCATGTATTTGCTAGGAAGTTCCGATGCTTTGTCCTTGTCTTCTTTGACAACATACTCATCTATAGCAAGAAGTGGGAGGAGCACCTTCAACATTTGGAGGTAGTAATTATCATACTAGAGGAGAAAAAATTGTATTCGAAGATGTCCAAATGTGAGTTTGGATTGACAGAGATGTTGTACCTTGGTCATGTGATTGGCCTAGAGGATGGAGACCAGGAGAAGATTAGGGCCATTTTGGATTGGCCAACACCCAGGAATGTGACTGAGCTAAGCGGGTTCCTGGGCATTTATACATACTACAAGAGATTTGTGAGAGGATTCTCACAACTTGCAGCACCCCTCATGTACTTGTGGAAGAAGGGCACTTTTGAGTGGATGGAGGTAGCATAGGAGGCATTTGAGCATCGCAAGATGGTCATGAGTAATTGTTATGTTTTGGATTTTCCTAATTTCACCTGACCATTTGTGTTGGAGTGTGATTCTTCAGGTGAGGGAGGCCGTGTTGACTCAGGGAGGCCACCCCATAGCCTTTGAGAGTAGAAATTTGCTACCCCATGATCGACTTAATTTATGACAAGGAGATGTTGGATGTGTTGCAAGCCTTGGCCAAATATAGACAATACTTGGTGGGGAACTGGTTCAAGGTGAAGACTGATCACAACAATCATCGATTCTTCCTAGAGTGTCATACATTGTAGGAGAGGCAACATAAGTGGGTGAGTAAGCTCCAGGCTTATGAATTTGAGATTGAGTACGTAAAGGGAAAGTACAAAATAGTGGCAGATGTTCTTTCTTGGAGGCCCCAATACTCTCTCTGATGGATGTTGCACATGATTGGAACGCCCAACTCGCCGTTGAGTATTACAAGGACAAACATTCTTGTGAGATACTAGACGACATACATGGAGATCATAGACTTCGAGTGATGCATGATGTGATCTACTATACAGACCGAATATACTTAGTTTCGATATCTTAGATCAGAGAGAAGGTTAAGAAAGTAGCTCATGACTACCCTCTTGCAGGACATTCGGGTTTTCTCAAGACTTATCATACCATTCGTGAGTGTTTCTCTTAGCGTGGACTCAAGGGGGACATGTTGAGGCACGTATAAGAGTGCATAACATGTCAGATGAACAAGGTGGAGTTGTCAGACCTAACCGGTCTATTATAGTCTCTTCCCATTCCGGAGAGGAAGTGGGAGAGTATGTCTGTGGACTTCATCACGGTAATTTCAACGATACAGGGGAGAGATTGCATATATGTGTTGGTAGATCACTTGAATAAATTTTCCCCTTTTTTTGTGATCCCATCGAGATATTCAACCTCATTGGTGGTCAAGTTGTTCTTTCAGGAGGTGTTTTGATTGCATTGGCTCCCAAAGAACATAGTCAGTGATAGGGACAATAGATTCATGGGGGCATTCTAGAAAGAGTTGTTCTGACTAGTGGGAACCAAGCTTATACCCAACACTGACTATCACCCATAGACAGATGGGAAAACTGAGATAGTGAACAAATGGCTGGAAGGTTACATGCACAATTACGGCACGGGACAACAGAGGGTGTGTGTGAAGTGTCTACACCTGGGAGAGTTCTGCTACAACACTACTTACAACATGTCAATTGGTATGTCTGCCTTTCAAGCACTTTATGGTTATGATGCACTTTATTTTTCTGACATGATATTTCGAGATAGTAGGCCCTCGAAGGCAAAGGATTGGGCCCAAGAGAGCCAGTAGATTCTCAAGGTTCTAAAGGATAACTTGCAGGTAGCACATGATCAACAAAAGATGTATGTCGATAAGGCTAGGGTGGAGAGATAGTTTGAGGTAGAGGACATGGTCTACCTACTTTTTCCGCCTTACCGACAATATTCACTCAAGCAATGCTTCTATGGGTCATACAAGGTGACCAGGAGAGTTGGAGAGGTAAATTACGAGCTAGAGTTACCCCCAAAGACCAGAATTCACAACATATTTCATGTCTCTTTCTTGAAAAAGGTGTTGGGGAAGCAAGTTACAACAGTCAATGAGTTTCCTCCATTGGATGATGAGGGACACTTGATATTGACACTCGAGACCATATTGGAGACGAGGGAGAGGAAGCTAATAAACAAGGTCATCTGGGAGCACTTGGTCAAGTGGAAAGACTTGCCACTTGAGGATGCCACATGGGAAAATGAGTAGAGTTTGCAACATCCAGTTTTATAGTTGCTTGGGAATAAGAAACATTTGGGAGGGCAGAACTGTAATTTCCATTCCTAAATAATTTTATCAATAGTACAAAATTTTTTCCATTTTTCCAATTTTGGGGGCCTAAGATAATTTTGGAGAGGAAACTTAGGACAAGGGGGTTGAAATGTTTGCCTTAGTGGAATGTGGGGGCCTACTCCCCAACTAATATGCACTACTTGAGGAGAGAGAAATCGTATGGCCAAGGGAAGAGGTTTGAATCTCCTAGTGAGGGGCCCACATGGAGGAAATGAAAAAAAATTATAAATAGGAGACAGGAAGCAAGATTTGAGGCCTTTTGATAATTTGACAATTGAAGTGTTGCTCTAGTTGTTTAACATAGTTACATAGTGTTTTTCAACACAAGAGTTTCCCAAGGAGGAAGCTCAAACTTTCTTTGGTGGACTTTGAGTACCACCCTAGGAAGGATTCTTCATCGCTTTCAGGAGTTTTAGAGAGGGACACGCATGTGGTATGGTTTCTGGGCCAACTGAAACACAGTTCAGGAGGCCACACAGAGAGTTGAGGAGGAAGAGCTGGAGTTGGGAGTTGTAGCATTGTCAAAGTAATTTTTGGTCAATTCTAGGAAAAAGGAGGAAGATTTGCAACGGTAGAATTCAACATACAACATCAAACTAATTTTCTGGAGGAGAAACTATGTCATCCTACCTAGAAACTATGCAATCATTCTGGAGGCACAATTGTGGGGTGGTTTGTGAAAGGATGCTCGGTTTCTTAGGGTTGGTTTGTGGTGAAATTGAGAAGAATTTTCTAGCCATTTTGGGACAATCATTCCAGCATCAGTCACAGTTCTAGTTTTTCTATACTTTGAGGAGGGTCAAGGAATTTGGAGCCATTTTCGAAGCATCAAAACCAGGGAAAACCCTTTCTGGGATTTTCTAGGTTTTTGACAAGGATTCCATAAGTAATTTATCATAATTTTCTGAGCAGTTAAGAGGGGTCAAATCCGGGTATCAACACAATCAGCAGTGCAAAAATCACAAGGCTAGTGCAAATTTTTAGTGGGAAAATTTCAGCAGCAGTTTGGCTTTGATAAACATCCACCTGAGGCTTGTACCTTACCTTGTGAAAGCCAGGGTGCACGTTTTTTATTATTATTATATATTGTACTCCAACAAGATCTTATGATAAAATTTTCCCATTTTTGTGTGTTTGGAGCATTTATGTTTTATGGGTGTTTGCTGAAAACTATTTGTGTTCGGTTTATTGCATGTTTTTGTTATCATTGTTAATTTTTTCATTAGGAATATTACACCTTGAGAGGCTTGATCAACATATCAATTCAGATTTGAAACAAAAGTAAAGTAATCCTTGCAGATCGAAGGAAATTTTTAAAGCATACATGAAGGGCCTAAGATACACCTTCATCGAATGATAAGATGATAACATACTTTGAGCATCTTTTGAGTTGACAGTAGAGTGCATTCATGGGGAAATTAAATGAGCATTCTTCAAGCCTTTGTTGAAACAATAGTCACTCTTGAAGCATAGTTGAAGACCAACACTTGAAGAGTTTTGTTGTTGAAGCAATAACCCTTGGAGTATAGTTGAAGACCAACACTTAAAGACTTGTTTTATTGGAGTAGTCATCCTTGGATCATAGTTGAAGATCAACACTTGAAGGCATGTTTTGTTGGTGCGACCATAAAATTTTTGCTGACGCAAACATGAATTTTTTGTAGAGGTAGATTTGAGAGCACTTTCCAGACCTATCTTGGATACATTTAGAAGTATTTGAAGTTTGTGATGGAGGCTTGAAGAAATATTGAAGTCACCTTAAGGGATTGAATATTAGAGTCCTCATTCAGGGTTGAAGCCTTGAAGGAGTTAAAGACATTGTTGTACAAGTTGGAGCTTGGGCTTTTATAGTCCTCAAATTCATTAATAAAATTATTTTCTTGTTGCACATCTTGTGTTTTGGTTTAACTGGTGATTTTAACTGGCATAATAAACAATTTTAAAGAAATATTGATTCAACCCCCCTCTCAATATTTCCAGCACTAGCACACCTTACATTTTTACACCTTGCAATATTTTTATTGACATGCTAGAATGAATTTTCATAATGCAATGTTATTGTTGGTAATATGGTTGTTTATGATAGAAGGAAATCTAACACGTGTTAGAGTTCCCTCACCTTCGAATGTTCTTACTAGAAATGTGCTTGTGTTTGTGTTAAAATGAATTATAGCATGCAATAGATTTCTTTTGGCATGCAATTTTGTTATTGGTAGTATGCTTGTATTTGTGCTACATGTAAAGCTAACATCGTTAAATTTCTTTCACCTTGCAATGTTGTTATTGGAAATATGCTTGTGTTTGGGCTAGAAACTATGCTAGATTTCCTTTGCTCTGCAGTATTGTTGTTGTCTATTTGGTTGTTTATGATAGAAGGAAATCTAGCATGTGTTAGATTTCCTTCACCTTGGAAATGTTATTGGAAATGTGCCTATGTTTGGGCTAGAAGTTGTGCTACATTTCTTTTGCTCTACAATATTATTGTTGTAAATTTTTTTGTTTATTATATAAGGAAATCTAACATGTGTTAGATTTCCTTCACCTTGGAAATGGGCTTGTGTTTGTGTTAAAGGGAAATATAGCATGTGCTAGGTTTCTTTTGGCATGAAATGTTGTTGTTGGTAGTATGCTTGTATTTTTAGTACATGTAAAGCTAGGTTTATTTTACCTTGCGATGTTGTTATTGGAAATGTGCTTGTGTTTGTGATAGAAGTTGTTCTAGATATATTTTTCTATGCAATGTTGTTGTTGACAATATGTTTTTGTTTATGCTGGAAGCAAATCTAACACGCTAGATTTCTTTCACCCTAGAATGTTGTTGCGTGCTTGTATTTGTGCTATGCTTAAATCTAGCACGTGTTATATTTTCTTCACCTTGGAATGTTTTTATTGACAACGTGCTTCAATTTGGTTCGAAATAAATCTAGCATGCACTATATTTATTTTTCACTGCAATGTGGTTGTTGACAATATGCTTTTGTTTGTGCTAGAAGTAAATCTACTATGTGGTATATTTATCTTATATAGAAATGTTGTAATGTTTTTGTGTTTATTATAGAAGGAAATCGAGCATACATTAGATTTCTTCCACCCTTCTATGAGTTTATTGACAATGTGTTTGTATATGCATTAGAAAGAAATCTACTGTGCATTAGATTTCTTTCGCATTGCAATTTTCTTGTTGGCAATTCAATTGCTTGTGCTAGAAGGAAATCTAGTATGCGCCATACTTCCTTCACCACAATGATGTTATTGGAAATGTGCTTGTGATTTTGCTAAAAGGAAATCTAGTATGTGCTAGATTTCTCTTGCCCTAGAATGTTGTTGGTAATATCTTTGTCTTCATGCTATAACAAAATCTGGCATGCACTAGATTCTTAACCCCTACAATGTTATGTGTTTGTGTTTGTGTTAGAAGGAAATCTACCACACACTATATTTCTTTTGTCTTGCAGAAGGTATTTTTGACAATATGCTTTTTTGTGCTAGAAGCAAATATAATATCCGGTATGTCTCTTTCACCCTACAATATTGTTATGTGCTTTTGTTTGCGAGAGAAGGAAATCTAGCATGTGTTAGATTTCATTCACCTTGAAATGTTGTTATTGATGACATGTTTGTGTTTGAGATATAAGTACAAATAGGATGTTAGATCTAATTCACCTTGCAATATTGTGATTGGAAATATGTTTATGTTTGTGATAAAAGAAGATCTAGCATGATATAGATTTCTTTTACCCTACAATATTGATGTTGCCAATATTTTTGTGTATGGTGGGAGGAATTCTAGCATGCACTAAATTTATTTTGCAATGCAATATTGGTGTTAGCAAGGTGCTTGTGTTTGTACTAGAATAAAATGTAGTAATAAATAGATTTTTTTTGCAATTTAATATTGTTGTTGGCAATGTGCTTGTATTTGTGCTAAAATGACATATAACATGCATTGGATTTATTTTGCAATGTAATATTGTTGAAAATGTACTTGTGTTTGCGCTAGAAGGAATCCAATGAATGTGCTAGAAGTAAATCAAACATAGGTTAGATATCTTCCACCCTGCAATGTTGTTTCTGGCAATGTGATTGTGTTTGTGCTAGAGGAAAATCTAGAATGTGTAGCATTTCTTTTACTTTGCAATCTATTTGTAAGTAACATGCTTCTATTTACACTAGACGAAGATTTAGCATGTGGTGGATTTCGTTCGCCTTAGAATATTATTGATGGAAATGTGCTTGTTTTTGTGCTAGATTTATTTTACCATGTAGCATTGCTTCTAGCAATATGCTTATGTTTGTAGTAGAAGGAATGATATTGATTGTTAGCTTTCATTTGAGGTGCAATGCTGTTGTTCAAAATGGGCTTCTACTTGTGATAGAAGGAAAGATAGGACACATTATATTTCCTTCATAATGTAATGTTGTTATTAGAAATATGTTTGTTGTTATGCTAGAAGGAAGGTTATAATGTGTTAAATTTCCTTCATATTGCAATGTTATTGTTGAAAATGTGTCTGTGTTTGTGATAGCAGTAAATATTGCATCGGTTAGTTTTTTTTCGCAATGCAACATTATTGTTGGAAATGTGCTTGTATTTTTGTTAGAAGGAATTATAGAAGGCACTATATTTATTTGTTGTTTCAAAGGGAAAACTATAAATATTTCACCCTCACCAAGGTTAGTGCTCTGATATTGTTCTTGACAATGCATTTGTGATTATGCAAGAAGGATACCTAGTGATTACTAGTTTTCTTCTGGACACCATTACACTTACGCAACCAATGCTCTAGTGGCAACATTGTCTCAATAATAAAAATGGTTAGAGTTATATCTTTTGATGTGTCCTTTTATTGAATTTTGAACAATTTATGGAGATCAATGATAGTGCAAAAGAATTGTATATAGATATATGTTGTTATTGGCACTACATTTGTGCTTGAGTTGGAAGGAAAGATAATGGTATAACTTTCCTTTTGGCACAAACACAATAATCCAATCATAATTATTTGATCCATGCAGAATAATGTGATCTTTGTATAATTTTGAATTTTATGAATAAATGTATTATTTAGGTATACTATATTTTGCTTCTAATGCAAATGTATGCAACTTTAAAGTATCAAGCACAATTTTTTAACATGCATTGTTTTTCTCTCTATTTTGTTGTATAGTTATGAACTTCCGAAAACAATTTCACACTAATGTTTGGACGCATAATATAAGACTCTTCCTCATCAACATAAAAATCTAGTAAAACTCAAATCTACACTTTTCAAGGAGCTAAAGCTAACATCCCTTTTTATCCATCATAAATAGTATGTCCTTAGATGTGTATAGGTAGGGAGTACTAACATTGGAACTAAAGGTTTGTAAAATGCCATTACTCTTCTTTTAGAATAAAAATGAGAATTATCTAGTATTTATAGTACCAAAACTTTTATTTCGAAGAAAACCTCTAGTTTGGCTTTTGATCATCAAGTTCAAACATCAAACATCCTCACTAAGTGAAAATATAATTTCTCCTTTTCATGGGGATTTTAGACATCTTATATAGCATCAATCTCGAAATTTCTTAGATTTTCCAAAGGACCATGTTTTGGTTCTTCAACTTTTACAAATTTCTTATGGTCACTATTCATACACATGTATTAAGTCTACAAGTGTCATTTCTGAAGCTAAATAGGAATTTGGTGGTTTGATATGAGATGATGTTTTTCATTCAAAACTTTTATTTGGAAGAAAACCTGTAGTTTGGCTTTTTACTATCAATTTCAAACATCAAACCTCCTCACTAAGTGAAAAATAATTTCTCCTTTTCATAGGGCTTTTAGACATCTTATGTAGCATCAATCTTGGAATTTCTTAGATTTTCCAATGGACCATGTTTTGGTTCTTCAACTTCTACAAATTTCTTATGATTATTATTCATACACATGCACTAAGACTACAAGTGTTGTTTCAGAAGTTAAATATGAACTTGGTGGTTTGATATGAGGTTATATTTGTCCTTTTATGATACTATAGACATCTCTAATTACATGGTCTTAATATATGTTTTTTTTTGGTGTAATTTGCATGTAAAGTACTTTTTGGCAGTATGCAGTAGCTGGTGGGGAACAATGTTTCATTACATACAATATGACTCCCATACTATTTAAATTATTGCATCTATATTACTTTTTTGAAACTTGTGTGTTTTTTGTGAAAATATAAAATCACACTTTACATGGTTCAACCTTTTAATTACAATTTATGGTTTAATTGTTCTTACAGAATTGATACAATCTAGAATGGAAAATATGGTTTTGGAAAAAGGGACTATGTTTTTCTCCTTATTAATGATCAAGTCGTTGGGCTAGGAAGGGCCAAATCTACAGATTCTGGAACTAATTATGCCAGAGAAAGGGTCAATGCATGTTATGTTCAATTTTGATCATTGATATCACTCAACCACATTTGATTGAGGAGGATGTTGATGAAGGGGACATACATCCATGGAAGATCAGGGATTTGAGGCACACCATAGGTAAATCAAAATATTGAAGCATGTGTTCAAATATTATTGATAGTATAATACTTTTTTTTTGAGCAAATAATAACATTATTACATTTTTTTATAGGTGCAAATGTTTGTTCTACATTTTCTATTGGAGACAAGGTAGATCTTCTGAAACATGGAGTGAAGGTGGGTGAGGGATCCATATTCAATACAGAGCTTGGGAATAAAGTGCATGGAAATATGGTAAATAAAATATTCATAGTGGTTAAAATTGAGAAGGTTTTAAAACATGATGCTATTCTACCACATCCAACAAGATTTGAACATACACTAGGAGGTGCATTGGAATCTTATGAGATTTGGTCAGAATCAGATTTGGAACCTCACTGTCATGATCATCCCATAAATATTCCCCAAGACAGGGTTAGATTCATATATACAAAGGTTTCTCTTACACATGAATGCATGGGAACAAGCACGTGCATTTCCAGAGGAATGCTAGTTAATGCCCATGAGGATGACATTGTTGAAGGTGAAACACTAGGTGAGACATAATTTTGCATATTTTTGGAAGAGATAGATGGAAATTGTGAAATATGAAAAATTGGGGATAAGTCTATACATTGTTTGGTTAGATGGCCAATAAATAAGTTGTTGGAAAACAAAGGTGTGATATTAAGGGTTAAGGAAAAGTTCAAGGAGCCACCCAAGGAAATGGTGATATTGGATGTTATAGAGGACACAAATCCCTTAAACAAATGGGATGGGTAACTTTGTAATGAAAAGGATATAAACTCAATTGATGTGCATGTAAAAAGGCCATATAAAAGGAATAAATGACTTACGGCTAAAACAAAAATTGCAAAATGTCAAACAAAAATAGATGAAGAGAAAGAAATTCGACTTTTGGCAGAAGATGTATGTTGTAGAAAATATTGTATTCAACATGTGGATAGGAAGGCCATTGCAGGAGTTAGAAAAACTATGAGACAAATAAATAAAAATGGTATTAGGGATTTTTTCTTGAATTCACTCATGTCAAACACAATCATGTCAAGGAGTCATGGCCATGGCCTACCATCTACTGCTAGAAATGTAAGGGACATGAGATCTAATGGGAATATTATTTGTAATAAGCATGGTAGAAGATACATAAGACTCCTCAAATCACATTCTATAACTACCAGCATTATTTCGAACATGGAAAAATAAAATCTATTCCTGGTAACACCAACACATCCAAAGCATGAGCACAGACCGTGGCAGCAATAGAAATATTGCACAAAATTGTAATGGATAATTCATAATTTTCACCAAAACAAACATGTCAAGTTGAAGAAGATGGAACATCTTCTCCTTTAAGTTTCATTCGTTAGAATTACACATAAAATTATTTGTTAAAAGAGATCAATGAGGCTCTTCAAAAGCTCAATTACCCATCAATATCACAATCAACAATGAGAAAGATATGGAATAATAAGTTTTGATATGTGGCATTTTCAAAGAAAGCCAACTTTAGTAAATGCAATGAATGTATTGTGTTGAAAGAATAGATGAAGTTAACGACTATAAAAGGGTTTGAAGAAAAGGCACGAGGTAGACCAAAAAAACATAACAAGATTGTTATGTGTGGAATATATTGCTACTATGCCCATAGAATTATTTCAGAGCAGTTTCCAAAGGAGTATTTGAGCATTATCCATGATAAAATGGATAAAACAAAGACTTCAATACCAAGGTTATGTGTCAAATAAAAATCTATTGTAGGAACAAATTTAGGTTTGTCATTGAGAGATATGCTAACACATGGGCATAAGACAAGAGGTTTTGGTCATTTCTCCCTACCATTTATACATATGGGATCGCAATTTACTATTACATCCCTTGAAAAGTGCTTAAGGGGCCTTGAAGACCCACAAATTAGTATGTATGGTGATCTACATTATGAGAGTGGAAGTTCAAGAAACCCACTTACAAATTCATTACTTGACACCTCTATTTACTCAAAATGTCAAGTGTACAAGGATGATTTTATATCTCAAGGAAGATCAAAGAGTCAAAATGTTGATTTTAAAGCTCTTCCTCCACAGTTGTTGTTACAGTTGGATAATGCAGCAACTAATAATAAGAGTCACTAATTTTCATGTTTTTATCACTTTTAACTGCACTTGGTGTCTTCATCACTATTGAGGTTGGATTCTTGCCTATGGGCCACACCCATGAAGACATAGATGGAACCTACAGAAGAATGTCTTCCAACCTAAAAATTAAAGATATATATTTTTAAACTGAAATGATGGATACAAGTCGCATAATTGAAGAAAATAGAGTGTTTCCACCTACACTTATTGACAAGGTCTATGAATTCAAAATTTTCCTTAATGGATACATCAAGGATAGAAAAAATGCACTAGTTGGACATCTTAATGTTCAATACTTCCAATTTCTTGTACTCAATGATATTCCAGTACCAAGTTACAAAGAATCCATTAGAGATATTGAGTGGTCAGAACCAGTTGAGTTATGGAATATAGATGATGAAGTTCGACCTATAATTCCCATAGGGAACCCATCTTTCTTAGCTTTAAAAAGGAATGATGCCTATTTCAAAGTTCTAAAGGAAGGGATAACATCATACACAAAAAATGTGGAAAGTCACTATCGGGAATGGGGATTCACCAATTGTTACAAAGGAATGGAAAAATAAAGTGGTGTATTGGGAAAGAGTTCAGGATACATTAGATGGAATATACAATGATCATAGAATAATAGATGGAAGTGATTCATCTTTTCAGGATTTATGGCCCAAGACAAGACACATTGTTGATGTTGATCCTAATGCACTCCATGTAATCTGAATTATTATGGATGAAGATTTTGATAATGCAATAGATGAATCAGTATATGTTGGACCCAAATGCAACAAGCCAAAGCCAACATTCAATCCAAATATTGATGTTGAGAAAGGAAAGATGTTTCTAGTTAGATCAAAAAATGAGGATGCATGAGAGATGATTTGGATGGAAAAATCCATCTAAGATATCTTTAGGGATTATAAAAGTGAGAATATTCATGTAAAATTTTGATTGGTGGAAGCCTATTTCAAGGAAATACAATGGAAAATTTTAAGAGCAATATTGGATACCAAATCCTGATGGCACATAGCTTGGCTCTATTCCAATTAATACCATAGTGCAGGCATGGATACGAAAGAAAGAACATTTCAAGAAGACCAAGATAAATAAATATGGCGTTGAAGTTGTTCTTCACCTACTTGAGTGAATATCTTAAGGCTAGGTTTATATGATTCATGAATGTAACTTTTTTTGAAGGATCTATTAATATACATTTAGACACACTTTTCAATATTTTTTGTATATCAAATATTCTCTTCATATTATTTTTGGAGTTTATATTATTTATTATTTCAATGAAATCATGTGGTGATACAAATGAGACGAAAATTCCATAAAATATTTAAGTTTTCAAAGCTTTGCTTGACCAACATGACTTCTCACCATATCAAATATGCATAATCAAATTCAATAATGTACTTAAAAAAACATCTTCTAAACTTGGTCTATTAAAACAATAGTGGAGTGTCTAATTAGTATTATAATTAATATAAACCATTTAAACATTGAATGAAAAAATGCTAGACATTTGTAATAATGTTTGAACTGATATTTCCTTAATATTCATTATTATAATTGATATAAATCAAATTTTTTGTTTTGTTGCACTCTAATTTATAAAAAAATGATTTTGATCATTGAACAAAACAAGCAGACTTAAAAAATGTTTCCTCTTATAGATTTATAGGTGGTGCCAACATTGTACTAGTATAATAAATTTGTACTCAACATAGGAAAAGTAGTTAGTGTCAATTTAAAATGGTTAATAATAGAAAGAAACACCATATTAATATATTGTTAAATAACTTTACAGGTAAGAATATTTTTATAAAATCTATTATTCACCAGTCAAATTTAATACATAAATACAAATATTAATGATAATAGATATAATTTAAGGAATCAAAGTTCTAGATGAATTTCAATATAATATCCTTAAACACTCCAGGAATAAAAATTAAACATTTGTAATAAATAGTTTAGTCAATTTTCTCTCTTTCCTCTTGTATTTTAAAATAATCAAATTGTATTTCTTTGTTACTATTCTAATTCATGATTGATTTTGATAATTAAAATGATTAGTAATTGAGTTGAGAGGCGAGTATGAGGCGATGTGTAAGTACAACTATAATTTTTTTTTAAAGGACCTATTAATATACATTCAGTCACACTTTTCAATATTTATTGTATATCAAATATTATCTTCATATTATTTTTGGAGGAGTTTTATATTATTTAGTATTTAAATGTAATCATGTGGTTATAAAAATGACATGACAGTGCCATAAGATATTTAGGTTTTGAAGGCTTTGTTTGACCAACTTGACTTCTCACCATATCAAATATGCATAATCGAATTCAATAATGCACTTAAAAACAACATCTTCTAAACTTGGTCTATTAAAACAATAGTGGAGTAGCTAATTAATATTCTATTTAATAAAACTCATTTAAATACTTAATGAAAAAATGATAGACAATTTTAATAATGTTTTAAGTGACTTTTCCTTAATATTCCTTATTATAATTGATATAAATCAAATTTGTTGTTTTTTTGCACTCCAATTTATAAAAAAATGATTTTGAACATTGAACAACGCAACTAGAATTATAAAATATTTCCTCTTATAGATTTTGAAGTGGTGACAACATTGTACTAGTATAATAAATTCGTACTCAACATGGGAAAAAAAGTTAGCTTCAATTTAAAATGGTTAATAATAGTAAGAAACACAATATTAATATATTGTTAAAGAACTTTATAAGTAAGAATATTTTTACAAAATTTATTATTCATGAGTAAAATTTAATACATAAATATAAATATTAATGATAATAGAAATAATGTAAGGAATCTAAGTTTTAGATGAATGTCAATATGTTCTTTTCAATATAATATCCTTAAACACTACAAGGATAAAAACTAAACATTTGTAATAAATATTTTAGTCAATTTCTCTCGTTCCTCTTGTATTTGAAAATAATAAAAAATGTATTACTTTGTTACTATTCTAATTCATGATTTATTTTTATAATTAATTGAGTCGAGAGGTGAGGCTCATTCTACAACCTAGTATGAGGGGATGTGTAAGTTTGACTATAATTAAAGAAAAAATGAACATGTTGTAAAGAAATTAGAAGTAAAAAAAAAATGTGTGAATCATATGTTTAAATCTTTTACTTTTGAAAAATATTTTAGTGAGAGATTGAAATCAACTATTTGAAAATCTACGTTAACTAATTTATGTCGATATCAACTTCATATATAAAAATTAAGTATTTATGGTTAAATTTTTTGTTTGGTCTTATATAGTCTACTTAGCATTCAAAAATACAAGTTAAACAATGAAAAATAACACATTGTATTTTGCACTCTAAAAATGTTTGCATGTGAAGAAATTTGATTCCCCTAGGCTCAAGCTAAGTCCGTATTTAAAATGGATCTATTCTCGTATATATTGGACACATTAATATGATAATTTGTCACTAAATAACTTTATACTTAATATATATCTTGCATATTAATCTATTATTCATCAAGTAAGTCTCAATTAACTTAGTTTTTAACAAAAAAGTACAAATAATAAATAATAAATACATTTAATCCCTCTAGGCTCATGTTAAATCTGTATTTAAGATGGATCTATGATGGCATATATTGGACACATTATTATGATAATTTGTCATTAAATAACTTTATACTTAATATATCTCTTGCATATTAATTTATTATTCAAGTAAGTTTGAATTAACTTAGTTTTTAACACAAAAGCACAAATAAAAATAAATTATACTACTACTCTCATTTAACATTTAAATTGATCGTAAAAAAATATTTTCACCTCTCAACTCTAAAATGGTTCAAAATTCCTATAATAGTATGTAATGATGATTATCATCCACTAAGACCAAATATGATATATAAGAAGCCTGTCAACTCTAAAATGGTTCTAAATGATGGTGATAATGATTATTATCATCCACTAAGACCAAATATGATATATACGAAGCATGTCAACTCTAAAATGGTTCTAAATTCTTACAATAGTATGTAATGATGATGGTGATAATGATGATTATCATCCACTAAGACCAAATATGATATATAAGAAGCCATAAAGAGGGAAAGGTAGGGATGACAGGATTTGAACCTGTGACATTTTGTACCCAAAACAAACGCAATACCAAGTTGTGCCACATCCCTTCTAATCATTTTCTTTAGTTAAAAGATCAAGAAGGTTGGTAGCTCCAAAAATATTTTCAAATTTAAATCCAATATGAGTATAAAATGGATGATCTAAGAGGGTTTTTCATCTTCAACCATAACATTAGTAGTGCTGCAAAAGCAATAGAATTTTAAATTGTGCCAACCTTATATTAGTAATAATCGTAACTTATAACATACATGATATTTTGTATATCAAATTATAATTAAATGAGTTAATAATAGTAACATACACAACAATATTTTCATAAAGTTAATAATATTTTCATAATATAAATTTAACCAACTTAGCTTTTAGTACAAACCATACAATATCTTAAAAGAGATAATGTAAGGAATCCAAGATTAAGATGTGAAAGATTTTCTTTTACGAGTTTATAAAAAAATGTTTTTATATAGTTTACCATGGTAATATTCTCACCAAAAATGGTGAATATCTACATTAAAATTAGTAAACTAAGTGATTTTATAATTCCACATTTTGAAAAAACTTAATCTAGTTAAAGTTCTAAATTATAGATCAATGGAATACTTCAAAAATTTAATGAAATATGTGTTAAATAGATAAATAACAACATATGGGAAAACAAAAGTCTAAAATTGAACCTCTATGGAGCATGAGCTTTGGTGGTTATTTTTCTAAAACTGGATTAGGAGCAGGTGTTTGGGTTCACAACACTGAGAACAATCATGCAGAGGGTCACTCCCACAATTTTAACTTTAAATGCACAAATAACATAGCAGAATATGAGGCACTCCTCCTAGGACTACAATTACTCAAGAAATTAGGAGCCAAAAGGATCTCTATCCATGGCGATTCTGAGCTATTCATTAGGAATATTAAGGGAGAATATTCAGCTAAACATCATAGATTAAGAGCATATAGTAACGATGCCCTTGACCTCTTAAAAAAATTCAAAGAATATGATCTTGCCTTCATCCCAAGAAATTAAAATATCCTTGCCAATGGACTAGCATTTCCAACCCATACTTGTCAAAAACCTCATCATAACAAATAATACACAGTAAAATTCAAATACAGACCAACAATCCCTGATAATATAAAATATTGGAAATTTTTTGAAGGTGACAAATAGATTGAAGACTTCCTGCAGTCTAGAAATGAGTTTGAAGTGCCAAATTAAGACTCATGTCATGAAGAGAACTGCTCTGCTGAGGATAAAACATACAAAAAGGAGCCCCCTCATGATGTTGATATAAATATGTTAGAAAAAGTTGACCCACATGAGACAGATTTGTGTTCCGATCCAGAAAAAGAAGACTTTGAAGTACTGCAGTTCAGAGATAATACCTTGCTAAGAGGGCTTGTCCCTCTAGAATAAATTTTTGATTTTAATGATGTTTCCAAGAAGACAAAGACAAAATCTACTGAAGAAAATGTAGAAGAGTGAAATATAGGTAGTAAGCTGAAACCCAGAATGATGAAACTGTCAAAAACATTGCCAACACATTTAAAATAGAAATATATTGAGCTATTCAAAGAATTCAGTGATGTGTTTTCTTGGAGCTATGAAGACTTGAAATCCTATAATACTAATATCATTCAACACAATATTCCTCTCAAAGAAAACCATAAGCCCTTTAAATAGAAATTACATAGAATAAACCATGTATGATGCTGGAATAATAGTCCCTCTCAAGTACTCAGAGTGGGTTTCAAATCTTGTGTCTTTGAGGAAGAAGACAGGAGAAATTAGTCTCTGCATAGACTTCATAAATTTAAACAAATAAGCCCTAAAATACAACTACCCTTTACCAAAATTGGATCACATATTACAAAGGGTAGTGGGCTCCAAAAGAATATCTCTGCTTGATGGATTTTTAGGGTACAATCAGGTTCTGGTACATCCAAGTGATCAACACAAAACAACCTTCACCATAGCTTGGGGAACCTTCATGTATATTAAAATGCCTTTTTGGTTAATGAATATTGGAGCTACTTTCCAAAGAGCAACGGATATTGCTTTCTCAGAAGAAATAGGTTACTTCATTGTGATATATCTTGATGACATCACAGTCTATTCCAAAGTTGATGAAGAACACCTTGCTCACATAAGAAAAGTCTTTGAAAAATGCAGAATGTATGGTCTGTCTTTGAATCCCAAGGAAGCTTTGTTTTTCCTTCAAGAAGGGAAAATTTTAGGCCACATCATATCTAAAGAAGGGATCAAGGTTGACCCAAAGAGGATTGAGGGAATATTGCAAATTAGTGATCTAAGGAACATCGAAGAGCTACAGTATTTCATTGGAACGATAAATTTCTTAAGAAGGTTCATACCAAACTTTGTAGAACTCCTAAGAAACATTACTAACATGATAAAAATAGAAATAGGAGTCAAATGGACCATAGAAGAAAAGAATATTTTGACTTGGTGAAGCAAGAACTTACACAAACACCTATTCTAATCAGCCCTGACTTCACGAAATATTTACTCATTTTCTCCTTCACATCAGAACACACAGTTGCTGTTGTCTTACTAGAGAAAAACATAGTGGGACAAGAGCAGCTCATAGCTTTCTTCAACCAAGCATTAAGAGATGCACCTCTAAAGTATAATGTCATGGAAAATCAGGCTTTTTCTTTAATCAAAGCACTAAAATATTTCAGAGTTTACATTCTGCATTCACACTTCATTGCATTTGTACCTCACACAGTGGTTAAAGACATACTTACACAAGATCCTGATGGAAAAAGAGGTAAGTGTATTGTTGTCTTCTTGGAATATAATCTTGAAATCAATCCCACCAAGCTAATCAAAGGACAAGGACTGGCTTAACTGATGGTTTAAAAAAAAATTCAAGCACTAGAGATGAATATGATTCACTCATTAGATGAACAAGAGGAGTTGGCGTCTCCACCTATAGAGGAAGCATTCCTAAACTCTCCTTGGTATGTTGATATATTATATGTGCCTTTTAATATAAATGTTCCCCAGTTTGGCCCCAACCAAGCCATTTTATGTTCAAGGCCAATGAGACACAGATAGCCAGAATGGTGAGTCATAAGGCAAGACACCAAGCTTTCTCAGAGAGACAGACATCATGCAATTACAACAAGAAGTGAGGTCATTTCTGTTGGAAAACAGAAACAAGGGGTCTGAATAGCTTCAGCTGCCACCATCGTGGGGGGGACATCCACAAATGGTAATTTTTCTGTGTAATGCACAAAATTTGAGGAAAAAAGAAAGCTTTACCTTTTCCTTACAGTCTAGTTTATGTTCACATGTCCTTTTTCAACAATGGGGCCTGATTTATCAATAAAACTCACCTCGCTCTCACCCGACATGAATGAACTTTACTATAAATGACTATTTACAAAGTGGACTTGCCTGGAGCACTGCAGACTACGTACTCTAGTACCATTTATTCTCGAAACAATATTCTGTATTCAGATTTGCATGTCCTATGAAACACTATCAAGAGAAAGGAACAGCTGGATTCAGGAAAGTAGTCATTTTTTCTGTACATTCCTTAACTGCTGGCACATTGGGTCATTCTACAACTTATTACCCTTAAGGTAATGGGTTGGTTGAATCCTCAAACAACAGTTTGGTAAACATCATTAAAAAGTTGTTGGAGGAAAACAAGAAATCATGGAACAACAAATTAGTTCATGCACTATAGGCAGACAAGCTAACAAATAAGAAATCAATTCGTAAGGCTCCCTATCAACTAGTCTATGGAATAGATGCAGCCTTCCAAACAAGCTTGGGAGTGCCAGTAATGAAGCTCATTCAAGGGGTACAGTCTAAAAAATATGAAATGCAATGATCCAGGTGGATAAAATAGGTACAAGTACGAGTGGCTTGAGTAAAAGGCTCAAAAATCAAATTGTTCGAAAGATTCTCAAACGGAATGGCAAGCCCAGAGATCTTGTTCTTCGATTCCAATCACAGAACGACACCTGCTAATTCTCGAGTCCGTAGAATAGAGTTAGAGCAGCGGTGTTTTATTGGTTTGGGTGATCAGACAGCCTTAAGGAGGGACGCAAATTGAATTTTTTTCAGTCACTGATTTCGGCAAGTTTCAGCCATTGATCTGGAAAAGCCTCAAAATTTCACCTTAATTTTGCCTCCCACACCATAATTATTTTTAATTTTTAAAATAGTTATTTTTAACAATTATTTAAAAAAACAATAATAAAACAAAAGTTTTTATTAATGCAGTAACACATGGTTAAACCAGAGAAGAACAAAACCAAAGAATGTACGACGTTAGAAGGTGAAAACCGTATATGTAATAACCATATAGAAGGAGAAGTGAATATATACATTTAAAAAGTAAATATTTTATGGTTACTTAAAAAGAAGATTTATATGGTTATTAAAGTAAACCATCACAATGAATGATTAGTATATGGAAGCATGGTTAAGTCACAATCCATATATTACATACCCACCCAACATATATATATGAACATATGTTATAAAACAACCAACATACATCTCTTCGCATTTCAATGCCACCGACTTTAAAAGGTAAAGGCGGTGTCACTTCAACCGCTTAGTTGTCTTAATGGCCCGAGGCTTTAAAAAATAATCATGCCTAACTTTAAAATGCAAACAAGAACAAGGATTTTGGAGGTGGGATTGATCCCCCGACCTTCCGGTGTGGTCATTATGTTTGCTCATCACAACAATGTTTTAATTCCGCCCATAAATTAATATTTAAACTTAGATTTCTGCAAGTGCGCCGGGACGAGGATGAAGACGGAGCACGAATTTTCTGAGTTTTAATGCTATTTTTCAGCCAAGCATGGGCACGAAATCCGAAGAGATGCACGGATTTCCAGAAAGAGGCAGGCGGAACCTTGATTGAAGCCAACTTTCAGGAGGGCGAAATTTTGACTTTTTCCAAATGTGACAAATTTTATGTCGTTTCAGCACTACTCGATGCCACGAGTCTGATGGTATGCTCATTTTATACATCTAAGTTTTCAATTTTTCAGCCACTTTTGGAAGTGGATTATGAAGGTGTCAGATTTGCACATGTGAGCAGTCATTTTCACCTTTTTCTATCACTTACATTAATATGGTGTTTTCGTATTTAGCTTGCAGTCGTTTTCTACTTTTAAATAAATGTATGCAGCAAACATATAAGAGATGGATTCCCATGTACTTTCATATTTATTTCTTGAGATGTATTATCCAGATTGATGGTTGTGCTGGGATTCGTTTTTGTGTTGTTATTATAACATTTTTGGCTATGATTTGTGTCATGTATGAGTCCTTTTTTATGCGCCACATATATTGTGATGTCTTTTCATATGTGTATTTTTTAGATCCTTTTTTTTTTCCAGGATGGAGGGACAGGCCTTTATTAGCCACACATGTCAACATGGTCACACCGATAGAGTTTTTCTTTTTTTATGTATGAGAGTTCTAAAGGAAAATTCTTAAAGAAGTCGAAGCCACTCCCTGATAAATGCCTGTGAGACATGTCATGGTAGGGGAACACATCTCATACATGCCTCATACAGAACAGTTCCCGCCACACCTATCTTTGGACACCGAGGTCTTAGATGTAGTCCTCCTGACGTGGCAACCTCCCATCAAACGACATATTTATGATTGTTAATTTTGTTTTATTTTATGTCCCTCTTATTTACAAATCATAATTGTTTGTCTAATTTTAGTCGTCTTTAATTAAATTCAATTCTACTCACAATTAAGTAAAAGGTCTTTGGTTAAGGGGTATTAATATTTACCCCCGCACCGTGGGCGGGGGGACTGCAGCGGTGTGTTTTGTCGATTAATCAGAGAAGTGAATGATTTTTGCCTGTTGAATTGGAGCCATGATAGCGTAATAATGCGAAGAATGAATATTTGTGTCCGCAGTTGACATGTTCATAAATTTTCAGGGCCATTAAAATGTTTAGAATCCAAGAATTGAAGGCGTTCCTACATGAAGAGAAGGAGGAGAAGCAGTAGTTGCAGCTTCAGTTGCAAGCCATGATAGAGGTGTGGGAAGATTTGAAACGCAATAACGAAACTCTTCAGAGAGATCATGATGCCTTAAAATCATTCATACAGAAAGAGAAGGAGGATATGCAACATATGTAGCTTTAGCTACAAGCCATGTCAGAGGTAGTGACGGAAGTGAAGCGCAATGAAGGCTTACAACAGCTTTCTTCATCTTTTTCACATTCCTCCTATGTGTGGCATGATTTTAGTTTCTTCACATGATTCTTCTATCTAATGGGAGACACCATCACGGTACCGCATGAGACTCTCACCAAATAAGAAGAGAGATGACTTGTGTCTGCGGCCAAGGCACTCAATTTTTTGGAGGCTGCACCACCACAGTGTGTTTGGGGGCATTGTAACATGCCTATGACATCAAGGGAAAACAGATACTGATGAACTCTCCAAGGAAGCGGAATGATAGGGACACTTCACCATCGTTCCACGGTAGTGCTCGTTACAGTGAAGGAACTGAGGCGAGCTCCCATCATCATGATGGCACCAGAGACCACCCCAGATGGTATACTAAGTCTCATTATTCCAGAGTGCATTTTGACTATAATAATGTGGATAACCACGGTCGTAAAATATGGCATCGTAAAACTTGTTATTTTTGTGGTTTAAATAACCATGTGATTTCTGAGTGCTGGAAGAGGATGGCAGCGCAAAGGAGGAAGAGGCGTGAAAAGCCTTCTCCCCAATAGGAAAAGAAATCTGTTAAGCAGGTTTGGAGGAAAAAGAACCTTTTCACCCATTGCGACCGAAGTGGCTACCAAAGAGCCACATGCTGGAAACTTCATCCAGAGCAGCACCTTAAAGCCAAAGAGCCCATGCATACAATAGTTGAAAGAGCTGATTGACAATCAAGTTCACCACAGGGAAATGATCCACTTTTTTTAATAAATGAGAAGTGGTTCTTCTAGATTGTTTTTTTTAGAGATGTTAAGCTTATCATGGCCATGCTTGTAAGTCATTTGTCGCATTTTTATTATGAAAGTGATGATGTGTTTCCATCACTCGTTTAAGCGACCATGACATTTTTTTTTCCTTGTTTTATAAGTCATGTGTTGGATCTCTTTCATGTAAAAGTGATGAGGTGTTGCCATCACTTAGAGATGCGATTTTTATGTTTTGGTCATGTTCTATGAGTCGTCTGATGCATTTCTTTCATGTAAAAGTGATGAGGAGTTTTACCATCACTTCGAAATGTGACGATGAGGTCTGGTCTTGTAATTTTGTTGAGGTATGATTTCCATTTTTGTTGTAAGCTTGACCATCGAGTACATGATATAAACTCATGGCAAGTATGGAAATATCTGGGTCATTTTTTGTCACATTTAGAATGTAATTTTCATTGCATCTTAGGCAGGTGTTGGCATTATGATTCTGAAGGACGAAAGTGAAGGAGTCTTTAAGGGATGTTCCTTTTCAGAAATTTACATTTCCGCAGTTGCAGGTGTTGGCTTTGCATCTTGATTCCGAAGTGCACCAGGTGAAGGAGTCATGTGGGGATGCGCCTTTCAACGACATTTGAAGACAGTTGATGATAGGTAAAGCTTGATGCTTTTGGAGGACCAAAATCTCCTCAGTGGGGAGGATTGATCCAAGTGGATAAAATAGGTACAAGTATGAGTGGCTTGAGTAAAAGGCTCAAAAATAAGTGTTCAAAATATTCTCAAACTAGGTTCATGTTGTAGATCTCGTCTTTCTGATTCCAACGGCACAGACGACACTCAATTCCGAGTCCGTATGAAGGAGTTCGGAGCGGTCAAAGTTTTGAGTTGACTTGGTGACTGGATAGCCTTAAGGAGGACGCAAATTGGACTTTTTCTAGCCACCAGATTCCAGAAAGCTCAGGCCAGACTCTGGGCGAAATTGTGGCCCAGTTAATTTGCCTCCTACGGTCCAAAAAAATCATTTAACTTTTAAAATAGTTATTTCAATAACTATTTAAAAAAAAACACATAAAACAAAAGTTTTATTAAAATATAACATATGGTTAAACCATATAAAACAAACCAAAAGAAATTTCGATGACGTTCAAGGTGAAAACCGTAAAGTGTATTAACCATATTAGGAATATATGGTTAGCATTTAAAAAAGGAGAAGATTTTATGGTTATCGAAAAAGAAGATTTTGTATGGTTATTAAAGTAAAACCACCAGCGAATGTATTAAAAGGGCATGGAAGCATGTGGTTGTTGGAACCATATATTATGGTTACCCACGCAACATATATGTACGGCATATATGTTATAAAACAACCCAACACACTCCCCGCATTTGAATGCCGCCGACGGAAAAGGTGGGGCAGGTCGCCCAACTGGCCACTTGTCTTAATGGCCCGAGGTCTTAAAAAAAGAATCGCACCCAATTTTAAATAGTGTTTGCGGATTTTGGGAGGCGGGATTTGATCCCCCAACCTCTCTTAAAAAATTACTAAGTTTTACCATTGCGCCCAACAGACTGCTTTGATAATTCCGCCCAGAAATTAATATTTAAACTCATATTTCTGCAAGTGCGCCGGGCCAAGGAGGACGAACATGGAGCACGAATTTTCTGAGTTTTAATGCTATTTTGCAGCCAAGCATGGGCACGAAATCCGAGGAGATGTACGGATTTCCATACTTATGATTTTTGTTTTATCGCAGGTCATGTGGAACCATGAGCCCAAAAAGAGGCAGGCAGAACCTTGATTGAAGCCAACTTTCAGGAGGGAAAAATTTTGACTTTGTCCAAATGGGACAAATTTTATGTCAATTTAGCACTACTCGATGCCACGATTCTGATGGCGTGCTCAGTTTCTGCATCTAAGTTTTCGATTTTTCAGCCAATTTTGGAAGTGGATTATGAAGGTGTCGGATTTGCACATGTGAGCAGTCATTTTCACCTTTTTCGATGCTACAAGATTGATGGTGTTTTCAGATTCAGCCGCAGAGTTGCTCAGCCTTCAGAAAATGGCAGCATGAGGTATATGATGTGGATTCCATGTAATTCTTCATTTATTTCTCTTTGAGATGCATTATTTCTTGCAGATCCCGGTTGATACATGAGTTGTGGGATCTGGATTTGTGTTGTTATTGATGTACTTTCAGCTATGGATTTGTGTCATGTATGAGTCCCTTTTATGCCACATTGGCGGGATGATCCTTTTCATATGTGTATTGTTGAGATCCCTTGTTTTCCAGGATTGGCGGGATACTCTTATCTACTACATGTCAGCTATGGTCATACTGATAGGAGTTTTTCTTTATGTATGAGAGTTCCGCAGTGGAAAATCTCTTAAAGAAGTCAAGCCACTCCTGTGCGAGGGAAATTTTTCCTTGTATGTCATTGGGAAACACATCCATGTACATCTCTTCTTACAACACATAATGCAGTCGCCTACACCATCTTGACACCGAGGCCCAAAGATGTAGTCCCTCCTGGATTAACTCCATCATCAAATGACGTGTTCTTATGATTGTTGATCTTGTTCATTTATGTCCCTCTTATTTACAGCTACAATTGTTCATTTCAGTTCTTTAACATCTTAATTAAATGAAATTCTATTTATCAGCCGAAGTAAAAGGTCTTGGTTAAGGGGTATTAAGATTTTACCCTGGATCATGCAAATAAGAATAAACTAGACTGTCCAGCTGCAGCAAACCAGAGGAGTATATAACATAACATAGCTGTTGCAAAAAAACATCAATAAGCTCTTTGAAAAAAGGACAAAAGCAAATGATTTTAGCATTAGACAAAAATTCATGCTATAGTAGGATTCAAGAAGATAGGATAGAGGCAAACATGGAAATTTTGATAATCTATGGAAAGGTCCATATATCATCCATTCTGCAAGAGGTGATAATGCATTTTTCTTAAAAGAGATGGATGGAATAGAATTATTTGGAGGTCTTGTCAATGGCAGGATGCTGAAGCATTATTTCAATTAAGAATCTCAGTTTTAATTTTTACATTGTATATAACATTACTTAAACAAAAAATTTAAAAAAAAAATGACACAAAAAGAAATAAATAAAAGAAGAAAAGAGGGAAAATAAAAAGAAAAGGTAAGCCCCATAGAAAAAAATGAATATTTCTGAAAGTGTGGGAGTCAAAATGCCACTACCTTTGAAATAAGGTCCTGTTCAATCATACAGCTTAATCGTGATTGAAAAAATTTTGGAATTTTTCTGATAAGTTAGAAAATTAAGATTTTCTAAACTATTTAAACTTGGCTTATCAGTAGATAGCTAGAAAATGACATTGGTTCCAAAGCATAATATGAACCAACCAGAGAAGCGATGGATGATTAATAATTGAAAGATTCAAAACCAAAGCCCTTAGTTCAGTTTACTTTTTGCAAAATAAAATTGTGTGCATCTTGTCTAAAAATGCCACAATTCATGACAATCAAGCTTCTTAATCTTGATTCAGTCATGCTTTAAATTTCATGTTGATAGTTAGTGAATAAAAATCTCTCAAAATGTTTAATATTGGAAGATAAGTAGTTAGGTAGAGATTAAAAGAGCTCATCAGTCTAATCTAAGCCTTTGGAAGTTATAAGGGTAGATCTAAATAGTTTACTCTGAAAAGAAAAATGATGTCAAGTTTTTGCTAGTCTAAATGCACCCAAAAGGTGGAGAAAAAATTTTAGGCTAGGTGATGGGTAGGAAGAATTGATTTGCAAGAAACATGATTTTAAATGTTTAAAGGTCACAGTCACAAAATTTTCAGCAAATCAACAATTACAAAATGAAAATTAGTCAAATACAAACAGACTACTGATCTACGACATCCAGAGATCTGAGGTTCTTGATACCTCCTAAAGGAGCTACCCTCCCTATTTGGAGCCACTGTTCGTCTCCTATATTCTACAGTATCACTACATGACTATGGATTTTCTACAGTATGCTGAAAATAACAGTCCCTTATTATCATTTATTTTCGGAAACCTCACTGCCTTCATTATTTTTCATTTAACCTATTCACTATCTCTCATTTTACCTATTTAGATCACTCTCTTGCTCTGAAATTCCATGTTTTACCCTTAAAAACTCATTCTTGCCTCTTTCCCTACCTAAAACCCCACTCCCATTGCTAAAATTTTCTTCCTTTTTATTCATTCCCCTTCTTCCATTAAAACAATGTAAAAACCTATTTTTACATTGTTTTACAAACAAACTTAAAATTGATTTGGGACCCACCCTTTTAAATAAAACTCTATTTTATTTTTAATACTCGACTCCTTATATATTTAAACCCCTCGCCCTTTATACTGTATCCCTCGCTATAAAATCCCTATTTCCCCGCTCTTGTATAACCCTGACCCTCACCCTTTAACCCCTTACGCTTTAAAAGTACCCTAGGCCCCACAGTATAAACACCCCGCTTTGTTATTTTACCTCCCAATTCATAAAAGCCTCGCGCTAATAGTAAAAACCATTGTCGTATTCAAAATTTGGGCTCCACATCATATTATGGCCCACTGATTCATTCCATCGAGACCACCATCGGATCTTTGCCCCCCGATCAAACGGCCACCGTGCCATATCGCAACCACAACTGCCCTAGACTTAAAACATTAGGACCTTGCAAAATGGGTAGTATTCATGCCCCCTCCATATGCCACGCATCACTCCCTCTGTCTTATCGCATCCCCGCAATACAAATTGCCTCACAGCCTATGCCCCATGCGGTAAACCACTTACCGCTCCCGCACCATAAGCCCGAAACCACTGAGCCTTTTTGAATGTTGCAAAGCCCTGTGCCATTGCGATAAGCCCTCGATCCTCTATGTTAACCCGTGTAGCTATTCCAAAGTCCCGAAAAGCCATAACCAAACACAGAGGCCAAACACTACCATTATCCAGACTCTGTCCACAGTGCAGGTTTTTATTAACAAATTGTTTTTAAATTGTGCAGGTATCCGATGTAAAATAAAATGGGAGAAATCAATTTGCATTCCAAAGTACAAAAATTATTCAAAGTAAGTTCTCTGGGTGATGATCCAAGAGCTCAGTTCTTTAAGGGATTGGGAGTGCAAGATTGACAAAAGGTAGCAAATGTTCTTCAAAGGAGAGGGTAAATAAAATGAAGATAATTATATAGTGGTTGCATAGAGATGAAAGACAAATGATAAATAGAGTCAAAAGAAAAATGAAAGCTAAAAGGGATTAAAGGATTAATCAAAGACTAAATATGAAAGACATGGTTAGAAGAGAGAATTAAACACAAAACACAGATGAGAGATGATTAAGGAATAAATTACAAAGACAACATAGGCAGTGAAGAGAAAGAATATATTAAAAGACAAAGTGAGAAAAATAGAATTAAGGAAGAGACAAATCAGAGTTTAAAGACAATATCAAAAGAAAATCAATGAAGAAGACAAATCCGAATGATAAGGACAGTCGGCCTTTACTTCCTCCAAACCTCATTTTCCACCTACAGCCTCATTTCACTTAAATAAAAGCATCCACAGTTATTAAAGTAGTTAGAGATATTTTTAAGCAACTCAGAAGTTATTGTAAAAGTTAAATTTAAAGCGAAATCGTCAAAATATCTTAAATTTGGCTCAACAGTTAATTTAAGAGTTATTATTACAGAGAGTTAGTCAGTGATATTTTTCATTGGGCCTTGCATGGTCTCAGAGGTCAAGATTACATTTACTCTGCAGTAAATATAGCCTGAAACCCTAGATTAGGATCACCTCCTCATCTGCAGATAAATACTGCATGTATTTTTCATTGTTCGGGGTTGGTTGGTTGGTTGTTGGTTAGTTGGTTGATTGCTATAATGGATTTAATCAGACTCCGAGATGTTAGGTTTATTGCACTAGAGCATTGTAATTTTTTTGGACATCAATAATACAAGCACGTTCACAGGATTATTGAGCTATGTTAATGGTGATGTTATCCCTCTTTGTCATCACTTCTCCTTTTTTACCATATTGTGGATCATTTCTCTGATAATAGAGAATAAATTTTAGATTAAGGTATGCTATTTGGGCACCTTAACGTGTCTATTTCTATTATCCTTGTGTTTTCTTTTGCAAGGTCTGATTAAAGAATTTAGGGGTGTCCTCATCTTTAGTTCCACCTACCTTCTTGTCTTGAGGTTTCCTTAATAGAGTTTTACATAAGAATTCAGGGGTGTCTTTCTCTTTGGTTTTGCTTAGATTGTTATTCTAAAGGACTTCTTTGAAGTCAAGTTAAAGAATTCAGGGGTGTCATGTTCTTTAATTTCACTGAAATGTTATCTTGAATGTTTTCTTTATCTGAAAGTAATAGCTAGAGAATTCAGGGGTGTCCTGCTCTTTAAGATTACTGGATTGTTGTCTTAAAGGTTTTCTTAGTAGAGCTTTACCTAAAGAATTCAGGGGTGTCCTTCTCTTTAGTTCCTCTTGAAACGATTACCTTAAAAGGCTTTTCTTTTTGAAGTATAGTTAAAGGATTCTTAATTTCCCTTTAGTTTTACTGAATTCACAACTTGTTGTCATTTCATATTTCATCTAAACTAAAAAGATCCACTTGATATAGTTAGCTCGCCCTATGAAAAACCTTGCAAATTTGATGTACAATTAAAACCTTTTGTGACTCCATAGCCCAATTGATTAAGCTTCCCACAGTCTATTTGTTCAACCTACAATCAATTAATACAACAATGAATCAATCAATCAAACAAAAAAAACAGTTCCAAAACTTCATAACTAGCCTAAAAGCAGAAAATGTAAGCATCAAGATAAATCATTTAAATCATAAGCATTTAGAGAGCCCTCTTTGAGCCCAGGAAGGCTAGGTCCTAGACTCCAAAGTGGTTTGATGTGGTTCCTTGCAGATTTGTTTTTGCCAATCTTGCAAATCACGGGGAGCCAACAATCATCTCGGGTAAGGGTCCCATCTAATCGAGAACATTGAGCATATGTCTTTCCACTTGTTTGTCCTCATAAGGAGGTAATTGAGCATTAGGGGCTCTAGCAGTTGAGGGCCCTTTGGAAAATAGGATGGTTGTGATCCTTAACCTTTGTGGTAAGTAGTATCTCACCTATTATCACCATAGGGTATGTGTGATACTTTTCATTTATGTCAAGTTGGGTATCTACCCCTATCCTTTCTTGGACAAGATAGAATATACCCATGTATGCATCCTAGCCACAACTTGAATGTATTGGGATTGTGCCTCCCCATCTGGAAAATGGGTTGAGATGACTTAAGATTCTTGTAATCCTTGCATCACAAGAGGTATCTCACTCAAGTGATTAGGGTTAAGGTGTTATACCACTTGAATCTTGAGGTTCAACATGGGAATATCAACAGACATTTTGGATTTTTGTGATCACTACCTTCTATGGAAAGTTGTATCTTGCATGTTGATTACACAACATGCTATATGTGATCTTTTCTTGGTAGATGGATCTCGCCCATTTTCATTGGACGATATGATGGATTTCAAGAATTCCCTCTATAGAATGTGGTATCACACCTATGAATTAGAAAATAGGGTAGTAGTGATCCTTGCTTGGTATGTGGATTTCTCCTATTGTTATTAGATAGAGAGTGGTACCTTGAGCTACCCTATGATGTCATATTCTTCTTTTTTAGATTCGATGTTTTTCAGCAACTAGTGATGAGCATAAATGAGTTGATACAAGAGATGACTTGACAATGATGATATTATAATTATGGTGACTAAATTGATTATTGGAGATAGTGTGGGAGTTGGATGCTCCCCTATGACTATTCTTCTTCTTCTATTGGATTGATATTGTTTAGCCAATGATCAAAGGAAATTGAGAGGAGATGTGATGATATATATTTTTTGTTGATATATGTTATATGGAGGTCATGTAATTTGACCTAGATATTAGAAGGGTTTGAGGATTGATATTCCCTACCTTTGATTTTGCAACATTCTTATTATACGGATGAGATGTTATGATGATGGAGTGACCTGCATTATTATATTGGTACATGTCATCTGAGATGAGACCTGATGTACCATACTTGTATATCTATTTCTGACACAGATGGAAAATCCTTCGTAGTTGAGAGGGAGTGTTGACATTTGGGTAGCTTCAGGACCAATTTCCCCTAAGGCAAAGCCTAAGCCCAAATGAACATCCATTAACACCTAAGTAAATTTATATTGGTTAAAGGAAGGACTATAAATTGGTCAAAATGAATTATTTGGGCATATAATTATAAGAGGATTTAAAAATATATTTTTTTAAATGTTAAACTTCAATTTGAAATAATTCCCTCCTAGATTTGAAGGTTAGATTATAATATTTTTCTCATAGATACAATTATAAATAAATTTCTCTCCTCCATTTTTCAATTCATTGAATGGGTAAGTCTTCTAAGAGTGACATCTCTATGGATATAAGTGTGAATTTCTTCTTTGTGCACAATCTAGCTCACATGAATAGTTAGTATGGCTCTCATGGCCTCATGATAATGCATGTATGGCCCAATGGTATGGCCCTCATGGACTGGTGGTATGGCTACCATGGCCCAGTGGTATGGATTGCATGGCCTAACGGTATGGCTTTCAGGGCCCCATGACAAGGCATGCATGGCCTAATGATATGGATTGCATGGCCCAGTAATATGGCTCACATGGCTCAACGAGATTAACTCACTTCCAATTATTATATGGCTCACTATCATTAATGACTTGAATCTATATCATATGAATATCCTACATGAAAGTTTTCACTATTAAGGTTAGGGTTTACACTCATGATATTTGAATAAGGTTATATGATAACTTGTGTAACAATGATATGGAAGAAGCCTTCTTTAACTCATTTGATTATCGAAAATCAGTTCATAATCGAAGTTTTGAACTAACTTCGAGTGGAATTAGGAGGCCCGATGTAATAATATATCTCACTATGCATGTACTTTGTATATCTACTAAAAAATTGATGAATATCTAATAGAAGAAGAATAATTTAACTCTGAGTTTACCTCTTGTGTGGTTTTTCTTTGGTCTCCAACCAAATCCTCGTGTCTCTATATTTTTATTCTTTTCTTTTGATGTTCCTTTTATATCTCCACTACATTGTAGATGACATTATTCTTTCCACATAATTGCTAATAATGCAATCATGTTAGGGGTTGAATGCATATGTAAATGATAAAAAGAATAAAAATTAAATTATGAACAAAAAATAATAATATAGTTGTAATAAAATAAAAAAAGATGATTTCGGTAGAAAGGGAGAGGGAAGACGAGGAATTGGGATGGAGGAAATTATGGATTTATAGGGAGAGGGATGTAGAGGGAGAGAGAGAGAGAGAGAGAGAGAGAGAGAGAGAGGGGGGGAATTACAAATATGGGGAGATGGAGCATGGAAGAGAAAGAGGCATAGAGAGAGAGAGAGAGAGAGAGAGAGAGAGAGAGAGAGAGAGAAATCTTGAGTGAGAGGGAGAGGGAGAGGGAGAGGGAGAGAGAGAGGAGGGAGAGGGAGAGAGATATGGAGAGAGAAGGGGGAGAGAGTGAGAGAGGGAGAAAAGGATAGATGGAAAGAGGGGGGAATTGGAAGAGAGCCAAAGACATAGATGGGGAAGGGAGAGATCGAGAGCTAAAGGGAGAGGGTGAGAGGGGATAGAAATTTATAGAAAGCGAGAAAGGGAGGGAGGGAGAGGGAGTTGGGATGAGGGAGGTAGTGAAATAGAGATAAAGGGAGAGGGATATGGAGATATCAAGAGATATAAGGAGAGATAGGGGGAGGGAAAGAAATGTAGGAGGGAGGGAAGGAGCGAGTAAGAGAGGGAGAGAAAGACAATATCAGGGAGAGAGGGGGGAGAGAGAGAAATATAGAAGGAATGGGAGGCAAGGAGGGAGTGAGAAGTAGAGAGTGAGAGATAAGGGGACAGAGGGAGAGAGAGATAGAGGGATGGACAGAGAGAGAGATATGGAGAGATATATTGTGAGAAAGAGAGAGAGAGGAGAGGGGAGCAGGGAAAAAGTGGGAGAGGGATCAAGAGGGACGGGGAGAGAGAGGGTGAGATAGAGAGAAAAAACAAGAGGGAGGTAGATGTGTGAGAGAAACAGAAAGTGATTTATGTAAATATTAAGAGAAAATTTGGGAGAGATAGGGGCAGACAAATAGAGCAAGAGAGAGTGAGAGGGAGGCTGGGGCAAGAGTAGAGAGAGATAGAGAGAGAGAGAGAAAGAAAGGGGTATTGAGAGAGAGAGAGAGAGAGAGAGAGAGAGAGAGAGAGAGAGAGATCTAAGAGGATATTGAATTACAAGTGGCCTTAAATTTACTCCAAAATCAAAGTGGTCATAATGTGGTAAAATCAATATGAGGTTAAAGTGCTCGTCACCCTAATTAAAACGACGCAAACGACACTCAATTCTGAGCTCATATGAAGAAGATAGAGGCCATCAAATTTTAGGGTTGAATTTCACATGTGGCAAACATAAGCATTCAATGAAATGGCAGAATATGACACCAGAATCCAAAAAAATTACTGGGAAAATCTGTTAGGTCCCTATGTTACTAGTATAGTCCCTTATTGTTGTTAGTGTAACCCCCTTATTGTTATTATTGTACCCCTATAACCCCCATATTGTTATTATTGTGCCCTTAAATTATTATTGTTAGGTCGGCTAGGATTACATTGTGGCCCCACTAGGATTACATTATGGCCCCATGGACTCCTATATATAGAAAGGAGGTTTTATAATTTGTATCATCCAAGAATTGTTCATTCATGTAATGTATTGGAGGTTTCCCCCTCGAAGTGGCTTAGTTCTAAGGCGTTGATATCTCTTTTCTTCTCTTTTTGAGTTGGTTTCAGCAACATTTGGTCTCAGAGCTTTGGATTCTGTGGTTGGCCGTTTCAAACAAAATATCTGAATTTTCTATAACTTCTTTCTATGAAGTTTCAAAAGATAAATATGAAAAATGGCCAAAATCCCTGGAGGAACATTGTCAAAAAATTTCAGAGCTGGTTCACAATATTTTGATATGACCAGGGAATTTAGGTCTTTTAAGTGTGCCTTCAATTTAATCTAAACAGTCATCGAGAATTTGCTATAATTTTTTTTCTATGAAGGTTCATAATATGAAATTTTAGGCATGAAGTCATATCCAAGGAAATTCTTTCGCAAACATTCAGAGCTTGGTTCTGCACATTTTCAGAGATATGATCTGTGGAAGGTAGTTCTTTTTCAGGCTCATGAATTTCATCTCAAAGAGGTGATCATGGGAAAATATTCATAACTCTCTCTCTCAACATCGGATTGGAGTGCCGTAAAAAGTGACCAGAAGTACACGGACTGCAGTTTATTTTCTATCAATGTTAGAGCTAAAAGATGAAACAATGACATGTGGCAAGTCATACAAGTTCGATCTACTGGAACAGCCCATAATTAGGTCATTGTGGGATATTGGACATAACTTTACCTTGAAGAATCCAACTAACTGCACTGGTGGCATTTTAAAGATAGTTCAGGGCTACCTCAAGCTAAATTCTCAGATGATTTCTCCATAATCACAGATATAACTAATTTCAATATCGAGCTCCTCAAAAGAAAGAAAAAGGTGTGTATTTTTTCTTCGAATTGCATAAGTCTTGTTTGAAGAATCAATTTGAATTGATTCCAAGGGAATATTAAAGAATAGATATCAATATTGGGTTCTAAAAAATGCCCAGTAAAAATAATTCAACACCCATTAATCCTTTAGAAGGCTCTACTACGACTCATGAAGATGAAGAATTCCAACATGATCTATCAAAATTACAAGAGCAAGTGCACCAAATTTCGCTCTCGCAAAGAGCAACAAAAAATGAAATGGAAGTTTTGAAGAAAGGCATGGAAGCAAAGATGGACGGTTTGAAGAATAATATGGATGGTTTGAACAAAGGCATGGAATCTAAGATAGATGGCATGGTCGCTGGCGAACTCAAGGATGGACTTTGCAAAGCAAGATCATGAAAAAATTGAAAAGAGAAGAAGTGGAAAAAGATGGAAGAATGATCTAAAAGCACATAATAATACAAAGTAGTTGAAATAATGTTTTCCTAAATGTGAAAAATATATTATGAGGAAACTCAAGGATGAGAACAAAATAATGTCAATCGTAACTCATAAAATCTAATTTTTGCGGGAAGAACCACCATATTCCAAAAATGGATATGAGGAAGTTTGATGGAAAGGATCCTGTAACATGGATACTACAGATGGAGCAATATTTTGATCTCCATAATGTGCAAAACACACAAAAGGTACGCATTGCAACTTTACATTTAGAACAAAATATATTTGTATGGTATCGATGGCTTTTCTCCCATAAAAAAATTGTCACTTGGTCAATTTTTACAGAGGAAATGATAGCACATTATGAGGATACAAAGAGCAACACCTTCTTTAGCCAATTGATAAATCTCAAACAAAAGGGTTTAGTGGGGCAGCACATTGAGGACTTCCAAAAATTGAATATAGGGGTAACTGATATTCCAGAGGAACACAGGATTGATCTCTTCATAGGCACTCCAAAGGATAAAATCCAACATGAAGTTCGTGTTTTGGAACCTGATTCATTGGAGAAGGCATTCAGGTTGGCAAGAAAAGTTGAATGTAAAATTATGGCGACAAGGAAGCCTACCACTCAATTCTATAAAGAAGGAAGTGTTTATACGCCTAGATTTCCACAACCTACAAGGTTGACACCACAACAATTGGAAGAAAAAAGAGCAAAAGGGCTTTGCTACAGTTGTGATAGAAAATACATTAAAGGTCATAAGTGTGCTGAGAAGAAATTATTTTACATAGATTGTGAAGAGGAAGAAGAAAATGAACAAGAAGAGGATATACACCAGGAACCAGCCCTAGAAGAGGAAGAAATGAATCCGACCATATCGTGTAATGCACTGGCAGGAAATACCACTCCTCAAACTCTCAAGATAAAAGGACAAATCAAGAAGAAAAAGGTAATAGTGTTGATTGATTCAGGTAGCACCCATAATTTTATTCATTGTAAGGTAGCCAAGGAATTAAATTGTTTCCTATACCCAGCACCAGAATGTCAAGTGATGGTTGCAAATGGAGGAACTATAAATCGCTCTGGAAAATGCCATAATATCAAGCTAACCATGGGGGAATATGTATTGACTAGTCCAATGCTTTCCATTCCTATGGGAGGTGCTGATGTTGTACTAGGAGTACAATGGTTACAATCTTTGGGGAGGGTAGCTTTTAATTTTCAAGAACTTTTCTTGAAATTTTTTTCAGAAGGAAAGGAAGTTGAATTACGGGGTATTGCAAGGAAGCCAGGAAGGATAATAAGCTCTAATGTCATGACAAATCTTCTAAATAAAGAAGAACGAGGCATAATTGCACAATTATGCTCACTAGAAGTTCCAACATTAAAATCATCTATTTCTGCAGATCTCCAAAAAGTCATGGACAATCATTCCAAGGTGCTTGAAACTCCCAAAGGACTCCCACCTATTCGTGATCATGATCATTCTATTCATTTGATTCCAGGAAGTGTTCCTCCAAACATCAGGCCTTATAGATATCCTTACGTCCAAAAGAGCGAAATTGAACGTATGATTGCAGAAATGTTAGAGGCGGGTATAATTCAACCTAGTCAAAGTTCTTTCTCTGCTCCTGTAGTATTGGTACACAAGAAGAATGGATCATGGCGAATGTGTCCAGATTATAGGGAGCTCAATAAGCTCACCATTAAAGATAAATTTCCCATTCCTGTGATTGATGAATTATTGGATGAATTGCATGGAGAAATTTATTTTACCAAGTTGGATCTTCGTTCAGGATATCATCAAATTAGAATGAAGACTGAAGATATTCCAAAAACAGCATTTCGAACTCATGAGGGTCATTATGAATTTTTGGGCATGCCTTTTGGCCTTACCAATGCACCTTCTACATTTCAAGGGTTGATGAATTCCATTTTCAAACCCTTCCTTAGAAAATTTGTGCCAGTATTTTTTGATGATATACTAATCTACAACAGGTCTTGGAAGGATCATGTTGAACATGTTGACAGGGTGCTCAAACTATTGCAGGAGAAACAATTATATGCAAATACATCCAAATGTTTCTTTGGAGTACAAGAGGTGGAATATCTGGGTCATATTATATCTCACGAGGGTGTTAAAGTAGACCCTAACAAAATTAAAGCCATTAAGGAATGGAAAGTCCCCACAACCATAAAGAAGTTGCGAGGATTTCTCGGGTTAAAAGGGTATTATCGCAATTTTGTTAAGAATTATGGGAGAATAGCAGCACCTCTAACAACATTATTGAAGAAAGATGCATTTTCATGGACTCCTGAAGCAACTAAGGCCTTTCAACATCTTAAAGAGGCAATGTGCCTAGCATTGGTCTTAGCTACGCCAGACTTCACAAAAACCTTTATTGTGGAATGTGATGCCTCAGGAAATGGAATTGGTGCAGTTTTAATGCAGGAAGGAAGACCCATTGCTTTTGAAAGTCGTCCAATCAAAGGAAAGTATTTACAGAAACCTATTTATGAGAAGGAAATGTTAGCAATACTACATGTACTAAAGAAATGGCGAACTTACCTAATGGGAAGACACTTCAAGGTAAAAACTGATCATGATAGTCTTAAACACTTTTTGGAACAAAGACTATCTTCAGAAGAGCAGCAAAAATGGGTCACAAAGATGTTGGGTTATGACTTTGAAATAATATACAAAAAATGGAAGCTTAATGTTGTTGCAGATGCACTCTCAAGAAAGAATGAAGAGGTGGAAGCATTGCTTTGTGCCATTTCTATTATCCAACCAGATTGGATAACCGAAGCAAGAGATGAACGGAAGAAGGAAAAAGAAGTATGGAAACTCATTCAGAAGTTGTAGCAAGATCCTAGTACATTTGATACATTTAGTTGGAGAAATGGTTCTTTATGGTACAAATATCGCTTATATCTTTGTAAGAATTCCCAACTAAAACAAAAGATTCTTTTGGAATTGCACACTTCTCCTTTAGGAGGACACTCAGGATTTTTAAGAACTTACCACAGGGTGAAGAAATAATTTTTTTGGGATGGCCTTAAATCTGATATTAAAAAGTTTGTGGCAGAATGTTTGGTTTGCAAGTAGAATAAAGTTGAAACAATTAAGATCCCGAGACTTCTACAACCTTTATCCATTCCAAGTCAACATTGGGAGGAGATTTCAATGGATTTTATCACAGGTTTACCTAAGTCCAAAGGTAAGAGTTTCATCATGGTGGTAGTTGACAGACTTCCCAAGTATGCACACTTTTGTGCATTATCTCATCCATTTAAAGCAAGTACAGTTGCTACTACATTTATGGACAGAATTCAAAAGCTACATGGAAACCAAAGGGTTATTGTGAGCGACAGAGATCCCATTTTTACTATAAATTTTTGGACGAAGTTAGTTTATTGTTTGGGTACTCAATTAGCTCATAGCTCATCTTATCATCCTTAATCTGATGGTAAAACTGAGATAGTAAATAAATGTTTGGAAGGATATCTTCGTTGTTTTGTATCTAATAAATAAACACAATGGGTCAAGTGGTTACCTCTCATTGAATGGTGGTATAACAGTTCCTTCCACACTGCAGCAAAAATGACCCCATTTATGGCACTTCATGGATATCGTCCACCATCCATCACATCATATTTAAGAGAAAATTCGGAGGTTCAAGCAGTGGAATATCACATCGAGCATCAACAAGAAGTTCTCCAACTCTTAAAGGATAACCTGAATTTGGCACAAAATCGAATGAAACAATAGGAAGATCAACATCACAACGAGAGAAGTTTTGATGTAGGAGATTGGGTATTTTTACGGCTACAACCATACAAAATAATGTCCCTCAACCAAGCTAAGAAGGATAATAAATTATCTCCAAAGTACTATGGTGCTTACAGGGTGTTGCAAAATATTAGTACCATGGCATACAAATTGGAGCTTCCTGCTTCTTCACGAGTGCATCCAGTTTTCCATGTTTCATGCTTAACGAAGGTTATAGGTGAAAATCTTCCAGTTCAAAAAATATTGCTAGAACTTGATGAGGAAGGAAAAATCATATTGGAACTCGAAGCAGTCATGGAAACAAGAACTCGACAACTACGAAATTGATCAATTTCAGAGTATCTCATCAAGTGGAAGAACTTACCCACTAAAGATTCTACATGGGAGGATGAGAATTTTATACAGAAGCACCCAGAGCTACTCAAGCATTGAGGACAACACCTTTTTTAAGGAGAGGGGCATGTCAGGTACCTATATTACTAGTATAGTCCCTTATTGTTGTTAGTGTAACCCCCTTATTGTTATTATTGTACCCCTGTAACCCCCATATTGTTATTATTGTGCCCTTAAATTATTATTATTAGGTCGGCTAGGATTACATTGTGACCCCACTAGGATTACATTGTGGCCCCATGGACTCCTATATATAGAAAGGAGGTTTTGTAATTTGTATGATCTAAGAATTTTTCTTTCATGTAATGTATTGGATGCTGCCCCCTCGAAGTGGCTTATTTATAGGGCATTGATATCTTTTTTCTTCTTTTTTGGGAGTTGGCTTCACAACAAAATCTATGGTGTGGATAAAATTTCTAGTAATGCCATTTTTGAGAATTTTTTTTAAAAAGCATGCTATAGTTTTAATTAAAAAAAACCAAATATATTAATAGGTGGAGGGTTACCAACCCCTACACCCATATCACAACCATATCCCAGATATATATATATATATATATATATATATATATATATATATATAATGAGGTGTGGGATGTCACCCCTTCCATCCCCGTGGAACACCATAAGCATAAAAACATATTAAAACAAAAATCAAGTTGTTGGGGGGCAGCTATCAGCCCCACCACCCCTGTGCATAGATATGGCACAACGGATGTTGTCAAGGATGCATGGAGTAGATGCTGCCAAAAATAGGCAACGCTTATCAAATGGAAACCAAAAAATTATAATAGTGTAGTAATTTTGGTGGAGACGATATTTTATCCGCCGATCTCCCCTTAAAAACTTTCCAAACTTACTACTACACCAACAATGTATTCGTGGTTAAGTTCACCGACAAAATTACCTTTAAACTCATCTTTCCATAGTATTCATAGGTAGAACATCGGAAAAATGATTTCCCACAGTCTAGGAGAGGTGGAACCATGCCCCAGGAAGCCTTGAGTGTCATCAGAAAGATTCCCTAAGGTGCAGAACTTGTCGGAGTCTGTTTTTGACAAATGTTATGTCAATTTTACACCTCTCGGGGACAAGAGTTTGACGGTGATGTTCATTTTTGTAGTTGGGCTCTACATTTTCTGGCCATCTTCCATCTTGGAGGTATAAGGGTTTTCATGCAAATTTTCTTGTAATCATTCTCTATTTATGCCACTTAATGAATGAAGACCTCCCCACTATTCAACAGGGCCTGGAGACATAGTCCACATTGGATGAACTTCGTAATAAAATTTTTGGTGTCTTGATCTCATGCATGCTATTTTGTATTTTTAAATTGTTTTATGTGCTTATGTTTCATGGTTTTAAGTTCTCTGTGATATGTAAATATTTCATGGTCTATAAGAAAAAGATCTTGGATCAAGTGTATCATAGCAAGTCTTTATCGATGTGAATTACATGAGTATATGCTAATGAGAAAAAAGTTGCAAAGAGGCAAAGGAAAGCTTAAGTCCTTTGATATCGAAGTAGGATGTGCACCATGAAGAAGAAACATGGCAGATGAGGAAGCTCATTTGGAAGAATAGCAGAATTACTGCAAGGAATTTTACAACATGGCAGAGAAAGTAGACCAATTTTTAGCAGAGTATGAGAACACTGTCAAGCCTGAGAAGAAAGATGTAGATGATCACAGACGTCATAGACAAACATCTAAGCAACCTTTCCTTAAACTAGATGTAAAGTTTGAATTGCCTATGTATATTGGAGAATGAAATGCGGAAAATCTTAATAATTGGATTAGACAGATTGAGGTCTACTTCCAGATTCAACCGATCAAGAAAGACGAGGCAAAGATCCAGTTGGACTCCCTTCGACTGGGCAGTACTACTCTCATTTGGTGGGTGAGAAAACTATAAGGCAGAAAAAATATGGGTAACCTTCTCTCCTTATGGTCAAATTTTATTTCTGCATTGAAAACTCAGTTTTACCGATTGGACTATAAGCAAAAGGAATTAATGGAACGGAAATGCCTAAATCAAGGAAAAGGTCAAAATGTGCAAAACATTATTGAAGAATTTATAAAACAAGCATTGAAATTAGACATTTAATTAGATTCATGAGAGATTGTAACTATGCTTATCGGTTATTTACATAGTTACATAAGGCATTCATTATCATTGTTTGAGCCCGCTGCCATCGCTGAGGCGAATGTGAAGGCCATGCATCTTGGAAGAGGGGGACACATAAAAAAAAATAACCACCGAAAAAGAGTTGCAACAACTAAGAGAAGAGGTGAAAAGCCCTCTTGTACACATTGTGAGAAAGAGGGAAACGACAAAGAGAATTGGAAGAAACTGCATCATGAGCTGAGGCCTAAGATAGATGAAAGAAAGGAAAGGCAGAAGAGAGTTTCCACCATGCAAGATCAAAATTCTGACTCAGAGGAAGATGAGAAGGTCACAGCTGCAGGAGTTTCACGAGGTAGATCAATTTACTTGGGATAAGATTTCGGTGATGAAATGAAGCTTGTAACTCTTAGGATCATAGGATGTGGTCCCATCGACTTGGGTTCTGATTCAGACAATGAAACAAGAATTTCAACACACATTGCACCAAATATGAAAAAAACACCCAATGCGGCATGGATCCAAGAACTTGAGGAGATAAACCAAGTTATTCAAGAAGAGAATACTGATCTAAGGAGACTCTGATTATAAGTAGAAGAGGAGAAACAATGATTGCTACGACAGTTGCAAGCTAAGGGTGAGGCATTGGAAAAACTGCAGCATAACCACCTTGAGGTAAAAATTTATTCTTTGATTTTGTATACTTTTCATGATGATGATTTTGTTTCTTTTGAAAAACATGCTATAGGAATCAGATCCAAACTATTAAAAAAAATGGGGTATTAGGGAAACGACCTCGGCATTAATTCCAGTGCATCATAAACCCCATCAAAGTAGAAGAATTACCCCATCATGCAGGACTTGGGTATGTCAGGAAGGAGGTTGGGCAATGCTGCAAAACAACCAACGACCCACCAACGACAGATGATGAGATAACCTCATCACATTCCAATGACAGTGAGGGATCCATGAACACTTATCAAAGGCACACCGGGAGGAATCGTTCTAGGATAGTCTGAAAAGTCTTGAAAAGGAAGACTCATTGCAACAAGGATGAACACCAAAAATTTGCATGTCAAATCCTTTGGCCCAAAAAATCACGTATGAAGAATCCAATCGTGGAAAATATTCCACAAGCAAATTTTCCACAAGAAGATGAACCATTTAATTTATTAATAAAAAGATCATTTTTTTTGAGGTAGTATATTTTTATGGCCATAGTTTGTAAATCATGCGTTGTAAGTAAATGTATAAGTGATGTTGTGTTTTCCATTGCCTCGAAACACAATGATGATGTTTTGGCATTTTCTTATGAGTAATTGAGGTATTGGTTTTTATTATGTAATTCTTGACCAATGAGTATGTGCTTTAAACTCTTTGCAAGTGAGGGGTTGTTTGAGTCATGTGTGGTTTGTATATGATTGCAAAGGATGTACCAGATTTTCATGCATGTGATTGAAAGTGTGGTTTTGCAATAAGACAAGGAGTATGATGGATGTTTTAATGCTTTTGGTGGTCCAAAAGCTCCTTAGTAGAGAGGATTGATCCAGGAGGATCTTAAAGTACAAGCAGCTTTAAATTTAATACAAAATCAGAGTGGTCAGAATGTGGAAAACTCAGTACCAAGTTGAAGTTATCTCTGCCCTGATTCCAATGGCGCGAAGGACACTCAATTATGAGCTCAAATGAGTATGATAGAGGTATTCAAATTCAAGGTTGACTTGCACATGTGGAAGGTTTATGGAGACAGTGAAATGGCAGAATCCAGCACCAGAATCCAACCATTTTTATTGGAAAATTTGTGGTATGGATAAAAAGTCTACTAACCTCAGTTTTGAGAAGTTTTAAACGAAAATGGGTTATTTTTTTAATTAAAACAAAAAATATATTAATAGGTGGCGGGACACCGACCCCGCTGCCCATATCACAACCCTATGCGAATATATATATATATATATATATATATATATATATATATATATATATATATATATATATATATAGACAGGGGCAGGTTGTCACCCCTGGCAACCCCGTGGAACACCATAATCATAACACCATATTAAAAAAAAATCAAGTTGTTGGGGGGCGAGCTGGCACCCCTGCCACCCCCGTACATAGATATGGCACAACGGATGGGGTCAGGGCTGCATGGAGTAGACCCAGTCCAAAACAAGAAAAATTTATCAAACAACAACCCAAAAATTATAATAGCGCGAGATTTTGGGGTAAGAAAATAATTTATCCCCCGACCTACCCTTAACAACTTGTAAAAATTACCACTAAACTAACGGTGCATTCGTGGTTAAGACCGCCAACGAAATTATATTTAGACTTGCCTTTCCAAAGTGCACCTAGGAGGAGCAGGGGAGCATCAGTGAAACTAGGAATTCCCATAGTCCAAGAGAGGTGGAACCATGCCCCAAGGAATCTTGGGGGGCATTAGAAATATTACCTGAGATGAAGAACTTGCCAGAGACCATATTTCAGAAATTTTATGTCGATTTTACAACTAACAAAGACACGAGTTTTATGGTGATTTCCATTTTTGTAGTTGGGCTCTCCATGTTCCGTACATCTTCTATCTTAGAAGTATAAGGGTTTTCATGTAAATTTTCTTGTATTGATTCTCTTTTTACTCCACTTAATGAATGAAGTCCTCCCTACTCTTGAGCAGGGACCGAAGACATAGTCCATATTGGAAAAACTCCGTAATCAAAATTTTGGTGTCTTGATCTCATGCATGTTATGTTATATTTTCACTTAATTTTATCTGATTATGTTCCATGGTTTTAAGTGCTCTGTTATATGTAATTATTTAATAAATCTATAAGAAAAAGACCTTGGATTAGAGAGTGAGAGAGAATTGAAGTGAGTGATAGAGAGGGATATAGAGGAAGGGACAAAGGTAGGTGGAGAGTGAGGGAGATGGAGGGGAGAAAAGGATATGCTGAGAGATAGCTAGGGATAGATGAACAAATAGAGGGAAAGAGAGAGAGTGTGTGTGAAAGGGAGAGATAAAAGGCAGGGGATTCATTAGTACCATAAGAGGGAGAGTGGGGGACATAAAGAGGGGGGTTGATAGAGAGAAATACATGAAAAGATATAGGCAAGTATAGAAACATTTGTAGATGCAGGGAGGGAGATCACATGAAAAGGATAAAATTAGAGGAAGGGACTAAGAGAGAGAAGGAGAGAGATATTTGGGGAGAGAGAGAAATATAAAGAGTGAGAGAGAGAGGGAGAAAGAAAGCCAAGGAGAGAGAAAAAGACAAAGAGTGATAGGTAGAGGGAGCGAGGGAGAGGTAGAGATAGATATCAAGAGAGATTGACTTAAAAATGGGGAACTAGAGTGAGCAAGAGAGAGAGGAAGGGGAAGTTGAATAGCTAGAGTGAGAGTGGGAGAAAGAGGGGGGAAAGTAAGAAAGAATGAGAGGGACATAAAAAGTACAATGAGAGAGGGATATGGAGGAAGGGATGGAGAGAAAGGTAGAGATGGAGGGAGGTATTAAGATGGATAAAGGTAAGGAGAGGGAGCTAGGTAGATAGGGGAAGGAAGGGATGTACGTGGAGAGAGAGATAGGGAGAGGTAGTATATCTAGAGGGGACAAAGGAGGATGAGGATGAGAAGGAGAAAGGGAGGAAGGGAGGGAGTGAGGGGAGAGAGAATGGGATGGAGAAAAGGGCCTATATAGAGGGAGAGAGAGTTGGGATTGGGGTAGAATAGTGAGTGAGACTTATAGGGAGAGGGAGAGAGTTAAGAAAGAGAGGGAGATGGAGAGGTGGAAGAGAGATATACAGATAGCCAAACCTTGAGGGAGAGGCAAATGGAGGGAGGAGGGGGAGAGAGAGAGGGAGGAATATGAAAATAGAGGGCACATAGAGAGGAGGAATAGAGTGAAAAAGAGGTAGAGTGGGAGGGAGAGAGAGAGGAAGGGGGTAAGATGTAGGTAGAAAGAGAGATATAGAGGGAGAAGGAGACTGAGGTAGTGAGAGACAGCGATAGATAAAGGGAGATAGGCGACGGATGGAGGAAGGGAATGACAGAGGGAGGGAGTGTGGGGGATGTAGTGGGAGACATAAAGGGAGGGAGGTAGAGATAGGGACGGAAAGGGGGAGAGCCTGGGGAAAGAGAAAAGTAACAAGAGAGAGAGAGGGAGAGGGAGAGCTAATGGGAGACATAATGAGGGAGGGAGGGAAAGAGCAAGAGAGAGAATGAGGGGGGAGGGAGGAGGAAATGGAGTGTGAGAGGGATATAAAATGAGATATATGGGGAGGAAGGGAGAGAGGTAGTAGGAGAGAGCGTGAGGTACAGCGAGAGTTGGAGAGAGAGTGTGAGACATAGAAATATGGTGAGATAGGGATATTGGGAAGAAAGAGGTAGGGGGATATGGGGAGAGGCGATAGAGGGAGAGAGTGGGATGGAGAATGAGGGAGAAAGATACTATGAGAAAGAGAAAGAGAGAGGGGGGGGAGGAGAAAAGAGTGATATGGAGGGAGAGAGAGGTTGCGAGAAGGAGTGAGAGGGAGGAAAAGAGAGAAAGAGGGAGTGAAAGGGACAAAAGGGAAGGGATGTACAGAGATACATATAAATGGGTAGGGTGAGTGACAAATATGGATATAGAGGAAGGGATAGAAAGAGGTCGAGAGAGAGAGGGAGGGAGGGAGGGAGGGAGGGTGAGGTCCAGGTAGGAAGAGAAAGAGTAACATTGTTAGACAGAGTGTGAGTGAGAGGGAGGGGGAGAGAGAGGAGGGAGAGAGAAAAATCAGGGAGTGAGCACTAGTGTAAGAGAGCGTGGGTGTAATAAAGATGGAAGGGTGAGAGAGATATATATATGGATAGAGATAGGTATAGAAAAGAACATACAGAGATGGAGGGAGGGAGAGGAGATGAAAAGGATGCAGAGATAGAGAGAGAGAGAGTTGTAGAGATAGAGGTAGGAAACGTTTGAGAGAGAGAGAGAGAGAGAGAGAGAGAGAAAGAGATGGGAAGGGATGTTTTTAGAGAGATATAGAAAAACAAAGAAAAAGAGAGTTGCAGGGAGAGGGATCAAGAGGGAGGGAGAGTGACAAAGGAAGGCGAAGACAGTGGGGGAAGAAGAAATGAGGGAGTGAGAGGGACAGGAAATGAGCATAGGCATAGAGAGAGAGAGAGAGAGAGAGAGAGAGAGAGAGAGAGAGAGAGAGAGAGAGATGTAGTGAGAGGGCAAGAATTGATAGAGAATGGAATATAAAAAGAGTCAGAGAGATAGATAGGGGGAGAGAGAGATAAAGGAAGAGAGTTGGAGAAAGAGAGAGTGACTGGAGTGAGAAGAGGGAGAGATTGAGGAGAGAGAGATTGATAAGGGGAGGGAGATGGAGAGTTGGGGGAGAGATATGGGAGAGAGAATGATAGAGAGATGAAAAAAAAGAGGGAGAGGTAGATGTAGGGAGTATAGGGAGAGAGTGAGAGAGAGGGAGGAATAAGGGGAGGGAGGCGGGAAGGAGAGGAAGAGAGAGAGGGAGAGGGGAGAGAGGGAGAGTGGGGTAGAGAGAGGGGGTCATCAAGAAAAAAAGAGAGGGAGAGAGACAGAAAGAGAGGTAGTGAAATGGAGATAATGAGAGGGAGAGGAAGGTATATAAAGATACAAATAGGGACAGGTAGGGAAATGTATGAGGGAAGGACATAGTGAGAGTAAGTAAGGGAGGGAGAGAGAGATAGTGAGGAAAAATGAGGGGACGGAGAGAGAGAGATAGCGGAGAGAGGGAGAGTGAGGTAGAGAGATGGGGTCATCGAGAAAAAAATAGAGGGAGATAGAGAAATAAAATGAGGGGAAGATGGAGTAAGGGAGAGAGACCGAGAGACATGGGGAAGTGAGGGACTAGGGAAGATATGGAGAGAGAAGGAGAGGGGGGTATTTCTAGATATCGGGAGGTAGGGAAGGATGGAAGGAGAGAGGGAGAGGGAGAGGGAGAGTGGGTGGGAGGGAAGAGGGAGGGATAGAACTAAGGTTGGATGGATGTAGGTAGAGAGAGAGAGAGAGAGAGAGAGAGAGAGAGAGAGAGAGATAGAGGAAGGGAAGTAGGTAAAGAGAGAGAGATAAATATAGGAAGGGAATTAAGAAAAGAGAAAGAGAGGGTGGGAGAGACGAAGAATGACAAAGGAAGAGTCAAAGGGGGAGAAAACAGGGAGAGTGAGAAAAGGATGGCGGGAGAGAGAGAGAGGGATGTAGAGAGAGATAGAGGGATCAAGTGGAGGAGTTAGAGGGAGACGGAATGAGAAGGAGGGAGAGAGAGTGAAAGGAATATAGAGAGACGAGGGGAGATAGACAAGGGGAGAGTGCGTGAGAGTGAGAGGGATAGGGAGTGAGTTTGAAGAGAGAGAGATAGAGAGAGGAAGAGGCAAAGAGAGAGATAGAGGGGAGACAATTCTAAGATCATCTCATGCATTTAAGAATTATATTTAAAAAAATACATTGTAATCCATTAAAAGAGTTGTGCCTTGATAAAATTAGGTTTGGTAGCTCTTGAATTCGTGAAAACAAGAGGAACTAGCATCAATCATAATGTTTCTTTTCTCCTAACAATTAAATATTTCATTGTCCCCTCATGATCTCCCTATAGATGCTTCAAAAAGATTTACTCCTACTTCTCTACCAAAGATGCATAAATTTAAGACTAATAAAAAACCTACCATGGAGAATGACTTGCCCTAAATAATTTTGTAATGAATTGAGAGATAAAATTTCCTATAAGTGAAAAAAATAAAAGATATAAAATCTCCATAACAGAAAAAAAAAAGAATTACATTTATTATATTTTACTTATTACAATGATACCATATATTTGTTATGAATAAAAAATACATACATATATAATTGATAACATATGAATGTTATAATCATAAATTTAAAATATGAACTTCACTCTTATTAATAGTTACTTGAAACATAATATATTTAAACTTCTTAACTATATTAATAATTATTTAAAATACAATATCTTTAATTTCTTGTACTTCAAATATTATATTTTAAACATACAACATTCATCCATACATATGCATTACATAATATAGCTTACTCTATAAACTACCATCTAAATCAATTTTAATATCATCCATACTAGGACAATTTGTTTTTATTACATTGTTTACATTATTAAAATACATCGTTAAAAATTAACGACATAAAATAAAACAAAAAAATATAACAAGTTATGTAGACTATTGAATAGGACTTTGAATAATGTTACTTAAATTTTTCACACGTGCCACTTACCAAATGAAATGTCAAACCATCTAAATCAATTTTAATATCACCCACACTAGGACAATTTGTTTTTATTACATTGTTTACATTATTAAAATACATCGTTAAAAATTAACAACATAAAATAAAACAAAAAAATATAACAAGTTACGTAGACTATTGAATAGGACTTTGAATAATGTTACTTAAATTCTACACACGTGCCACTTACCAAATGAAATGTCAAAAATCTACAGTTCTACACACTTACCAAATGAAATTTTCATAGCTTACTTGATATCAATTACACACTTACCAAATGAAATGTTCATAGCTGACTTGATAGGAGACAACAATAATTTTTTGTACGTTAAAATTTTAAAATTGATATTTAACTTCTTTCTTCTTCTTTTTTCTTCTTAATATGGATTGCTCTTAATAGAGAGGTGCCTAAATATAATTTATCTTATCTGGTTAAAAATTGAGGTTGTTGATGGAAGTGGGAGTATCAAAATAGCAAATCAGAGAAAAGCTAAGAAAAAATTATTTGCTATATTTGATACATGTTACTTTACAACACAGCTATAATCTAAGTTAAAGATCATCTATCTCATTGGATTAGAATTAGGTTGGAGAAAGAGGATCATACTCACTATTAAAGTCAACGCAGTAGAAAACTAAAAAAGACACACACACAGCAATACGAAAGACAAGATAGATTTAACGTGGTTCGCCCAACCAATCTAGGCTACATCCACAAAACAGAGGTATCAGCAATCTTATTCATCAACAGGAGATTACAAAAGCAGAATTACTCATCTACACTTCCTCTTCCACACACCTCACATCTCATATGTTCTGCCTCTACAGGCTTACAATTTATAGAAGAGAGAAGAAACTGAATAATTAATTCTATCACGCCAGACTAGGATAGAATATCTCCTCTTGCTGATTTGATGCCATCAGTTTTGCAACAAAAAACTATTGTTTGCATATCCAAGAGATTTTTTCCAAATTAATATACAAAAAATCTTAACAATCTCCACCTTGACAACAATCAGCCTGATACCTCGTTCCTTTATTATTTTTATTTTCTTTGCAAGCCAAGAGAAGCCAGACACCATCGTAACTTCTCTAATAAAACTAGTTTCCTGAACATGTCTGCATAGTTTTCCTTTGTATGCACTTTTTCAAGAGAGACACCCCATTCAGTTATAACTTGTCTTACAAAATGGCACTTTATAGGTATATGCTTTGATTTACTATGATAGGCAGGATTTTTAGCCAAATGAATTGCACTTTGACTATCACAAAATAACTTAATGTTGTCTTGAAACCTACAAAACTCACCAAACAAACCTTTCAACCAAATTGCTTCTTTGCAAGCATGTGAAGCAACTATGTATTCTTCTTCCGTAGTGGATAAAGAAACAATGTTTTGTAGCTTTGACATCCAGCTAATAGCGCCACCTGCAAGAGTAAAGACATATCCTGAAGTTAACCTTCTCTTATCTAAATCACCTGCAAAATCGGAATCAACATATCCGCAAACAAATTCACTACTTCTGTCACAAGTGATACAATAATCACTTGTGCCTCTCAGATACCGAAGCACCCATTTCACTGCTAACCAGTGTTCTTTCCTTGGATTTTCCATATACCTGCTGACAACCCCAACTGCATGTGAAATATCTGGTCAAGTACAAGCCATCGCATACATCAAAGTTCCTACTGCATTAGCACAAGGTATTCGAGACATATATTCCTTTTCTTCATTTGTATTAGGACATAAACTTGAAGAAAGCTTAAAATGGGAAGCTAAAGGGACTGAAACTGGCTTCACAATGTTCATACCAAACCTTAAGAGTATTTTCTCAATGTACTTCTCTTGTGATAACCACAGCTTACCATTGCTCCTGTCTCTGAAAATATCCATACCCAAAATCTGTCTTGCTGCTCCTAGATCTTTCATATCAAACGTCCTAGCCATCTGAGCCTTTACCCTGTTGATCTCAGCTATGCTTTTTATTGCTAAAATCATATCGTCAACATACAACACTAACATAATGAATATGCCATTACTTAATTTCTTAAAGTAAACACAATGATCATATTCACTCCTTATATATTTTTGGCTCATCATGAAAAAATCAAATTTCTTGTACCATTGTCGAGGCGACTGCTTCAGACCATACAATGATTTCTTAAGCCTGCAAACAAATTTCTTATTGCGATTTTGAACAAACCCTTCAGGTTGTTCCATATAAATCTCTTCATCTAGATCTCCAAACTGGCTTCACATTTTTCATACCAAACCTTAAGAGTATTTTCTCAATGTACTTCTCTTGTGATAACCATAGCTTACCATTGCTCCTATCTCTGAAAATATCCATACCCAAAATCTGTCTTGCTGCTCCTAGATCTTTCATATCAAACGTCCTAGCCATCTGAGCCTTTAACCTCTTGATCTCAGTTATGCTTTTTCTTGCTAAAAGCATATTGTCAACATACAATGCTAAGATAATGAATATGCCATTACTTAATTTCTTAAAGTAAACACAATGATCATATTCACTCCTTATATATTTCTGGCTCATCATGAAAGAATAAAATTTCTTGTACCATTGTCGAGGCGACTGCTTCAGACCATACAATGATTTCTTGAGCCTGCAAACAAATTTCTTGTTGCGATTTTGAACAAACCCTTTAGGTTGTTCCATATAAATCTCTTCATCTAGATCTCCATGTAAAAATGCAGTCTTAACATATAGTTGTTGTAATTCTAAATCAAGTAAAGCAACTAATGCTAAGACAATCCGAATTGAAACAATTTTAACAACTGGTGAAAATATCTCATGAAAGTCAATTCCTGCTTTCTGAGAAAAACCTTTTGCGACCAGCCTCATTTTGTACCTATCTTCTTTATCATCAACACCCCTTTTCAATTTGTAAACCCATTTACATCCTACAGTTTTTCTGTCTTTAGGAAGTTCCACTAGGTCCCATGTGGCGTTCTTGTCTAATGCCTTCATCTCATCCTTCATAGCTTTTTTCCACTTATTAATTTTAGAACCTTCTGCAACTTCCTGATAGCATAAAGGTTCATCATCATTAGTGGTTAAAGCAACTAAAGTAACATAATCATCATACCTTTTAGGAGGACTTCTGATTCTCGTGGACCTCCTTAAAGGTGTTTCTAGTTCTTCCACAACTTGTTGATTATTATCTGTAGGAACTTTTTCATGATCTGCATCTGAAACTTGTTCATGATTTGCATCTGAAACTTTTTCATCTAGACTATCATCAGTATTTGAACTGGTTTCAAACTGAATATGTTGAAACTTAGGTACATTTTCATGTTTCAATTTATTATCTACATCTGGATTATCAAGTGAAGATTCATTAAATTTAACATCTCTATTAATGATGATCTTGTGAGTAGTAGGATCCCACAACCTGTATCCCTTAATCCCATCACCATATCCAAAAAAGATATATCTTTTTGATTTAGGATCTAATTTAGAACGTTGATGTTTCAGAATTAGAGCATATGCATCACAACCAAAAACTTTCAGTTTAGAATAATCACAAGGATGACCTTTCCATACCTCTTGAGGAATTTTGCATCCTATTGCAGTTGATGGTGATCAATTTATCAAATAGCAAGCTGTAGATATTGTTTCTATCCATAATTCCTTTTACAATTTGCATTACTTAGAATACTTCTTGATCTTTCTAAGAGAGTCATGTTCATGCGTTCAACAACTCCATTTTGATGAGGAGTATAAGAAGTAGTTCTATGTCTTTCGATCCCAGCTTCCTTGCAATAATTATCAAATTCCTTTGAATTAAACTCACCACCATTGTGAGTTCTTAAACATTTAATGGTTCTTCCAGTGATGTTCTCTACTAATGCTCTAAACTTCTTGAAAACTGTGAATACATCAAACTTTATTTTTAACATGTAGACCCATACTTTCCTAGAGAAATCATCTATAAAAGATACAAAATATGATGATCCTCCATATGATGTTGTAGGAGATGGACCCCAAACATCAGAATGGATATAATCAAGGATTCCCTTACTAGTATGTTTTCCAGTTTTAAATTTTTGCTTGCTTTGTTTCCCATATATACAATGTTTGTAGAAATCTAACTTAGAAGATTTTAAACTAGGAAGTAACATACGATCAGATAAAAATTTTAATCCTCTTTCGCTCATATGGCCCAATCGTTGATGCCATAGTCGAATATAATCACTATGATTTTCAGATACAGTAGAAGCATGACCTGACTCTGTTCTTCCTTCTAACTGAAAAATATTTCCAACCTTTTTTGCTTTCATTACTAATAGGATTCCTTTGTAAATTTTCATTACTCCACCTTGAATAAATGTTTTATATCCATTTTTGCCTAACACTCCTAGAGAAATAAGATTTTTTTCTGAGTTCAGGTACATGTCTTACATCAGTTAAGATTTTATTTGAACCATCAAACATTTTAATCTGGATGCTTCCAATTCCCACAAAATTACATGAGAAATCATTACCCATGTAAACAACTCCATCATTGATTGATTTATAAGATTTAAACCACTCCTTATGAATGCACATGTGATTGGACGCACCAGAATCTAATAGCCAATGTTGATCATGATTTAACAAATTAACTGATAGAACTTCATCACTTATACCTGAACCAGATGTCGAACCTGAAACTGTATCTGTCATGTTTGCCTCTTTACCTTTTGTTGAAGAGTATCCTTTGGATGTTCGCTGTCTCTTCCAACAGTCCTTCTTCAAATGTCTCGATTTGCCACAAAACCAGAATTTTAGCTTACTCTTCTTCCCTTTCAATTTTGACTGAGAGTTGTTCTTCGGACTGAAGCGTTTTTCTTTAGATCGACCTCTAACCATCATTGCTTCTGATGTAGAGGTTTCTAAATTTTAACTTTTCCTCGTTTCTTCAGACAGCATAGCTCCAACAACATCATCAAATTCAAGGGTTTCTGATGAACTAAGACTTATAGAAGTAACAAAATGATCCCATGACTCAGGCAACGAGCATAATAAAGTTACAAATTTATCTTCTGAATCAAATTTTACTTCTATGCTATCAAACTGCACCAAGAGAGTATTAAAGGTATTCAAATGATTAGTTATTGATGTACCTTCCTTCATGCGCAAGCTGTACAACTATCTTTTTAGAAGAATCCTGTTGGTTAAGGATTTAGTCATGTACAGTTTCTCTAACTTTCTCCATAAACCAACAACAATTTTCTCTGACATGATGCTAAATAAAACATCATGTGCCAAACGCAATCATATGCCACTCAGTGCTCTGTCATCGATGTCACTCCATTCGTCATCTGTCATGGGGAAAAGTTGTTTGGTTTTTCCCAAAAGTGCCTTTGCCACACCTTGTTGTACGAGTAGATCGTGCATCTCCACTTTCGAGATCTCGAAGTTATTTCTCCCATTAAACTTCTCGATCTCAAATCGAGCACTTTGAGTTTTTGCCATGTTTAAATCAACCTCTTCTCTATGGATCCTTAATTTCCTTTTTTAATCAAATTAACAATTTGATAAAAAATTCTCTTTTTCAAACTTGCAATTAATTTAGCCTACAAACCGAAACTTTTTTGGCAAATTGACAGCTCTAATAAACAAACATGCCACCATTCCACCGTCGAAAAAACTTAGTCCTAGGCCCTAGACCCTACCCAATATAATGGCATATTACAATAAATCGATATAAAAGGTATTGCAATATAATCGATTTTAAATCGCATTTTAACACAAATCTTCGTTTAACAATACAAATCGATTTAAAAATTGCATTAATACAAATCGATTTAAAATGGAATTTCAATATTTACCCACTTTACTATTTTTTGTGGGCAATCGACCACCCCAGCTCACATTCAATCAATATTCTGCCTTCACTTCGGCTCTTCACGGTGCAGATTTGCTTCAATGCCTCACTTTTGATTAGAATGTTGATTCTATGCTGCCCAATCCTTCAATTCACGTGTTGTTCCTCTTTCAAGTCACGCACTGGATTTAATGACATCCAAACAAGTTATTTGTGCCAGTGATAACCGGATCCCACTCTACAGAGAGAGTTCTAGACATCGCTCCAACAACTCTGCATTCAAGGGTGACCCAATAATAACAAAACCGTAACTTCACATAGTGGAAAAATAAAACACACAGTCCATGGCTTTCTCCACAGCAGATTGATTAATCAACACTATGAAATCAACAGCTCTGCGTTATGAAATCAACGGCTCTGCGTTATGAAATCAACGTTGCCCGATCCTCCAATTCACGGCCTCACAGCCACGGTCTACGCTGACCCAGGCCCAATCAACAACTTTACTTCCAACCACCAGCTCTCGGCGCTGTTCAACCTTTAGTTCACAGCTTAGCTGCTCTCGAGACCCGATCCAACTATGCCTTAACTAAGATCTTCTCACCCAAAACGGATCAATTTGGCGGACAAAATACAGGAGTGGACATGCATGTCACTATCTCCAGCTCCGATACCAATTGTTAAAATCAACGCAGCAAAAAACTAAAAGAAACACACACACAGCAATACGAAAGACAAGATAGATTTAACGTGGTTCACCCAACCAATCTGGGCTACATCCACCAAACAGAGGTATCAACAATCTTATTCATCAAGAGGAGGTTAAAAAAACAGAATTACTCATCTGCACTTCCTCTTCCACACACCTCAAATCTCATATGTTTTGCCTCTATAGGCTTACAATTTATAGAAGAGAGAAGAAACTGAATAATTAATTCTATCACACCAAACTAGGATAGAATATCTCCTCTTGCTGATTTGACGCCATCAGTTTTGCAACAAAAAACTATTGTTGGTATATCCAAGAGATTTTCTCCAAATTAATATACAAAAAATCTCAACACTCACAAGTCTCTTTATATAGCTTGAGATGGAAAAGCAATGGGTCTCCCTCTATATTTATTATATATTGAAAGTTTTCAGACAGTTTCAGGCCATTTCCGTCCTTTCGTTTATAGTGTTGCAAGGTATCGTTTGTTGTCTATCTGTTTTTACCAAGCATTTGAGTGGTCTTATTGTCTTAATGTTAATGGTGTTTTCATTAATTTATTTTTTCTTTTATAATTTTTTTTTAATATTTATTTGAAACCATATTTTATGTTGTCAAGTTTTACACGAAAAAATTATTGAGGATAGATTTCTTTAGCAATGTGATGGGAAAACTAATCTCAAGGAAGTTGTTGCCTCAGTGTTAGGGAATAAGACACAAAAATCTATTTATTTTAGAGCTGGTGTGTTCAGACAAGGTGCTATCTCAAAGTAATTTTAAAAGTTTAGATATTTATGGGTCTAAGTTTCTCAAACCACATATTAAACCCAAAGCAACTCAAATCACTTGACAAACCAAAAATAAACTTATATGAATACATATTTTAAACTATATTATATTAACATATATTCAGAAAATATATACGATTTAATATTTAAATTAATTAACCATTATTTCTATATAGAGTTTACAACTCCTAATCCAGTTCAGTCTTGATGACAGATTGTAAATGTAAGCGAAGTCTATTACACAACCTCAAACTCACTACACATTCTTTGACTTGCTTGTTTTGGTCACTCGTTTATTATTAATAATATGGACAGTTTCTATGGAAAATGAGCTAGACAACGACATCACATAATTTGGCTTTGGTCACTCTTCAATAATAATGATATTTGAATGAAATTCTAATAGAAGATGCCGTGAAAACGAGTTTTAATAATGATATTTGAATGAAATTCTAATAGAAGATGCCGTGAAAACGAGTTTTTGATTTCATCATAATTTTAGTAATATCCATCCACCGAAGATTTAGAACTTGCATTGTTTTTAGGTTGATTACGCTGCTTGTTTTTCTTTTTAACGTAGTGAAAACAAACCTATTATAAATATAAATATTTAAAAAGAAAGTTATTATAATATTTTTATGAAATTTTTTAAAAATATTATTATTACAAATATTTAGAATAAATTTAAAAAAAATATTAATTAATATAAATTTAAATAAATGTTTTATATTATTAAATTTAAAATAAAATAAAAAACTTTTAAACATAAATAAATTTAATTTAATTTTCATAAATACTAATCAATATTTTTAAGTTTCAATACATTTCTTTAATAAAAATAAACTAAAAAAATATCCATCCAAATTCTTTTAATGGTTCCGATTATAACCAACATCAAAATCCTATTGTTTGTGGTTGCCGTAGAGTATAAACTAAAAAAATATCCAACCAAATTCTTTTAATGTTTCCGATTATAACAAACATCAAAATCCTATTGTGTGTGGTTGCCGTAGAGTATATCAGTATTCTGAAAATGCGTGCTACACAAATTTCGATCTGTTGATGTTCATTTGATGGAAATGTCACGAAGAGAATATGGGTACCTTACTAATAAATCATTACTCTAATATACATAAATGTGACAGAGTATTATACATGGGTATATTAGTTTTAGTTTTCAGCTAACCGTTTTTGCCTCTCGTCGTGCCCAATTAAAAATTATTTGAAGCTCGGTGTTACTACAGTTTTTCTCTGCCTTCAAAAAATATTTTAAAATTGCTGTTCCTACAGTTTAGTTCTCCCTTTCCACATGGTTTATCGTAAACGAACATCGGAACCTGTTCATTTTAGGTCTTCCGTACATAGAAATTGTATGCTTACATATTGAAAAGTTTAAGTTTATTCTGAGATAAGCTAGGTTTGGTTTGAGATAAGTTTGTCATAAATACATTTTAAGGAGAGACGCTGTGATGCTTCATCCTATTTTCTGATGTGGAGAGAGTACCTTGCATTGATGGATCTAATCGGGAGAATAGGATAGTTGTTAGCCTTACATTTTGGGTGTATGTGATTCTTGTCATTTATGACAAGTTGGGTATCTCTTCCTATCATATTTTGGACTAGACATAATATACCCAAGTATGCATCCTAGTCACAAGTTGGGATTGCTGGGATTATGCCTTCCCATCTGGCCAATGGGTTGCGATGGTTAGAGATGGTTGTGATCCTTGCATGGCAAGTAGCGTCTCACTCTAGTGATTAGCATACATGTGTTCTACCACTTCATTGTTAAGAGAATACATCGGAAGATCAACAAACATTGGCATGGTGGTGATCACTATCTTCAATATCAAGTTGTATCGTTCATGTTGATTCAACACCATGATGGATGTGATTCCTTTTTGGTAGATGGATCTTTCCGATTTTCATTGGATGATAGGATGGATGTGATCATTGCCTTGTATAGCAAGTGGCATCTCACTTGTTAATTAGACAATCGGATGGTTTTGATCCTTGCTTGGTATGTGGATCTTGCCTATTATCATTGATAGAGGGTGGTAGCTTGAGATCCCCTATGATGTCATATTATTTCTCTTTAGATTTGAGATTGTTTAATAGCTAGAAATGGGCAGAAATAATCTAAGATGAGAGATGAATTGATGACGATGATGATTATACTTTCGATGAATGAATTTATTACTGGATATAGGTTGAAAGCAGGATGATCCCCTATGATGATGATTGAGCTGATCTAGCGTGGTAGTCGGAGCTCCCCTATGATGATTCTTCCTCTTTTATTCGATCGATATTGTTCAGCTAATGATCAAAGGAAATTGAGATGAGATGTGATGAAATAGATGTTTTGTTGAAATAGCTGATATGAAGGTCATATGATTTGACATGGAGATTAGTAGGCTTTGAGGATTGATCTCCCCTACCTTTGATTGCGCAATATTCTTCTTTTATGAGATGAGACGTAAAGATGATGCATTTGTCTTCCTTATTATATTGAGACATGTCATCCAGGGTGAGACTTGATGGAGCATTCTTCTATATCTATTTCTTATGCACATGGAAATTCCTCAGTAGTTGAGAGGGAGTTTTGAAATTTGGGTAGCTTCAAACCAATTTCCCCTATGGGAAACTGTAAGCCTCAACGAAATCCCATCAAGCCCTAAATAAATTTATATCAGTTAAAGGAAGAACTATAAATTGGTCAAAAGGAATTATTTCGGAGAATAAGTATAAGAGGATTTTGAAATATATATTTTTTAAGTGTTAAATTTAAATTTTAAATAATTCCCTCCCACATTTCAAGGTCTACTTCTCATATTTTCCTCATATAGACAATTATAAATAAATGTCTCTCCACGATTGTTCATTTCATGAAATGCGTAATTCTTCAAAGATTTGACATCTCTATGGATTGGAATTTGAATTTCTTGTTTGTGCACAATCTAGCTCGCATGACCTAGTAGTACAGATCATATGGCCTCGTGATAAGGTTCACATGGTCGAGTGGTTGGCTTTCATTTCCTGTTGGTATGACTCACACGGACCGGTAATATGGCTCAGTAACATTGACTTGCTTCCAATTCTTCCATTGCTCACTATCATCGATGACTTGTCTCTATATGATATGGATCTCCTACATCCAATTTTGTATTCTTTAAGGTAAGGTTTATAGTGATGATATTTGAATAAGATTATATGACAATTGTTTGAACAATGATATGGAAAAATCCTTCTATGACACTTTTGATTATCGGAATTCAATTCGTAACCAAAGTTGTGAATTGACTTGGCATGCCCTTAGGAGGTATGATGTAATTATATATCTCATTATGGAATTAATTTGTATCTCTATTGAAAATTTCATAATTATCTAATGGAAGAAGAAAAATTGAATTCTTATTTTCCCCCCTTGTGGGGTTTTACCCTAGTCTCCAACCAAATCCTCGTGTGTCTATTTTAGCATGATTTTATTCTCATGTTCCTTTTATTTTTCCACTAAATTGTAGGCAATATTTTTCTTTCCACATAATTGTTTATGATGTAATGATGTTAGGTGGTGAACGAATATGTAAATGCCGAAAAGTATAAAAATGCAATTATTAACAACAGATAACAATATAGCCCTAAGAAAATTAAAAAGAGGGCGTCAGTAGAGAGGGAGAGGGAGGAAATTATGGAGTGTGTGTGAGAGAGCGAGAGACCGGGGGAGGGGGGGGGGAGAGAGGGGGGAGGGGCAGAGAAAGAGACATAGAGAGAGAGAGAGAGATCGAGGGGAGAGGTATAAAGGGAGAGGGGGATGGAGTGAGGAGGGAGGGAGAGTGAGAGACGGAGAAAGAGAGACATGGAGTGAAAGGGGAATTGGGAGATAAATGGAGACATAGAGGGGGAAGAGAGAGAGCGAGAGCCAAAGGAAGAGGGAGAGAGGGGATAAAAAGTGATGGAAAGGGAGAGAGGGAGGGAGATGGAGAGGAGGTAGGAGTGAGGGAGGTAGTGAGAGAGAGATTGAGAGAGAGGGAGAGGGGGGTATGAAGAGAGAGAGTGAGAGGGAGAGAAATTTAGGAGGGAGGGAACGAGTGAGTGAGAGAGGGAGAGAGAGAGGATGTGATGGAGAGAGACAGAGTTTTAGGGAGAGAGGGGCGATAGAGACAGAGTGAAGGAATAGGAGGAAGGGAGGGAGCAGTAGAGTGTGAGAGATATATGAGGATATGGATAGAGAGAGAGGGATTGAGAAGGATAATGAAAGAGAGGGAGAGAGATATTGCGAGAAAGGGAGAGAGAGAGAAGGGGGAGAGAAAAATAGGGAGAGGGATCAAGAGGGAGAGGCAGAGGGAGAGGTCTAGATAGAGTGAGAAAATAAGAGGGGGGCGGAATGGGAGATAAGGAGAGGGCGAGTGATGTTGAGAGTAAGAGAAAAAGTGAGAGAGATAGGGGGGAGATAGTGAGAGAAATATGGATTGAGAGGGAAGGAGGAGGTGGTGTATTGGTAATGCTTTTATATTGATTTCTTACGTGTTTTATACCTATGTTGTATGTGGTTTTTGTGCTTGTGTTGTGTCGGCCATTGTGAAAGTGGTGTTGCAATGGATGTGGTTATGGTGTCACTGTCAACATGTTGTCATGGGTGTATGATTGATTCTGTGTTTTTCTTGTTTATGCATTGTACATACACTCTTGTTTACATAGGGCTACATATTGTATGTATTTCGTTTATGCGTGCTAAGTCATGTTTTGTTCATGCTTGGAATATGGCATGGGGGTGATTGGCTGAAATGAGACTTGGCTCAACAATCTATGGTCGGGTGGAACATGGAAGTCCCATCTTTGGTTGGTTTTTACATTCAGTATGAAGAACTCATTCCTTCAGTATTCGGTATGCTAATATACTAGCTTATGTATTGTTTTTAGTGCTATTGTATCCATTGTATCTATGTTATTAATATGCTAGTTATGAGTATGTATTCAATCAGTGATGATGTATGGCTCTATTACAATTTTAGCCTGTAAAGGAATATCCCATGTATCTATGGTAAGATTGATTGCATGATAGCTTATGATGTAAGGGAGCAATTCTTCTTAGCCATTCTCTTATAAGAAAGGGACCCCTTTGTTTAAATATGTTGTTTATACATTTAGATGCTATGTTTGTGACATGTTTGATGAAATGCCTGCCATGGCCGAGTGGGGTCAGATGGATTCTAATTGTTGTGATTTCTTTCATATTTTTTTTTAATGCTACTTAACATCTCCTAAAGTTACAACAAGTTATGGGAAGTGACCTAGGCTCAGGGGCTTAAAATGTTGCATAGACCTGAGAGCTCGAAGCAGAAAATTCGACGTTTGGGCTTGAGCTGCTACCTTGACAAGGCTATCTCGCGGCTCTAGGGTCTAGAGCCACTCCCTTGCCCTTACAAGCCCACAACTTAGTCTCAAAGTGGCTAAAAATAAGTCCCCTCTGACGGAACAATGCCCTGAGAGGTTGGGTTACCTGCTGGGGATGTCAATGTTGCAGTGTAAGATGTATTTTTGGTGTTTCTATTGGTTCCACTAGCTTAAGGTCATCCAGGAGGTTCAATTTCATATTAGTATCCTCTCGTCACATGTTTACCTTGGTTGGTAAGTTACTTGGGTAGATGTGAGAAGAGGGTGTTTAGAGTGGGATGTGTTCTAGGATAAGTAACCTCCCGGCAAGTCCTGGTTACCAAGTGCAAGCACTGGAAGTGATGATTGATGCTATGTGATTCATTTCACTACTTTCAATCCTTAATGATTGATGCTATGTGATTCATTTCACTAGTTTCAATCCCACTTCTTCATCTCTGTGAGCATCACCCAATGAAATGAGCGCTAAGTAGACTATTCAAAAATCATGAGAAATTAGTGAGTTACAACTACCTCTCATGAAAAATCCCAAAAAAATTAATACCTTATATTAATTGTTTCTTAAAATACAATATCTTTAATTTCATGTATTTCAAATATTATATTTTAAAAATACAACATTCATCTATGTATGCATTACTTAATATAGCTCACTCTATAAAAAAAATATCAGCTAAATAAATTTTAATGTAACCTAATATTCAAGACATTTTGATTAAATTATGAAAACCGATCAAATCAAAATTAAAAACATAATATAAGATAAAAAAATATAAACATAATAACTTATTTAGAATATCGAATAGGACTTTGAATAATGTTACTTAAACTCTACGCCCTTACCACTTACAAAATGAAATGTTCATGGTTTACTTCATATGAATTACCAATTTAAACGTCCATAATTTGCAAGGAGATACCAGCCAAAAATAATTTGTAATAATTTTCTTTATACTAGGCTTGGCATTAAGAGAAAGTTAAAATTTTAATTTCGATGTCTTTCAAGGGAGAGGGGGCTAAATATAATTGATCTTATCTCGTTAAAAACTGTAGCCGTTGAGGGAGGTGAGAGTTGCAAAAAGAAAAGGGAGGAAAAACTAAGTAAAATCGTAGCCGTTGAGGAGTGTGGGTGTAACGAAAAAGCAAACAAGAGAGAAGCTAAGAAAAAACTATTCGCTTATATTTGATACATGCTGCATTAAAACACAACGATAATCTAAGTTAAAGATCATCTATCTTATTTGATTAGAATTGGGTTGGAGAGAGATGAGCGCACCCATCCGTCTCTATATACCTGAAGCTGGAAAAGTAATATGTCTCCCATTGTATTTATTGTAAGTTTTCTAACAGTTTCAGGCCATTTCCGTCCTTTCTTTTACAGCGTCGCAAGCGATGTTTGTTGTCTATCCATTTTCTCATGCGTTTTGGGTCCTGTTTACTTTGGTTTTTGTCTCTATGTATGTGTGTGCGTCTGTTTGTCATGGTGGATGAGGATGGATCATCTCCTGCTTGAAACAACCCCTACATCAGCTGCATAAACCGTTGGTTTTTCATTCATTAAGATCGGTTCTCTTATAACAAATCTGCCGATTTGTTTGTTAAAGTATGGGCTGCTCGTCCCTGACTTGGGCTAGCCAGTTTTCTTTCCTTTATGTGAAATAGTTTCATGAATCTCAAATAAATTTCAAATTTCACTCACTACCTTTATTTTCCCTATTATTCAAGGTTTCCTTTCCCTTAAACGCTGAGATATGATGGAATTAACGATTGATTTGGAGTGCTCCCATGGGAGAAATGGTTAGAAACAAAGTAGTAATCAATCCCAGGCGCTGCTGAAATCCCACCTTTATTTAATAAACTGGCCAGTGCTGTTTTCGAGTTTCCAAATCTGTTTTATGAATGCTTTTAACTTTTGTCTAAATAGAAATAATTTTGGTTGAATCTGAGGTAGCCCTATTAGCCTCCACTGGTTAATTTTGTTTTATCATTAGTTTAAATTTTCTTTTAAAAGTTTCTTGTTATTATTTATTGAAAGTTATATTTTATGTTGATGTATATTTTAAACTATATTATACTATAGTATTTTCTTAAATTAGATACGATTTAATATTTAAATTAACCTTTGTTTTTATATACACATTACAGCCAGCAAGCCAGTTCAGTCTCGATAACATATTGTAAATGTAAGGGAAGTCTATTACACAAGCACAAACTCACCACACATTCTTCTACTTATTTGTTTTGTCACTGGTTTATTGTTAATGATATGGGCAGGCTCTATGGAAAAACAGGTCTTCAACGATATCACATAATTTGGCTTTGGTCACTAGTTCAACAATAATGATATTTGATTGAAATTCTAATAGATGATGCCTTGAATATGACTTATTGCATTTCCTCATCATTCTGCGATTATCCATCCACCGAAGATTTAGAACTTCTTTCGAAATGCTCAGAAGTCTGGCATCGTGTATCCACTTCTATTATAAGTTGTTTTTGGATGATTAAGCTGCTTCTCCTTCTTTTTAACATTGTGAAAAAAGCCAATTTTAATTATAGGTATTAAAAAATATATATTATAAATATTTTTATGAAAGTTTTTTCTAATAAAATAATAATATTATTATAAATATTTTTGAAGAAATTTAAAATATATCAAAATAATTTAACGGATTCATTGTTATAAATTTAAATAAATATTTTACATTATTAAAATTGAAATGAGATTAAAAATCATGAACATAAATAGTGTAATTTTAATGAATACCAATCAATATTTAAAAGTTTTAGTACGTTTATTTAAAAACAAAGTAAAAAAATATCCATTCAAATTCTTTTAATTGTTCCGATTCTAACAAAGATGAAATCCCGATAGTTTGTCCGATAGTTTGTTGTTGCCCTAGAGTATATCAGTACTCTGAACATGAGTGCTACACAAATTTCCATCTGTTGATGTTCATGTGAGAAAGAGAATATGGGTACTGGACTAATAAATCATTACTCTGGTACACATCAACTTGCCAAAGTATTATATAGGTAAATTAGTTTTAATTTTCACAAAGCCGTTTTTGCCTTTCGTGCTTCTTGTTACTACACTTTTGCTCTGCCTTTTCACATGGATTTATCGTGAACAACTTTGGAACCCGTTCATTTTAGGTCTTCCATGCATAGAAATTATCTGCTGACATATTGGAATGTTTAACTGTACTCTGAGAAAAGCTCAGATGATTAAGTTTGCTGTGAGATAAGTTTATCATAAATACATTTTAGGTAATATAAATACGTGTAGTTTTTCTGGGATAGTGACAATTTATAAATTGAGCTTTCCACGTAGTAAAATATTAAAAATTTGACGGCAGATAATGGTAACTATTTGTTTTAAATTAGTTTTAAGTTTTTTCTTTTTCAGTTTTTAACATGAGTCTGTAACATTAGTTTCTGTTCGTTTTTATTTTTATTTTGAAGTAGAGTATTTTTCAATTTATTATTCAAAATAGTTTTTCCCTATAATGATATAATATAATTAAGTTATTTTTTATTAATATTATATGAGAATAAAGAATAAAATTATCTTGTGGACATTGTTTATTACAAATTAAATATCATGGTAGTATCATTTTTACGAAGATTTAATGATTATTTAAATTGCATTAAATATTATTAATTAAAATATTATTTTAAGTGTAATGTTCCCATTTCTTCAATAGTATGACTTATTTAGTATATTAGAATTATTTCTTCTACAACTTATATTATAGTAGAGGAAGATAATTTTATTTTCTCTTTTCTTCTTCAAAATAAATCTCAATATATAATTACCCATTTGATTTATTTTGTGCCTTAAATCTTTTTCTATATTATATTAATATGTGATATTGCAAGTGTTCTCATTATTACATTTTGTGCCTTAAAGCTTTTTCTATATTATATTAATATGTGATATTCCAAGTGTTCTCATTATTATGTAGAGGAGAGAGAGAAATATGTGGAAGGGGAGAAGAAGAGAGTAAAGAGAATGAGGGAAGGGGTTGTGTTGTGACACAAAATTATTTTTTAGTGAATTATCTTTTTATTTGTTTGGGGCAGCTACAAGGTAGAAAAGGGTAGAGAGAGAGGGAGAGGTGGTGAGAGAGAAGTGTGTAGAGGAAGGAAGGGAGGGAGAGAGAGGGGGAGGAAAGGTATAGAGGAACGAAGGGAGAGATGAGGGAAGTGAGATTGAGAGTGGTAGGGAGGGAGATAAAGAAGTGATAGATATAGAAGAGTAGAGAGAGTGAGAGAGAGAGACAAAGATGTGCGAGGAAGAGAAAAGGGGGAATAAAGAGATAAGGTGGAGATAATGAGAGAAAATTTTGGGTAAGAGAAATATTGTCTAGAGAGGAGGGAGAGAGAGGAGTAGAAAGAGAGTGAGGTGGGAGGGAGAGATGGGAGATACAAAGAGAGAGGTGTGGGAAGAGAGAAGGGTAAAGGAGATAGAGTGATGAGAGAGAGTGAAAGAAAGTGATGGAAACAGAGGTATAGATGGAAGGAGTTATCGATAGCTGGCCAAGAACATGGTAGTGAGAGAGAGAGAAAGAAATGTAGGGAGGGATGTAAAGAGAGAGAGATGGTGAGAGAGATAGTGAGAGAGAAATAAATGGAGAGAGAGAGAGAGAGAGAGAGAGAGAGAGAGAGAGAAGGATATATAGAGAGCGATAAAAGGGAATAGAGAGGGGGAGGGAGAGAGAGAGATGATTAAAGGGAATCAGTGCAAGGAGAGATGTGGGGAGGAGAGAGGGGAGAGAGAAAGGGAATATAGAGAGATAGAGAAGAGTGCGGTGAGAGATGAGACAAAGCGGAGAGAGAAATTAGTAGGGTGGGATATAGAGATATAAAAAGAGGGTGAAGGATAGAGAGAGGTAGAGAAGGTAAAGCGAGAGAGGGAAAGAGAGAATGAGAGAGAGACTGGGTGAGTGAGAGTGGTAAGGAAAAAAGAGAGAGGGAAGAGAAAGAGGGGGCATGAGAAAGAGAGAGGGGAAGGAAAATGGACAAAGGGGAGAGAGGGAGAGAGGTAGGGTGAGAGGGAGAGGGATAAAGAAAGAGAGAGAGAGAGAGACCACAAAACCACATAAAGAGAAAGAGAGACACAGAGAGAGGGAGGTGGAGAGAAATACAAAGACAGAGGGGGGGAGTGAGGGATAGGGAAAGAGGGAGAGTAATAGAGAAGGAGAGAGAGTTGAGGCAGGAAGAGAGAGGTAGGGGAAGGAATGAGAGGAGTGAGATAGAGAGGATAGAGAGAGAGAGAGAGAGAGAGAGAGAGAGAGAGAGAGAGTGGGTGACTGATATTGAGAAAGAAATAAAAGAAAAGGGGGAGAGAAAGAGTGAGTGAGTGAGAGTGAGAAGGACATAGAAGTAAGGGGGGGTGAGAGAGTGGGGAACAGGGAAAGAGAGGGAGAATGGAATATGGGCTAAGGAGAGAGAGAGAGAAAGGGAGGAAGAGAAAGAGTTAGAGGGAGAAAGAGAGATACACACATCAACACATGGGGAAAGATAGAGATAGGGGGCGAGGGAGGAAGCGAGAGAAAGAGAGAGGGAGGAAGAGATGGGGCACTAGCACATTTGGCGTAATTTCAAACGGCCAATTCATCACTATTCCGACACATAGGCATCGCAAGAGCGACAGTTTGAGGCGGGGAAAAACGTGGTTAGCCATTATGTCACAATTATGACACTTCAATAAGTGTCGGAATAGCGACACTATTTCCGACGTTTTCCAAACTGTCACTCTTTCGACGTTTTTTAAACCGTCGCAATTCCGATGTTCTTCAAACCGTCGCTTTTCTAACGTCGTTCAAAACGTCGCTCTTCCGATGTTTTCACACTACTGTCGCAATTTTGATGATATGTCTTCTGATGTTTAAAGCGTCGCTCTTTCGACGCTTATGAAGCATCGCTTTTCCGACATAAAAGTAAAAATAATTAAAAAAAAGAACCGTCGCTCTTTCGACGCAAATTTCTTTTGACGCTTATGAAACGTCGCTCTTCGGACACTTATGAACTGTCTCACTTCCAACGCTTATGAAACGTCGCTCTTCTGACGTCTAAAGTGTCGGTCTTCCGACACTTTGATAAAAATATTTAAAAAGAAATTAAATATACCAATCTTCGTTCTGCTAAAGCATCAGTCTTAGCACATTGGTTGTTCAATCTATATCCTTAAGCCAAGCATATGTGCTTCTAACCAAGTGCTAGCGCATTGTGATCTCCTAGCCTCTATATCATTAACTGAATGTTTCTAACCCATGCGCTCAATTTCCAGGTACTTGTAATCTTTAGTATATTAGTGTATCATCTTCTACTAAGAAAATGCATCTAGTTACAAGGAAATGAATTATAAGAGAGATAGTTAAAAGTAGTATTGAAGGCATGGTGAACAGTCTAAAACCTAATGTACCAATCCTATAAGACACACCATGTTTTGTATGCAAGTCCATTACCATGACTTGAAAAATATATTTAACGATTTTTCCAAGAAATAAATCCCAGAAGATATATAAGACGAAGAGGATGGTGAGCATTTATATATATATATATATATATATATATATATATATATAGACTCAAGCTAGTAGAATATAAACTGGAATCTATCCCTTAAATAAATTTACAGCCTCTCCAAAGAGGGGCTTCTGATGGTACTCTGACCTTCTGCTGAAAAGGCATGCTTCTACTTTTTGTGGGGTTTTCTCCAGGATTCATAGCCCATAGCATAGCTCTTCCTTTTCACGAGCAACAAAATAATTATTAGCCCATGGTATTCCATTAGAGTTTTCAGTAAACTACTTATGCTCTATACTCTTGAGTTTTTATGTGGGGCTTAAAGCTCTAGAATTTCAGACAGCGGCTAAAATGAAAGACTAAGCATTCACATATATAACCTTATGGCTGTAAGAATGAAAAGTATCATTTAAAAAGCTAGATGACAACTCTCCCTAAAATTGCTTCAAAAGTATTAAACATCTTTCTTCAATGTTTCAATTCATAAAATCAATTTTCAAATGCACCCGACATCTATTTTTCCAACTCTATAAAGATAACAACAGTTTCGTCAATTTGGAACCAGTCTGGAACACACAACCTGAGAAAACTTCGAATAACAGAGCTTTCAATTAGACCTGAACTATTACTTTAAGAGAAACAAAAAATTCGAACACTCTCATACAAAAGCTATCCACTGTTTTGAGAGAAGAAGCCTTTGAGCATCTTCGACCACCACTAGAATTAGTCACAAAAAAACAAGAAATGAGAAAAAAGAGGTCGACACAGAAATACACCCAGCTGCGAATCTCAATTTCTCACAACTGTGACTTCAAGATGTATACGTTGAAATAATACAACAAACAGGTATGTCAAAGACATTCCATCCGAAGCTTTTGCAAGAAAATTTAGGAAACAAAATACTCAAATTTGGCCACAATAAACTTTTCTTACAAGTAATGCTTCCTTATATGAATTTTTTTCAACATAAACCATCGCAGCTAGTTGATTTTAAATTTTTTTTATCTCTAACTAAACTGGATGACAAGACATACAATCAACATCAAAGATACCCAGTTAGTAGTACCCCATATAATCCTTTGAGCACATGATGATTTTCTATAGAGAGCTTCACACTTCCCATGACAACAAAGTATCATAGTTGAGACATTATTCCCCATATCAATCCTGAGCTAAGCTAGATGACAGTGAATTCCCTTTGAATTTATTTCTGAATACTAATATCCTGCTGCAACATCCTACAATGACATAAATGATAGTGGCTCACCTGATATTGTCATCTGACTAAAATAAATGTGGCTTGGATCCCAGCTTCATAAACTTCATTCTGAAGTATATATCTTGCACTTTCTTCTGCCAATGTTGTTCTTCCAAAGACAGGACTAAAAAATCACCAGATATTATGCATGTCATTCCACCCCTTCAAACTTCAATCTGTAGACCCCTGGAACACTGAGGAATTTATGATTTTGAGATCAAACATGAACTTGGGTGTTGGAAAAATCTGTCAAAACGAGATGGGTGGAGATGTGAATGCAAAGAAAAATTTGCTCAGGACAGAGAAATAAACAAATGATAGGCTTTTTTTTATTTACAGCTCCGTTCTCCATCCCCTCAAAAAATGGTGAGTTTTGCAGATTTTGTTTTTATGGGCTTGTTTCCCAAGGCTCAAATAGAGCCCCTTAGAGTCTGGCCAAATAGTCAGCAACCTCAAGTATTGCCATCCTAGTAAAATAATAATAACGCATAATAAATGCATAAAGTCAGAGGAAATAACAATGAAATTAACAAAGTCTGAAAGCAAGCTTTGTTTCCATTTTACTTCAACAAATAACATCCATCCCATTGATTCCTGTCTCATCATGTGCCACCGCAGGAGAGAAATGTTATATAATATAGTTTTCCACAATTTACTCCAGCGGGGGTGTCACACACTTTAATTTATTTTCCTTCCTTTTTGTTACACTGTTGTACTGTAATAGACTATAGTCTTATAGTTGAGAGCGCAGGGGATCTTATTCCCAAGTTCAGTAAGAAGCTCCTGTAGGCGAGAAGGGAGCACAAAAGGACAGTAATGGGATTCCCATGGCCTCCTGTGATGCAGTTTTGTGTTTGTTGGTCACCTTAAGAGACACATTTTTCTACCAAGTTGCCTTCCCTCAACTTTTATATCAAGGTCTGGAAAATGGGCTTAGTCTGCACCTTTAATTTTTTTACAAGGATTGGTTAACCATGATTGAGAAGTCAGAAGTGGGAGCGAAAATCCATACTTTACTCAGTATCAACAAACATGTGGGTTGTTTGATGATGCTCTGCTTTGAAAAATAGGCTAACTTAACTTCCTCAGGAAAACGGACAGGCTAGAAAAAGCCAAGGAAGGCCTGGAAGATGGAAATATCAATGGAAATATGTATAACTGAGAACTGCATGTAAATAAGTGAAATGTCATTTTCATGGTTTCATCTGATTATTAATATGACATGGAGGTGAAACATCCAAAATAGACTATTGGCGTCACATATTAAAACAACTTCCATGCTGCAGATATAGAATGCACCACACATACAAAATTAGTTCTAAAATGTGCCACTACGACTCTTATCACAAACATACGTTAATTGAAATACGAGAAAAGGAATTAAAATTATTACACCTCATCCACAGAAAATATATAGAAATTTCAGATGTCATGTAACAAGGTAAACAAAGAAAACACATTGAACATTATCAACATCAAAGCAAGATTTGGCACAAATATCCAAGTCCACTTTTATGAAGAAAAAATTAAAGCAGAACATGACAGAAGGAATAAGCAAGCTGCAAAGTCTCACCAGACAAGGGGTAGACCAAGAGGATTGAGAGCTCTGTTTGATCTGGGAATGATAATTTCTTAGGATGATACGTACATGTCATGTGAAATTAGTCACCTGTCTTCATGTACCACTGGTATTGTAGATGACAAGGGTTCAACATACTAAATAGATCTATGATTAGGAAAACAAGAGATGAAACAAACTATCTAGCATAGCTCAATAGCCAAAACCATAACAAAAATAAGGTAGGGAAGAACCTAGATGTTTCTCCATGAGATTTCCATTAGAAAATAGAGAGAGAGGGGGTGCACTGTTACACCAAATGCACAAAATGACACTAGACATATAAATCTAAGCCAATCTAAGCCAACTTTGGAGGATAACAGGAGTACCTTCTTTTCGGGCTTCGTGGCTAGAATTAGCTGGGGTGCTCTGGCCATAGCAGAAACCTGCATTGGTAGAGGACCCAAAACTCAATTTTCATGCCTCCATTGATATAGGTGGAGCTTGAATAAGACAAAAGAAATCCCCCTCTCCTGCTTATTAGGGTTGAACCACATTATCCTGCTACTGCACTGGCCATTGAAGTGCCACAATAATTTAAAACCCTTTTGTTGTGTTCCATTCCTCGCTATATTCTCAAATACGCCCTTAATTCGCCTACAGCCTCAGAGCTTATTGGGTTAGTTCAAAGGAGAAGAATCCATATCCCTATAATTTGAATAGACCCACAAAAGATAGAGTTCAGAAATTTATACCTACAACCATCTATATCTCATAAGCAAGATACCGTAGAAGAAAAAATAACGAATTTGAATGGGGTAAAACAAGGGAAATACCAATCTGATTCTTCTAGAAGAAGAGAGCATTATTCCACGATCGATTTCTCTTCAGATCTCCCACAGATTTCTGAACATTGACAAAACTCGAAATATCTCCACCAGCTACTATCGCTTTCGAGCCATTAATGGACTGTGGTCACTTTAGGGTTTCAGAGAGCCCATGCTTATGCAAGAATCTAGAAAAAAGTAAGCATCATAGGGAAGAATGGAATCATGGGAAAGAAGGCATAAAGGTCGAACAAGCGGAGCGGGAAACAAAAATTGAATAGGTCGATTAATAAAATTTGAATAGGTGGAAGAAGTGGAGCGGGAAAAAAAATTTGAATAGGTATAAAATCTAAAATTTGGTTTCACATAGTCTTAATTCTAAAATCAATCTACTTTTTAAATTAGACCTTTAAGAAAAAAAATCATATCCTAGTTTCTCGATTAGGAACAATGTTCAAATCAAACACCCTTGTGAAGAAGAATGCTAAGGGGTTTTAATTTTCTCCATTGTATTTTATTTATAAGATTATATCTAATCAATTCTAAATTGTACACAAAAATAAAAATTTAAGGAAGTAGAAATTTATTTTCTAAAGTATGTAGGTTATTTGTATGTTTCCATACATAAAATGGGAACTTTCATTGGGGAGAACATCCACTCATTTCCTATGGTCATTCAACCATGTCAACGATTTTTGCTCTAGGAGGGTTGTATTGTATGAATGATATTAATAATATACATAATGATATGTCACACAAATTTTTTAGTGCATATTCTAATCCTATGCAAAATTTTGAAAATACAAATATTCATATTTACAATTCTAATGTTCCATATATTGAACCATTATATGTTATTCCTAATGAATAAGTAAATCATTTATGTCAACATACCTAGACATATGCCCAGGAATTAAATAAGTTGTGCATTAATCCATTAGTTTTATTTTGTTAGGTAATGTGAGTTTTGAGATGAGTTGCATGCCTAACATGTGATTTGAGTAGCCATGAACCAAGGGCTTTTAAGCTGTCAAAATCACCTAAGGATAGCGTCCAACCTAGGCCACACCATCCCTTAGCTTGACTGGAATTTTTCCCACATAGTTTTGAACCAATGATTTTCTCACCAATGATTGTATCTTACCCGTTATTTCACATTACCCAAGGCAGAAATCAAATATTTCGGTGTATCTTGGATGACTTGTCACATTCCATGACTAGCTTCACGCATATTGAATAGGAATTCCCATCATTTAAGAATTTTTTAGAGGGTTTTCATGGCATATTTTTTAGGGGCTTAGGGGTTCGATGAATAGGAGATTAGGGGTTAGAGGTTTACGGTTTAGTGGTTAGGGGTTAGGACTAGAATAATGAGTTAGTGCAGGTTAAGGGGTTATGGATTGGTTGCTTAGGGGCTAGGGAATCTAGGTACATTTAGGGGTTAGGGGAGTAATGATTTAGTAGTGGTTAAGGGATTAGGGACTGGGGTTAGGGATATCATAGTGATTTAGTGGTTAAGGGTTTAGGGATTGGGGGTTAGGGGTTACGGGATTTAGGTGCCAGTTCACAAGTATTGTCTGCTAGGAAGGCTTTCCAAAGAATTTGGCTGGCATCACTATGACACTATTACAGAATTATAAGGGAAGAGAAAGTCAAAGGCTCAGGTATCATATGAGAGAAGGAAGCAATTGGAAAAATTGATATCAAAATAAGTGGAATTAGTCGAAAATAAGCTTACCCCAGAGATGGATAAGATAAAACTTGACAACATATTGGTCAATTTCCTTGACCCTTTATTGGTTATTCAGAAGGAGTATGAATACACCACCGTTAATATCAAGGTAACCGGACCCTAACAGATCAAGCGCTACAATTTGAAGTTTTCGTCTGAACATCAACATACCATAACCATGCTTACAGCCAGGATATGTTTTTTGAGGAGGAGAAATCTCGTTGAGATCAACATCAAGAATCCATTGCAAAAAAAAAAGTACAACTTGTGGTGATTCCAGATGAGCATAGATGAATAGCTAAAATAGATGTCGAATGTGGAAATTATGGAGGAAAAATATGAAATTAATCTTCCTTTTACATTTGAGCGAGAGGAAAATCAATCTTCAATGAAAATTCAAAATTTTCAAGCTGAGAAAGATCAACCAAATTGGGGGCAGAGTTTGGGGAACCTTCATAAGTGAATGGGGCCTATGTGATATGGCTACGAGTTATCTACCCCCACATAATCCGATATGCAAACAGTAAACATTATAGGCATAGGGTTAATTAACCCCAAACATAGTGGAGTTAGTGCCCAAAAAGAAGCTTGCCCCAAAGATGGAGCTCTTAGCTTCACTAAAGTATTAGATATGCTGCATGTTGTGCTCAATGAAGCAGTCAATTTTGAAAACGACAAGAAATTATTTCTGAAGATGAGGATTTTGAATAGAAATATATAACTACATAGAAATAATTACACTTTTGATACAATAATAATATAATCTGCAAATAGCCTTCGACTCACATTCATGATCTGAGTATATAGTGAATTAGACAGAAGTAAGAAAACAATTACTTCTTCAAAGCCAATTCGTCGAATTTGAAGGGCTTAGGGGATTAGGGGTTAGGGGTTATGGGATTTAGGTTCATTTAGGGGTTAGGGGTCAAATAATGAGTTAGTAGTTAAGGTATTATGGATTAGGGGCTTAGGGGGCCTGACCCGAATCCGTTTGGGTAGGCACACTCAACCGAAACGACCCGAACCAAACGGGTTTGGGCGGGCGCCCTCAAACAAAACAACACGGCGTGCCCGACCGAATGAAGGCACAAGGGAGAAAATGAAAAATGGGCCACACGGATGTGCACAAGGCACCCATGTTGTCACAACTTAGCAAATTTGATATGGCCACCCTCAAACGAAATGATTCAACTTGAACGCATTTGGGCGGGCGCCCTCACACGGCACGACAAGACGTGCATGACCAAACGAAGGCACAAGAGAGAAAATGGAAAACGGGCTGCACGAACGTTCAAAAGGCACCCCTGCGATCACAACTTAGCAAATTTGACACGGCCACCCTCAAATGAAATGACCTGACCCGACCCGAACACGTTTGGGCGGGCACCCTCATAATATGGCGCGCCTGACCGAACAAAGGCAGAAGGGAGAAAAAAGAAAACATGGCACACGAACATGCACAAGGCACCCATGCGGTCACTAAGGTACTTAAGGAGTGTGAAAGATTTGGTCAGGTGACCTCACATGGCGCGACATGGCGTGCATGATCGAACGAAGGAATAAGGGAGAAACCGACAAACAGGGGTTAAATGGGTTAGGGTTGGGAAATAGGGTTTAAGGGGTTAGGCGTTAAGGGTTTAGAGGTTTAGGGTTTAGGGGGTTAAATGGGTTATGGGTTAAGGGTTTAAGGTTTAGTGGTCAAGGGTTTACAGGTTTAGGGTTTAGTAGTTAAATGGGTTAGGGATTTAGAGGTTTATGGTTTAGGGGGTTAAATGGGTTAGGGGTTATAGGTTTAGGGTTTAGGGGGTTAAATGGGTTAGGGGTTTAGGGGGTTAGGGGATTTAGAAGTTAAGGATTTTATGGGTTATAAGTTAGGGGCTAATGGGGTTAGGTTTTAGGGGGTTATATGGGTTAAGGGTCGGGAATTAGGGTTTAAGGGGTTAGGGTTAAGGGTTTAATGGTTTAGGGTTTAAGGGGTTAAGGGTTTATAGGTTTAAGGTTTAGGGGATTAAATGGGATAGGGGTTTACTAGGGGTTTAGGGGGTTAAATGGGTTAGGGGTTAAATTAGTTGCTTATTCTTTGTGTCTCAATGTAACAATTTTGTAAGTATTGTTGCTTATTTCCATGTCTTCTTTATTTATTAATTTATAGTATTTTTTAGCCATTGCTTTACATTTATTGATGAAAATTTCTATTGCAATCAAACCAAATGTATGTTCAATCTCTAGTTTCAAACTCAGCCACAATGTTGTCACACAATTTAAGTCCAGAGAATGGCCAACTGATGAAGGCTTAATAACCAGACTGCACCTCATGACTAGTCTAGAAACCATACCCGTGTTCTGATGGCACTCAAGGAAATGCGTTCAAACGAAACGGCCCGACCCAAGAAAACAGAGCGGACAAGGGAGATTGTTCAAACCTGCCTCCCAGGACGAGCATGGTGAACATTACCGCTCATATGCTACTGAGTGGAGATGGAGAGAAGAAATTTGACGACCCTAAAAATGACCCAAGGCCATTCTTCATGCACACCAGAAAAAAAACAACTCAATTACCAACCCAGCTTTCACATGAAAAGCCAACCCCTACCCCCGACGAGAAAGGGATCGCTGAATGAACGAACGATGCCAGAAGGGAGAAAATGGCAAACAGGCCACCTGAACGTGCACAAGGAACCCAGGTGGTCACAACTTAGAAAAACTGATAGAGGCGCCCTTGAATGAAACGATCCAACTCGAACGTGCCCAATCGGGTGACCTCCCAAGGCACGACACGGTGCACCCGACCAAATGATGCCACAAGGGAGAAAACGGCAAAAGGGCTGCCCGAATGTGCACAAGGCACCCGAGCGGTCACAACTTAGCAAAACTAATACGGGCGCCCTCGAACGAAACAACCCGACCTGAACGCGCCTGGTTGGGCGACCTCACACGGCACGACATGGCACACTGGATCGGCCGATGCCACAAGGGAGAAAATGGAATATGGGCTGCCTGAACATGCACAAGGCACATAGGTGGTCACAACATAGCAAAACTGATACGGGCGCCCTCAAACGAAACGGCCCAACCCGAACGTGCCTGGTCGGGCGACCTTGCACGATGCGACATGGCACGCCCAACTGAACAATGCCACAATGGATAAAACAGAAAATGGGCTGCTCGAATGTGCACAAGGCACCTAGGTAGTCGCAACTTAGCAAAATTGATACGGGCACCCTCGAACAAAACATCCCGAATAGAATGCGCCCGGTCGAGTGACCTCACATAGTGCGACACGGCGCGTCAGACTGAACGATTCCACAAGCTAGGAGAAAATGAAAAACAGGCCGCCTGAACGTGCACAAGGCACCCTAGCGGTCACAACTTAGCAAAAATGATACCGGCGCCCTCGAACGAAACGACCTGACCCGAATGCGCCCGGTCGGGCAACCTTACACGGCGTGACACGACGCGCCTCACCGAACGATGCCACAAGGGAGAAAAAAGAAAACAGGTTTCCTGAACATGCACAAGGCATCCGGGCGGTCAAAAATTAGCAAAGCTGATACGAGCGCCATAGAACGAAACGGCCCAACCCGAACGCGCCCGGTCAGGAAACCTCGCATGACATGACATGGCGCGCCCAACCGAATGAGGCCATAGGGGATAAAATGGCAAACAAGCCACCCAAAAGTACACAAGGCACCCGGGCAGTCACAACTTAGAAAAACTGATACGGGCACCCTCGAACGAAACGGCTCAACCTGAACATGCCTGGTCGGGCGACCTAACACGGCGTGACATGGCGCGCCTGACCAAATGTTGCCACAAGGGAAAAAACGGAAAACAGGGCACTCGAACATGCACAAGGCACCCCGACGGTCATAACTTATCAAAAATGATACGGGTGCCCTTGAATGAAATGACCCAACCCGAATGCGCCCAGTCAGGCGACCTCACACAGCGCGACATGGCTCACCCGACCGAACGATGCCATAAGGGAGAAAATGGAAAACGGGGCACTCGAACGTGTAAAAGGCACCCAGGTGGTCACAACTTAGCAAAACTAATATGGGCGCCCTCGAACGAAAGGGCCCAACCCAAACGTGCCCGGTCAGGCGACCTCGCACGGTGCGACACGGCGTGCCTGACTGAATGATGCCATAAGGAAGAAAATGAAAAACGGGTTGCCCAAATGTGCAGAAGGCACCCGGGCAGTCACAACTTAGTAAAACTGATACGGGGGCCCTCGAACAAAACTGCCCAAAATGAACGCGCCTGGTCGGGCGACCTCACATGGCGCGACACGACGCACCCGAATGAACAATGCCACAAGCTGGGATCAAACGGTAAACGGGCCACCCGAACATGCACAAGGCATCCAGGTGGTCACAACTTAGCAAAACTGATACGGGCACCCTCGAACGCAATGACCCGACCTCAACACGCCCGGTCGGGCGACCTCCCATGGCGCGACATACTGCACTCGACCGAACGATGCCACAAGGGATAAAATGGAAAAAAGACCGCCCAAACGTGCACAAGGCACCTAGGCGATCACAACTTAGCAAAACTGATATGGGTGCCCTCGAATGAAACGAGCCGACCCGAATGTGCCCGATGGGGCGACCTCCCACGGTGTGACATGACGCTCCCAACCGAACAATGCCATAAGGGAGCAAATGGAAAACGAGCTGCCCAAACATGCACAAGGCACCTGGGCGGTCACAACTTAGAAAAACAGATACAGGCGCCCTCAAATGAAACGACCCGACCTGAACGCGCTCGGTCGGGCGACCTCGCACGGCGCGACATGACGCACCCGACCGAACGATGTTACAATGAAGAAAACAACAAACGGGCCGCACGAACGTGCACAAGGCATCTGGGAGGTCACAACTTAGAAAAAATGATACAGGCGCCTTTGAATGAAATGACCCGAACCAAGTGCGCCCTGTCGGGTGACCTCACACAGCGCGACATGACACGCGTGATTGAATGATGCCACAAGGAAGAATTAAATGGAAAATGGGCTGCCCAAATGTGTACAAGGCACTTGGGTGGTCACAACGTATCAAAACTGATACAGGCGCCCTCGAACGAAACAACCCGACCCGAACACGCCTGGTCAGGCGACCTCACACGGCGCGACATGACGCGCCTGACCAAACGAATATGCCATAAGGGAGAAAATAGAAAACGGGTCGCTTGAACATGCACAAGGCATTCGGGCAGTCACAACTTAGCAAAACTGATGAGGGCACCCTCAAATGAAATGACCCAAACTGAACGTGCCTAGTTGGACGACCTCACAGGGCGCGACAAGGCATGCCCGACTGAATGATGCCACAAGGGAGAAAATGACAAACGGGCCACTCGAACATGCACAAGGCACCTGTGCAGTCACAACTTAGCAAAAATGGTACAGGCTTCCTTGAACGAAACGGCCCGACCTGAATATGCCCGGTCCGGCGAGCTCACATGGCACGCCCGGTCGAACACCTCACATTCCGACCTGATTTATCTACCTCTCCTCTCTATATGAGCATCCCTGAAGAATAATAGTCCATGTGGGGAAATATATATATTTCCCCACATGGAATATTATTCTTCAGGGATGCTCATATAGAGAGGAGAGGTAGATAAATCAGGTCAGAATGTGAGGTGTTCGACCGGGCGTGCGATGTAAGCTCGCCTGACCGAGCGCGTTGAGGTCGGACCATTTCGTTCAAGAAAGCTTGTACCAGTTTTGCTAAGTTGTGACTGCCCAGGTGCCTTGTGCATGTTCGAGCTGCCCGTTTGTGGTTTTCTCCCTTATGGCATCATTCAGTCGGGCACGCCTTGTCGCGCCGTGTGAGGTCATCCGACTAGGTGCGTTCGGTTCGGTTCATTTCATTCGAGGGCGCCCGTATCAGTTTTGCTAATTTGTGACTGCCCGGGTGCCTTGTGCATGTTCGAGCGACCCGTTTTCTATTTTCTCCCTTGTGGCATATTCATTCGGTCAGGCGCATCGTGTCGCGCCGTGTGATGTAGCCCGACCGGGCGCGTTCGGGTCGGGTTGTTTCGTTCGAGGGCGCCCGTATCAGTTTTGCTAAGTTGTGACCATCCGACTGCCTTGTGCACATTTGGGCAGCTCGTTTTCCGTTTAATGCTTCCTTGTGGCATCGTTCGGTCGGGCACACCGTGTCGCGCTATGTGAGGTCACCCGACAGGGCACGCTCGGTTCGGGTCATTTCGCTCAAAGGCGCCTGTATAATTTTTTCTAAGTTGTGACCTCCTAGATGCCTTGTGCACGTTCGTGCAGCCTTTTTGTTGTTTTCTTCATTGTGGCATCGTTCGGTCAGGCACATCCTGTCGCGCCGTGCGAGGTTGCCCGACCGAGCACATTCAGGTCGGGTCGTTTCATTCGAGGGCGCCTGTATCTGTTTTTCTAAGTTGTGACCGCCTGGGTGCCTTGTGCATGTTTGGGCGACTCGTTTTCCATTTGCTCCCTTATGGCATTGTTCGGTTGGGAGTGTCGTGTCGCGCCATGGGAGGTCGCCCCACCGGGTGCATTATATATATATATATATATATATATATATATATATATATATATATATATATGAGAAAGGATAAAGGTAGCAGTTGCCTCTCACATGTGCATACTATAGATATGGAACATGATATGAAAAATGTTTAAATCGTTAAAAAAAGAGCATTTCATTGTATATAAGGAATTCAACATAGAAGCCATGATGTTTGAAATGATGTTGATATTATTCCTAAAGATTGGATCTTCAACCTTGATTCAAGTACAAGACATAGACCCGTATATATATGGAGGATATATTTGTGAATATATATCAGAAACTTTGTGAAGTATATATCATTTTTTTAGTATACATGTTTCATTCAGGTTATCAAACTGTTTTTACTTGAAATTTTCGTGTCTTTCATAGAAAAATATGGTTGATATTTCAAGTTGATTCTCATCGTGTTAATATCTGAAATAAGTATCTTTCATATAAATATATGGTTAATAAATTGGTCAATTTATCAATGTTACAAAACAACGTCAATAATAATATATTTGGATCAATTTTATAAACATATGAAATATCTACAAAACTAAGATTCTTCTTAATATCCTTTTCATTTTTCATTCGTTATAACCAAAAAAAAAATTATGAAGCTTATGATATACTATCAACACGAACACATAAAGTTGAAGTCAATGATCGATTGAGGTTAAATAAAATTACACTTTATTTTTGTATTGCGACGCTTTGGAAAACACGTTGCAAGAGTGACGTTTTTCGAATAAACGTCGGTCTTGCGACGTTTGGCTTCAAAACGTTGCAAGACCGATGTTTTTTTGAGAAATGTCTCTTTTCTGACGTTTTCTCCAAGTGTCGCAATACCGACGAATGTGTAAGAGACGTCGCAATTCTGACGTTTCGTCCCATAAACATCGTAAGACCGACGAAGAGTTTAAAATGTCACATTTTTTACGACAAACATAAATGTCGCAAAAGCGATGATGTCCCTAAATGTCGGTATAGCGACGGTTTTTGACAGGATTTGAAAAATTGATAGAAATTGGGGAAATTACTGACAATACAACAAAAGTGTCGGAACTAAAGTGTCGAAATTTCTTCCAAATGTACTAGTGGGGGAGGAAGAGAAAGGTGGGGGGAGGAGAGAGAGCTACCTAGGGACCAAGAAAGGTAGAGGGGCAGAGGAGAGAGGGCGAGAGAGAGGAGAGTGAAAAAGGGAGGGAGGGACAGAGGGATGGAGAGGGGTAGGAAGACATGATAGAGAGAGAGAGAAGGAAAAAACACAGAGAGTGAGAGAGAGATGGGGTTAGAGAGAGAGAGAGAGAGAGAGAGGGATGGAGAGAGGGAAATAAAGGTGGGGAGAGAGTGGAAGTTAGGTAGGCAGAAATTGGGGGGAGTGAGAGAGAGAGAGAGGGGGTGAGGGAGATAAAGAGAGAGAGGGAGGGATAATGGGTTGAGAGAGGGAGAGGGTGTGTGAGAGAAAGGCAAGAGAGAGAGAGGAAGAAGGAGGGATGAATGGGGGAAGAGAGAGACAAGGAGAGAGAGATAGGGTATGAGGGAAGAGTGAGAGAGAGGAAGAGGAGAGAGAGAGAGAGGGGGGGGTGGGGGAGGATAGGGTGGGGGTCTAAGGTATTGGAAGGGAGAGGGATAGGGAAGGAGGGAGAAATATAGAAGAAGGGATGACGTGAGAAAAACATAGAGAGAATGAGGGAGAGTGTGAGGAAGGGGGAGAGTGTGTGTGTGTAAGAAAGAGAGAGAGGGGGGAGAAAGAGAAATACGTAGAGAGAGAGAGAGAGAGAGAGAGAGAGAGAGACGGTGATATGGTGAGCTAGAGGGAGAGATACAGAGGGTAAGATATTTATTGAGAGGGAGATACACTAGGGGAAAGGGAATGGAGAGAGGGGGAGGGGGAGAGTGTCACTGATAGGGAGAGATAGGTGGATTGATAGGGAGTAAGAGTGAGAGGTGGAAGGAGATAGAGACACAATAAAGACATGTAAAAATAGAGAAGGGAAGGGAGAGGGACATGAAAATTGTGTGTGTGTGTGTGTGAGAGAGAGAGAGAGAGAGAGAGGGAGAGAGAGAGAGAGAGATAAAGGGAGGGAGGTAATGGGTGGGAGATACGGAGAGAGTGCAGATGGAGGAAGGGAGGGACAGAGAAGAAAAAATAGATGGGGAGAGAGAAATATATAGAGGGAAGGACACACACAAAGAGAGAGAGAGAGAGAGAGATATATATATATATATATATATATATAGAGAGAGAGAGAGAGATAGAGAGAGAGAGAGAGAAATGGGTGGAAAAAGAGAGGGATATAGAATGGAGGGTAGAGAGAGAAAGAGAAGGTGTGAGAGAGTGGGAAGCATAGAATGAGGGAAATTTGGAGGGAGAGAGAGAGAGAGAGATATAGAAATACCGAGGAGAGGAAGGGAGAGGGGAGGAAGGGGAGAGAGTGGCAGATAGAATTAGATAGGGAGGGAGGGAGAGACAGGGGGGAGGTGTGAGGGAGCCAGGAAAAGGGATAGAGGGGGAAGAGCAAGAGGGAGAGAGAGAGAGAGAGAGAGAGAGAGAGAGAGGGAGAGAGAGTTAGGGATCTAGAGAAAGGGAGAGAAAGAGAAAGGGAGTTTAAGAGATATAAAGTGAGAGAGAGAGAGAGAGAGAGAGAGAGAGAGAGAGAGAGAGAAGGTATGAGAGGGGGATAGAGGAAGGGGGGAGAGAGTGGGAGGGAGGGAGGGAAAAAAAAGAGAAAGGGAGGGATAGTGAAGGGGATAGGGGGAGAGAGAAAATAAATGGTAGAGAGAGAGAGAGAGAGAGAGAGAGAGAGAGAGAGAGAGAGAGAGAAGGTATGAGAGGGGGATAGAGGAGTTGGGAGAGATAGGAAGAAATAAAGGGTGAAAGGAAAAGAGAGAGAGAGGGAGGGAGAGAAAGAGAGAGGGAGAAAGGGAGAAAGAGATTGCAAGAGAGGGAAATAATAAGAGAGAGACATAAAGAGAGGTAGATGGTGTGGGGATAGAAAGAAAGAGGGAGAGTGAAGGAGAGAGAGCGAGGGAGACAAAGGGAGAGGGAGAGAGGGAAAAAGTCAATGAGAGATGGAGAAATGAGCAGAGAGAGAAAAGAAGAAGGAAAGATAGGGGGATAGAGGGAAGGATATGGAGAGATATAAAGGAAGAGAGATAAGGAGAGATATATAGAGATCAACGAGAGGAGAGAGGGCTATTTTACCCCTTAAGAAGGCTATAAATACAAGTATCTTGGCCTAGTTTGACACAAATCCAAGACAGGTTTGAACTACAATAGAGAAGGAGAAGAAGAGGCAGAAGAAAATTGAAAATAAGGAAGAGTCAACATTTAATGGGATAAATTTATCTCTCTCTCTTCAGACGTCTGAAGTTACGTTTTTGATGCAGATACAACTATAGGAGGCTGAAATTTCAAGGATTAGATTATGAGGAATAAGTATAGGGTTGAAATTCACAAATGAAATTACATGAGGTCAAATTTTGGAGGCTACCATGGAGAAGATATTACTGGTGGCTAACTTGGTGCTTGGTAGGGTTGTTGGCTTTGGTCTTTCGGTCTTGGAAGTCTCTTTGTAAAGAAAAGTCTACAGAAGAAGAGAAGCTTTTTTTTTTCTTATGGGTTTTCCTCTGAGAGGGATTTTTGAAGCCTATATCTTGTGTACTTTTTCTTGTTATGATCTTCATTGTTTTGGTAATTTCTTGATGAATAAGATCTAATAAATTAATATAAGTCCAACACATATCAAATGTAATTATCAAGTTAATGAAAATAATTTATAACACATAAGTCTCTTCATATTCCAACATGGTAATAGAGCTAAGGTGCAAGAAGGAGACTATAGATCACATCTTAGTTTACACTGAAGTAAGGGTTTTAAGTTTCTTTGGAATATTTATACATATATCAAGGATAAAATACTGAATATCATATCCAATATTACGGAGGAAGTAATAGATAGAATTTTATTCTCTTCTTTATTAGGGACTTTGAAGAATCAGAATATATGGGATATTGACAGTGGTGCCTAGAGACATATAATGAGAGAGTATAGTGAGCTTAAAAATCTATCAAAATGAAACTCCTCTCACTCAATCAAACATGGAGATAAGAAGATCTATCAAGTGAAAGGAATTGAATCTAATTCTTTGTAGCACTATTTTGGTGGAAACATTCACCTCAACAACATTTTATATGTTCCAAGTTTGAAGAAAAAATTACTTTCCATTTCTTGTCTAAAGGATAAGGCTTATAGATTTTCTTTTGTTGATGGCAAGGTTTTGGTTTGGGGCAATAACTCTAGTATTAATGATGCTAGGGTGATTGGGATTCGTGAGGGGACATTATATAGACTTTTTACACCTCTATCTCATTCCCTAGTCCACTTCGATGTGATTCCTTCCAAACTATGGCATACAAGGTATAGATACTTTCATTATAACATTTTGGCATCTCTAAGTCAAATTTTTAATGGAATACCTAAATTAAGGAAGAAAATGAAGGGAAATGTAAGGGATTCTCTCTAGGGAATAATACAAAGAATCCATTTTCAAGAAGTAATACTAGATCTAAGGAAGTTTTAGATCTCATACATTCATATGTATGAAGACCTATGGAAGTTAAGTCTCTTGGTGGGTATCCGTATTATCTAAGCTTCATTGATGATTTCTCAAGACAAATTTGGTTATACCTCATTAGGAACAGGGACGATGTATTCAAAAAAATTCAAGAGTTCAACAATCAAGTGGGGAACCTAACTGAGAGTTTTATACACTTGACCTGCGAAGAATATCAAAATTCCAAAAATACGAGAACGGGGTTTTCATAAAAATAGAAATAGAACATGAAATTCGACAAGCTGTAGAGATATTATACTATTCATAAGAATAATGCAATGTTCACTTGCCTCTTTGAGGGGGAAACCTCTAGAAGAGCAGAGCTCAATTACAATAAAAAATTGATGAGACTTCCCTTGTTGTCTAATACTATCTATAGCTTCATCAAATCCAAAACCATATAACTACTCATGGTCACTTGCACAATACAAGTTAACCACCTTATTTATTAACTATTTCCCATTTATAACTATTTGTGGTCCATTTTCTAGAATGCGGGTCAAATTCATAAAAGAATTACTAATGTAGATAAATGATTATGGGATTTATTGACTTAGCTAACTAATCATGACTCTAAAGAGGCCCCTTGTGCTTATTACTTAAATAAATGGTTTGGATTGGACCCTAACATGCCCTCCTCTTCTAGAAGAAACCTTGTCCTTAATGTTGAAGTTGTGGAAAATCGTGAAGAATAATGGTTGGATCCCATGTTGCATCCTCTGGAGAGGTGTCTTTCCATTTGGTGAGTAGAATATTGATCATGCATCCATACAGATCCATTTATCGAGCATCAAGGACATGTTTTATTTTGAGCCAAAGTGAACCTTCCTCGTCTAATTCTGGATAATTTCCTGAACCCTGCAATTGATCCCCACGGATTTCTCAAGGAAGGATACATGAAAGACTAGGTAGATTTTTGAAGTGGGAAGCAGTTCTAGTTTGTAAGTGACTATGCCTATACATTGAATTACCTAATAATTTCCATATAATTTTGGGGCTAATTTATTGAAACCTTTTTATTTGAGAGAGTTTTATTATAAGGTTGGAGTCGTAGAAACAATTGGTCAGCCACTTGAAATAACCTCTTTTAATGGTATTGGTGGACTTTTTTATTAATTCAATTCTGAGCTTGATGGAGATGATATTTAGGATGAGTGGTCATGGTGGAATTGTTGTGAAGAAGCTTATAAACTCGATGCACTTTGGAAGATCCTGGGAGATAAGGAGGTGAAGGTGGAATTTTTCCATACACTACTTCATATGGCTTCATCTTGGTGGCTTCATGATAATTACTACTATACCACCATTCATTTAAAGGCATCCATTGTTCTGATTGATGCTACTTGTTTGATGTGAAACATCATAGATAGGTCTCTAAACATTTTTTGACTAATTCTATTTGGCCATCTGTCTGGGAATGATAAGAAATACTCATTTGGAGTTGTGCACCTTGTATTTTGAATAGTTATTTCCAAAACGTTTTGATGAAAGTGGGATCTTGATCAAACACAATGGAAGTTGACAAGGCATACACATTGAAAAAATGATCCATGAAAAATAGAGCCACCAATGTTGGGGTAAATGGGTGTGGTAAAGTGTAAAAATGAACATATTTGGAAAGTTTGTTAACAACCACCATGATGATTGTTTAATTTCCTGACTTTGGTAGACGTGTAATGATATCCATGGAGACATTTTTCCAGATGGAAGAAAGTAGTGGAAAGGTTGGTAAAGTTCACAATATCTTGATCGTTTCCCTTTTGTTTCACTAGAAGACTTCACATTCAACAACAAAAGTGAGAATTTCTTGTTTCATTCTAGCCCAAAAGAAAGAGCGGAAATCACAAGCATATATCTTCTAAAATGTTGGGTGTCTTGTGACAAGGGAGAAGTGAAATTATTCAAAGATGCAAGTTTCAAGGGTCAAGTTCGAGGAGAGCACCACAATATCCTTATAACGAATAATATCATGCTTCCAAGATTAACCCTCTTAGGGCTTAGGGTCTACTCATAACCTATAGGGAGGGCTAGGAGAACCATTCATGATAGAACTCTTCAATAGAAGTTGGTATGGGATGAGAGAAGGAGAAAAGGGTGTCATCTTCCTCAAATTTGTGGGATAAGGGATCAATAACAACATTGTCACACCCCTTCTTTTATACTATCTCATAATCATAGCCCAACATTTTGGTGCGCCATTCATTATTTGTACTGATGATACACATTAATCTAAGATATACTTTAGGCTATGATGGTTAGTGTAGATTTGGAAACATGTTTCAAATAATTATGGTCTCCTACTATCTACTACATGTAAGATGGTCATGCTTTCTTTTTCACAAGTAGATTGACCCAAATTCTTACAATTTACCTGTTGAATTGTGAAAGCTTGTGGTCGAACTTCCTACATTAATAGTCCTCCAATTCCTGTACTTGAAGCATCACATTCAATCACAAAAGGTTTTGTGAAATTTGGTAGGGACAATACTAGTGCAGAGAAAATGGCCTATTTGAGATTCAAGAAGGTCTATTGAGCCACGTTAGTCGAGAAAAATGAATTTTTCTTGAGAATATTAGTGAGGAACATAGAAATGCATACACAATTTCTCACAAATTTTCTATTGTAGATCGTGACACCCAAGAATCCCCTCTAGATATTTAATGGTTTTGGTTGGGGCCAATATTTCATTGTCTAAATAAGTTTAGGGTCAACCCTTACTCTAATGCAGCTGAATATATGTCCCAAATTCTCCACTTCTTCAATTCCAAAAAATGTTTGGATAGATTGACAAATAGTTTTTGATCGCGCAAAACTTTCAATACCTTGTCAACATGTTGAAGATGTGTGTCCCCTGTTGCGTTGTAGATGAGGATGTCATAAAAAAAGACCAAGAAAATTTTTCTGAGATATAGTTTTAATAGGTGGTCATGAGGCTCTACAAAGTGGATGCAACATTACAATGACCAAATTTCATGGCCAAGAATTCATAATGGCCTTCATTGGTTCTTATGGTTGTCCTGCGAATGCCAATTTATTCATCCATATTTGGTTATAGTAAAATAAAACTTCCACCTTGGTAAAAAAATTTGCACCATGTAGTTCATGATGTAGATCATCAACTACTAGGATAGGAGATTGATCCTTAATTATGAGCTTTTTGAAGGCCTAATATTTTGGACACATGTGGAATTCACCATGTTTCTTTAATACCATGACCACTAGGGATGAATAAGGTTTGGTTCTCGGACAAATAACACCTGCTTCGAGGAGTTCCTTGATAATTTTTTCAATCTCATTATTTTTTTCAAAAGAATATCTATAGGGGCAGACATTAAGTGGATTGGTCCCCATAACAAGAGGGATAAACTTTGGCCATTGTAGTATTGGTAGCTGGGAGTAGAACTACTAGATCTAATATAGAAGGTGGTGGTATAACCCCACTTATTTGGAATTGTGAAAGATACAAGGGAGATCTTTGGGTAACAGGGGAAAATATGGCATAGGGTCTTCACTATGGGAGAAATACTATAGCACGTGGATTTATATTGGGGGATATATAATGAGGAAAAATTGACATAATATATTGGGAGATATATAAGGGGTAAATGGTTTTTATATTGGCAAGTATAAAAAATGGAGCTCAAAGTTAATGAAAAAATATAAAGGGGTATAAGAAATGTTAATAAAAAATGGATACCTACAATATATAGTGAAATTATGGGATATTTAAGTTGGGAAGGTGTATTGGGTTTATATTGGTAGGGGGTTAAATAATGTGATCTTTAGAGTCATTTTCCAATATGTACTCAAATTAGGGGTATTTTTTAATATCCTATGATCACACGTGATATGTCATAGGTTCATTGAGTGAAGCCCAGTGAACTACGGTCACAAAAGAGTGGTAGGTGTTTCAAATCACAATATACATAGGGGTCCAACAGTAGTGTTCAACCTAATATTTCAGCGCACCAACTAAGGAGGATCAACCATACCATTGGCCATACTACCCGACTACCATTTCTACCTGTGAGTAATCTCCTCGAGTGTTTTTCTCAGTACTATAGTAGTAACATGGCTAAAAACCTATCTAGGGATGGGTTTTAGGTCAACCAGGGGGGTTTCTCATATACCGAAAGGTATATCAAAGTGTATTATGTGTGAGGTTCATTCTTATGCACTATTACCTGAATGGGTACCTATAGCTATTACAAGGTAGTCCAAAAAGCGTGGCCACCTCTTATATCTCCTCCATGCATGCCTCCCCAAATTTGTAGGTTTATGCACTAAATTATGATGGATCCCATGGTTTAAATATTCCAAAACATGCATTAGGGGAATTTTGAGGTCTAAATTGGGCCTCCTAAGGAAATTATAAAATAGTAGTGGAAAAAATCAAATAAGATTTGATGACATCATCAAATTTTAGAGGGAAAAATGAAAAAACTACTTTTTCAACTCATATTTTCAACTTATTTCCCGAATTTTTTACTCAAATTTCGAGTGGGAGTACTCGTTAGATGCGAAATTTAATTCCTCATCCAAGGAGTACCCATGTTGCATACTTTATATTGGTCACTTTTCCCTTCGAGGGGGAACCCTCTAGCAGAGTAGAGATCAATTGCAATAAAAAATCTATGAGACTTTCCTTTCTATGTAAGAATATATATAGCTTCATTACATCCAAAACCACCATTGCTCATGGTGCATTTCAAAATATGGGTTGACCACCATATTTATTAACTATGGCATATTTATAAATAATTGTGGTCCCTTTTCTACAATGCAAGTTAACAAGAAAAACTAATTATTAATGAGGATAACCACTTATGGTATTTATTGACTCAACTAACTAATTATGACTCTAAGAAGGCGCATTGGGCTTATTACATAAATAAACAGGTTAGGTTTGGACCTTAACAAAGAGAAATATTAATAGTCTTACATTAGATAATGGTCGAAAATACACTTTGAAAGAATTGATAGCTTTCTACAAGAAAGCGGGGATGAAGAGAAAGCTTATCGTTACTTATAATCCTGAAAGTAATTGTGTTCCTAAAAGAAAGAAGAGAACTATTAAATAATGTTCCATGGCTATGATACATGATCAAGATATCCATTAGTTCCTATGGGGAGAGGCATGTATGACAATTGTTTACTTGCACAACTGAATTCCTCACAATGTCCTAAACAATATGACCCGAGTAGAAGCATTTATAGGAAAGAAGCCAAGTGTGGATCACATTTGAATACTTAGGTGCCACATGTATATTCATATACCAAAGGATAAGAGAAAGAATTTGGATCCTACCCTTCTAAATTATCCCTAGGCCAAGTAAAAATTATATACTCCAAAATGGATTTAGAGGATAAGGGATGCTACATATGGGAAAATTGATAAATAAAAATAAATGTTTGTTGCAATAGGATTCCCACAAAAGGAAGGGACTGATTGTGAGGAAACCTTGGATCGAAAATATATATATACAACAATAAGATATATTGTTTCGTTCCTTCTACTATATGATGGAACATCCATCAAATGAATGTTAATACAAATTTACTGAATTGGAATATGGATGAGGAGGTTTACATCAAGAAAACTCAACGATTTCAAATAAATCAGAGGGAGATTCATGTTTGTAGGTTGAAGAAAGATCTATATGGCTTAAAGAAACAACCTACAGCTTGGTATGAAAGAATAGATGCATACTTATTGAGACTTGGTTTTCCCAAGGGTATTTTACATCCTAACCTATATATCATGGTGGTTCATGGTGAACCACTTATCGTATATTGTAAGTGGATGATCTACTAGTCATAGCTGTAGAGAATTGGATTCAATAATGCGATAATTAGTTAGTGTTTGAGCTCAATATGAAGGATCTTGGGATTATGAATTATTGCTTGGGACTAAAAGTATGGTAGAACCTAGGTAAAATATATCTTAGTCAAGGTAAATATTTGAAAAATATACTTTAGAAATTTGGCATGATGGAAAAAAAGCCTATGATGACTCATATGATTACCAATTTAAAGAATTTGAGTATTTCAGAGTCTAGTCGAATGGATCCTAATTCCTACGGATAGTTGATTGGGTACTTGATGTACTTGGTAAATACAATACTTGGCATTTTTGTTGCAGTGAATGTCCTTAGTTAGTTTCATATGGATCCAAAACATTATCATTGGACAGTCCAAGCATATCCCAAGATATTTTCATGGAACCATGCATCATCTCCTTCGGTATCCTCGTAGTGAAGTCCAACTCATGGGATATACATATTTATATTGGGATGACAGTGAGACAAATTGAAGAAGAAAAATAGATGTATTCTTTAGCGTAGGGTATTTTTGGACAGATAATTCGTTCTTGCTAAGAAGACAGACCTCCCAAGTGTCCTATGGACAGCTAGAAACAAACAGCCAAACAAAAACTATTTTATCTAGATAATATTCGATTCAGAATTAGCTACAACAGAGGTTTTGAAGACCTACCTGTAGTCCAGCGCTATTCGTAATGATATTCTTTCCAGTTGCTTGAAAGAGTCGTCTTCAAATGTCTACAATCACAAACATGAAAATATCAATAGCACCTGCATAGTATAAACTAATTCACGAATCATATATCTATCCAGATGATTAAGGAATTCAAGAAATAAGCTAATTAATTAAATAACTCATTGATAAAACATGATTAACAAGCTACTTAATTAAATAACTCATTGAGAAGAAGGGATTCATTTGTATTATCTGTGATGAAGAAAGAGCCTTACAACCGTGTCCACCTTGATGTCGTACAGACCTTCCTGGGGTCTGGAACGGACATTTCCTTTACTCTGACAAGCTTTACATTCTCTCAGCTAAAATGGACATGGGTATGTAATCATTCCCACATAATGATCAGTTAAGAGAGTCTGAATCTCTACAGCATTTCTCCTCAAAAATTCTCAAAGTATAACCCCCCTTGAAGCTACACTATGGCTTCAATTTATAGGAAAAGAGAGGAGGTTACAGCTCCACGTAAGAGGGGATAGAATTCTCTTTTGAAGGGATTGAGCTCCATAAATCAAGGGGTAGGCTCCCATAATGGAGGAATGAACATACATGATAGGAGTGAACCTTTGATCAGATAATTTCTTCTAGAAGCTTCAAGATTTGACTGTGGGCTTCTAAATGTTACTTTCTACCTTTATTTTACCTTTTACAGGGGTCCGCACCCTTAATGAAGAAAAAATGTGTTTATCGCCACATTTTTTAGAACACAAAGGTGCGACACCGCAGGCAATGTTAAGAGAAAGTGCGATACAAGTGTAATTAAGACTTTTATGAGCTTTTCTCTCAATTTCAAGGCTTGATTTTAAGAATTTTGATGTTGTAGACTTCTAAGGGAGTACTAAAATGTCATGGTGAAAAATTTCAGTGTAACGGGTCTTCCATGGTCTCATGGATGAGAAGAAAGAAAGATCGAGTTTCTTTGAGTATTTTTTAAGTTGAATATGTTGTTGTAAGAGAATTTTGTTGGCAACTAGTTTGGATCTTGAGATTGTTATCAAAAAATTTTGAAGGACCACTTATCCATACATATATACTTTTTGATAATGAAATTTACATAAGATTAATGGAAGACCAAATGTTTCATGATAGGAAAAAGAATATCGATAAGAAGTAACACTACTTCAGAAGCTTGGTATGAGATGGGGTCATGGACATGCACTATCTACCTACAAGTGAAAAACCAAGAGAGATGAGATGGGTTCATGGACATGCACTATCTACCTACAAGTGAAAAACCAAGAGACATACTGACTAAAGTGTTACCAATCAATAATATTGAGTAATTGAGAGGTAATATTGGTTTGGTGGGAATATCCTCCCAAATTGAGAGGGAGTGATGTTGGATAGTTCTTGTCTTTATGGGCTAGGAACTAGACCAGGAATAAAATCCATAAGTTTTATTTAAGGCCATAAATAAAGGATACAGTATAGATTATTGGATAATAATTTGAGACTGGGACATCTTATAGATTGTAGAATCTAGGAAAATAAGTTGTTCACTAATACTCTTTAAGGATGTGGTAGGGCATCTAATACAGGATTAGTCGAGGAGGAGTGATATTCTGATTCAGGATTGGAAATCTAGGAGAATAATAGTTCTAAAGGAAATACAAAATGAACATTTGGATGGGATATTTTCCTTAGAGGTAGTGTTGTAGCTCACATAAAATTTCTTGGCATAATGCTCTTGATTAAGGATGATCTTGAATAGTTACAACATTAAAGGAAAATTTTGGTTATAATAAAGATACTTGAAAAATATAGCTTATCAATATGACTCTTCTTATGAGAATGCTTCAATATTAAAATTCCTTGTACCATGTAATTGGATTATGAATACCTCCCTAGTTAAGAGGGAGAGTAGAAAATTGTAACTAGTTTCACTATTCATAATTAAATAATTGTAATATTTACATTGTATATTATTTATAAATAAATAAACAGAAAAAATAAAATTTATATTTATATTTTGGAGTATGGGTTTCATACTCAAGTTTGATTCAAAATCATGTTCTCCTTTCTTTTAGGTTTTCTAGGGCTTTCTAGGATAAAGAATAACCTTGGTCATCTTTTATATTCCCATTCGCACTAATTGTAATAAAGAAAGATATTTATGTCAATTCACCCTAAGGGAGGGATATTAACCCACTAAATAAGGATATAAATAAAATAATTTTGACCTCATTTGATACACATATAAGACAAGTTCGATCTGTAATAGAGATGGAGAAGAAAAGCTAGACGGTTGAGGAAAAGAATAAAGAATGAAATTTTCTTGGGATAAATGTCTCTCTCTCTCTCTCTCTATCTCCACATGTGTGCAGTTAGGGTTTTTGTGAAGTTCTAGTTACATGTGGCCAAAATTATGAGGAGAAGTTACAACATCAAAATTATCCGACAAATTGCAGTAGGTTGAAGTTTGGAAGTTGCCTTGGATAAGTTCCTGTTGGAGGATGACTTGGTGCTTGGTAGGGTTGTTGGATTTTGTCTCTCGGTCTTTGAATTATCTTTGTAAAGCATATTATATAAAATAAGAGAAGCATTTTTTTTTGTTCCCCCCTTGCAGGGGTTTTTCCTTTGCTTGGACCCTATATCTTGTGTTCTTTGTCTTTTTATGATATTCATTGCTTTGGTAATTACTTGATGAATAACATCAAGTAAATTAAAGTAAAGTAATGAAATGGAAACACATATCACAAGTAATTATCGAATCAAGGAAAATAATTTATAATACGTAAGTCTCCTGATTATCCAACTATATATATATATATATATATATATATATATATATATATATATATATATATATAGAGAGAGAGAGAGAGAGAGAGAGAGAGAGAGAGAGAGAGAGTGGGAAGGAAAAGGGGAAAAAGGTAAGGAGAGTGATAGAGGAAAGGGAGAGAGAGAGGGGGCAGAGAAGAAAAGAGAGAGTGAGAGGGAGAGGGAATAAAAATAGATAGAGAAAGATAGATAGCAATAGAAGGAGAGGGAGTGAGAGGGAGATAAATGATATGGATCGAAGTAGAGAGTGGAACATAGAGAGATTTGTATAAATGGGGAGGGAGGAAGAGAGGTGGACATAGAGAGAAAGGAAGAGAGTTGGAGAAAGGGACAGTGACTAGGAGTAATAAGAGAGAGATATATAGGGAGAGGGAGATGCATAAATGCGGGAGAGAATGATAAAGAGAGTTAGAGTGAGAGGGAGAGGTATATGGAGAGAGGAGGGGGAGAGATAGAGGGAGGGAGAGGGATGAAGAAGGGGAGTGAGAGGGGAGTGAGAGTAAGAGTGAGTGTGAAAGGGAGAGGAAGAAAGAGGTAGAGGGGGGTAGGCAAAAGGGATGTAGTGAGAGAGAAAGAGAGAGAGAGATGGAGAGGGAGGTATAGAGAGGGACAGAGAGGGAGAGGGTGGGACAAAGTGGGAGTGAGGGAGGAAGGGAAGAAGGGAGGGAGAGATGGAAAGGGATGAAGGGAAGAAGGGATGCAAAGAGGGAGAGGGATGGAAAATTGGGGGTGAGTGAGGTCAAGAGAGGTGGAGGTTGAGAGGGAGGGAGCAAGAAAGAGTGAGAGTAAGGGCAAGATATGGAGAAAGGGAGAGTGGGGGAGGGAAAGTGGGTCATCAAGAGAGAAAGAGAGGGAGATATAAAATAATTGAGAGGGGTATATGGAGGAAGGGAGGGAGACAGACATGGGGAACGGAAGGACTAAGTAAGAGAGAGAGAGAGAGAGAGAGAGAGAGAGAGAGAGAGAGATGGAGTTATAGATATGGGGAGGTAGAATGGATGTCAGGAGAGAAGGATAATGAGAAGGAGAGAGGTTGGGGGGCGCTTGGGGGGGGGGAGATAGAGAGAGAGAGAGGGAAAGGAAGGGAGGGAGAGAGAGATAGATAAATCGGGTGGGAGGGAATTAGGTGGGTAGAGAGAGAGAGAGAGAAAAGTAGGAAGAAAAAGAGAGAGAAAAATAGGAAGGGAAGTAGGAAAAGAGAGGGAGAGGGTGGGAGAGAGGGAACAAGATAGAGGAAGAGTGAGAGAGGGAGAAAGGGGGGATAATGATAAAAGGATGGTGGGAGAGAGAGAGAGAGGTAGATTGAGAGAGGGAAAAAGTGGGGGAGTTAGAGGGAGTGGGAATGATAGGGAGGCAAAGAGAGAGAGATAGACAGAGAGGAAGATAGAGAGGGGAGGAGAGAGAGGGGGGGGAGAGAGAGTGAGTGACATTGAGAGGGAGAGGGAGAGAGTGAGAAGAGAGACAAAGAGAGGGAGAGGAAGAAGGAAGAGGAGGGTGAGGAAGAACGAGAGAGGAGGGGAGAGAGAGAGAAGGGGGGGCGGAGGAGGGGGGGGGGGGAGATGGGAGAGGATTCTAAGATCATCTCATGTATTAAGAATTATATTTAAAAGTTTACATTGTGATCCATTAAAGTAGTCGGTTATTGTTATAAGTATTCGTGGTAGCTATTGCAAGCGTGTAAACAAGAGGAACTAGCATCAACCACAATGTTTCTTTTCCCTAACAGTTAAATCTTTTAGTGTCCCGTCATGAGCTCCCTATGGATGCTTCAAAATATTTTACCCCTACTTTTATATCAAAGACACATCAATTTAAGGACAACCTAAAGCCAAACATGGAGAAGACTTCCTCTAAGAAACTTTTTAATAAATTTAGAGCTAAAAGTTCCCACGAGTAAAAAATAAATAAAGCTATGAAATCTCCATAGCAATATGTTTCAATAAGAAAAAAATAAAAAGATTTCATTTTTTTTTTATTGTAATGCGCCATATATTTGTTAGGAACCAAAAAAACACATAGATATATAAATGATAACATCCATATATTATAGTGAAAAAAATTAGAATTAAAATTTTAGTATTACAAATAATTACATTAAACATAATATATTTAAACATTTTAACTATCTTAATTGTTGCTTAAAATACAATATCATTAATTTTATGTATTTCAAATATTATATTTTAAAAATACATCATTCATCTATAGATATGCATTACTTAATATAGCTCACTCTATAAAATATCAACTAAATAAATTTTAATACCCCAATATTCAAAACACTTTGATTAAATTATTAAAACCTATCCAATCAAAATTAAAAACACAACATAAAATAAAAAAAATTAAATATAATAGCTTACTTAGACTATTTAATAGGACTTTGAATAATCTTAATTAAACTCTACGCTATTACCACGCTCTTACCACTTTACCAAATACAATGTTCATAGTTTACTTCATATGAAGTACCAACTTACCAAATGAAATGTTCATAGTTTACTTCATATGAATTACCAACTTACCTTCATATGAATAACCAATTTAAACGTTCATAATTTGGAAGGAGATACCAGACAAAAATAATTTGTTTTATTTAGGAGGCTTCGGATTAGCAAAACGTTCAAATTTTTATTTTTTTTTAATATGGATGTCTTTGAAGAGATAGAGGCCGCTAAATATAATTTATCTTATCTAGTTAAAAATTGTAGCCGTTGAGGGAAGTGGGAGTGGCAGAAAGACAAAGGAAGAAAAGCCAAGTAAGATTGTAGCCGTTGAGGAGTGTGGGTGTGGGAAAAAAATAAAAAAAAGCAAACAAGAGAAAAGCTAAGAAAAAACTATACGGCTATATTTGATACATGTTGCATTACAGCACAGCCATAATCTAAGTTAAAGGTCATCTATCTCATCTGATTAGAATCTCGATATATAGCTTAACTTGGAGAAGCAATAAGTCTCTCTTCTATTTATTGTAAGTTTTCCAACAACTTCAGGCCATTTCCGTCCTTTCTTTTAGAGTGTCGCAAGCGATGTTTGTTGTCTATCCATTTTCTCATGCGTTTTGGGTCCTGTTTTCTTCGGTGTTTGTCTTTTTTTTTCAGAAGAAAAAAAACGCTGTATATATTAAAAGAAATATATGACAGTGCATGATCATCAATACATTCTCAAACTGTTACTCATAGTGGCGGAAAATGGATCATCTTCTCAGGTGCAGAAAGCGTTGTTTTTTCATTCATTACGATCGGTTCTCTTATAACATTTCTTTCGATAATTTCTTTTTTTTTCTCTCAAGTATGGGCTGCTCTTCCCTACCTTGGGCTAGCCAGTTTTCTTTCCTTTATGCGAAATAGTTTCATGAATCTCAAATAAATTTCAAATTTCACTGACGACCTTTATTTTCCTTATCATTCAAAGTGGCCTTTCCCTTGACCGCTGAGATATGATGGAAATAACGATTGATTTGGAGTGCTCTGATGAGAGAAATGGTTGGAAACAGAGCAGTAATCAATCCGAGGTGCTGCTCAAATCCCATGTGTGTATCTCAATCTTAAATCCCACCATTATTTGATAAACTCGCCAGTGCTGTCTTGAGTTTCCAAATCTGTATTATGAACTTTTAACTTTTGTCTAATTAAAAATAATTTTGGTTGAATCTGAGGTAGCCCTATTAGCCTACACTAGTTAATTTTGTTTTATCATTAGTTTAACTTTTCTTTTAAATTTTTCTTGTTATTATTTATTTAAAGTTATAATTTATGTTTATATATATTTTAAACTATATTTTGTCATTCTATTTTCTTAAATTAGATAATATTTAATATTTAAATTAACCTTTGTTTTTATATAAACATTACAGCTGGCAAGCCAGTTCAGTCTTCATAACATATTGTAAACGTAAGGGAAGTCTATTACACAAGCTCAAACTCACCCCACATTCTTTGACTGGTTTGTTTTGTCACTGGTTTATTATTAATGATATGGATAGGGTCAACTAGACAACGTCATCACATAATTTGGCTTTGGTCACTTGTTCAATTATAATGATATTTGAATGAAATTCTAATAGAAGATGCCCTGAAAAAGACTTATTTGATTTCCTCATCATTTTGCGAATATCCATCCATCCAAGATTTAGAACTTGTTTTGAAATGCTCAAAACTCTGGCATCGTGTATCTATTGAAATATTAAATTCAACAACGCAGAGGAAGGACAGCAGGAGCAGAAATCTATTTGTTGTTTCATTTGTGATGCGATATCACCGATATCGCATATCGCAAAGAATTTAGTTTATCACCCAGACCAATCGCAAACCAAGTTATATGATTTGCGATCCGATATCGCTTATCGCATATTGAATGCACAAAGGCTTTTTCAAATAATGTTTGATTAAAATCTATGATACAATAAAGTATGAAACATTTTGAATAAATTTTTGAAGTCCGCACAGGGTCCACCTCTAGCCAATGGGAAGCCGATCGCATAGTTTTGGAGTCCAGTCAGCAATGGTGCAAATGGATGCGATAAATTATAAAGAGGAGTTTTGGTCGCATGTTTGAAATCCGCGACGTGTTAACATCTGCCCAAATCAACGGGTGTGATTATCGTTGATCACAGATCAACGAAAAATGGCGGGCACAAAAAGCCCGCTGTTTAAACAAGAGGCGTGCCTCCGCAATTGACTTCGGCCATCGTGCATTGACCGAAGATTGACGGTGGAGATTTACTATAGGAGCACAGCCTGACTCTTCGAACTTGCCGAGGGGTGCCGCCACAATGAATGCCAAGCGATGCCACCGATTAACGTGGCCAGCATGTCAATCGACCACGTACAGGAGTTGTTAAATTTTCTTGTTGAGCCATTGAATGGAATTGAATTAGATTAGGGTTAATGAATTTTATATATTGATATAGTCGGTTAATATAGCAATGTAATGAAAATTAATTACTGTAAGCCCGAAGGTAGAATAGAGAGACTGAGAGAAAAATTACAAACATTGTGTTTGTAGTTGCTTGAAGGAGATTTGTTTTGTGAATCCAAAACTTCATTTTGGAATATATTTTTTCATAGTTAATGAAAAAAATTGTTTATTTTATGCCTCTTTGTCCACATCTTCTAAATTAATCTCTGTGTTGATTAGAGGAATTGTATTTCCTCTGTGCTGTTCGAAATTGTTCAGAAATTCCAACATGGTATCAGAGCTAGTCTAGGCACTTAGTGAACAAAACAGAGATCGCTCTTCACTACAGAAGTTGTAAGAAGATTGTTGAAGCGGATTTATCCAGAAAAGAGAAAGCTTTTGTTTGTTTACACATTCAAAATAGTCTAATTGTTTTTTTGTTGTGTTAGCAGTTACGATGGCAGTAGTAGGCACCAGCCTGACGAATCCCCAACTTCCACAGTTTAACGGGAAGAACCATGATTATTGGGCAATCACAATGAGAGCCCTGTTTGCCTCATAGGACATATGGGAGCTAGTAGATAATGGCTACCCAGAACTTGTAGACGCAGTAGCATTAGCTACTTTGACAGCAGCAGAAAGAGACTTGCTAAGAGATAATAGGAAGAAGGACTCCAAAGACCTCTTCTATCTCTTTCAATTAGTGCACAAGAGTATTTTCCCAAGGATTGCAGCTGAAACAAAGTCTAAGGAGGCGTGGGATATTCCCAAAACAACCTATCAAGGCATGGAGAAGGGGAAGACATCAAAGTTTCAAATGCTAAGGAGACATTTTGAAACTCTCTATATGAAAGAGTCTGACACCATAGGCTCATTCTTCACTCATGTTATTGGGTTGGTTACCCAGATAAGGTCTCATGGAGAGACACTTGAAGAAAGAAGAATAGTGGAGAAAATCTTGAGAAGTCTACCCTTAAGATTTGATGGCATAGTAGTGGAAATAGAAGAGACAAATGACCTCTCATTATTTACAGTGGATGAGCTTAGTGCATCCCTGATGTCTCATGAACACAGACTGAACAAAGGAACATATTCCTCATTAGAACAATCTTTTAAGACTCAAATGTCTTTTGGCCAAAGCAGAGGCTGAGGAAGAACAAGCAACCAAGGAAGAGGAAGAAGTCAAAACAGAGGGAGAAACAACCCTACAAACATGAATGGAAGGAGCAACAATCAGAACCAGAATGAAGGCTCAAGCCAACATCAAACACATGGACAAAGGTATGATAAATCCCAAGTCCAATGTCATTACTGTGAGAAGTACGGCCATTATGCCAATGAATATAGAAAGAAACAGAATCACATGAATAATAGGCATAATTCTAATTTTACAAAAGAAGAAAAGAACCAAAACAATGTGTTGTTAACATGTAATGTAGCACAAGATAGACAAGATGATGTATGGTTCTTTGACTTAGGTTGTAGTAACCACATGACTGGAAACATAACAATGTTTGCCAATATTGACGAAAATGTTAAATATGAAGTAACAACAGGGACTGATGGTAAGGTCTCTGTCAAGGGAAAAGACAGAGTAAGTATCCTGACAGGAAATGGAGAACATAATTTTGTGCCAGATGTATATTATGTACCTTCCTTAAAATGTAATCTTTTGAGCATTGTACAACTCATAGACAAGGGCTACAATGTATTCTTTAAAGATGATGTGTGAACAATCATGGATATACCTCCAAGCAAGAAAGTCATTGCAGAGGTGCAGATGACAAGCAACAGGATGTTTCTTCTCAAGCTTAGAGCAGACTTGAAGGAAAGAAGGAGTGTAGCAGTTGTAACACAAGAGGTATTTCAAGAGGAAGTGAAAGATGAAAACTGGTTATGGCACTCGAGATTTGGAAATCTCAATTTCGGAGGCCTGGACTTGTTGCATAGAAAGGGAGTGGTAAAGGGATTACCATTGATTGAGAAACTTGACAACCCTTGTGAAGGCTGCATCTAGGGAAAACAACACAGAGAAATTTTTCTAGTAGGGAAGAGTATAAGAGAAAATACACCCTTAGAGATTTTCCATTCAGATTTGTGTGGACCAATGCAAATGCCATATTTAGCTGGAAAAAAATATGTTTTGACATTCATAGATAATTATGCCAGAAAGACATGAGTATATTTCTTGAAACAGAAGAGTGAAGTGTTTGAGAAGTTCTGCCACTTCAAAACTCTTATTGAGAAGCAGAGTCGGCACTACATCAAAGTGCTAAGAACTGATAGAGGTGGAGAATACATCTCCAAAGAATTCCTACGTTTCTGTAGGGAGAATGGCATACATAAGAATTTTACCACAAGGTGTACACCTCAACAAAACAGTGTTGCTAAAAGGAAGAATAGGACCATCATGTACATGGTCAGAAGTATGTTGAAGGAAAAAAAATTTCCAAATGAGTATTGGGTTGAAGCTGTCAATTATGCAGTATATGTCTTGAATAGATGCCTAACCAAAGTTGTTATGAACAAAGTTCTGGAAGAAGTATGGAGTGGAACAAAGCAGTTTGTCACTCACATGAAATTTTTTGGATGTGCGACTTATGCACATGTCCCAGATAAATTGAGAAAGAAGTTGGACAGTAAGGGGGAGAAGTGTATCTTTGTTGGATACATTGATGAATATAAATCATACAGATTGTACAACTCATCCACCAAGAAGTTTGTTATAAGCAGAGATGTGCAGTTAATAGAAGAAGAGGCTTGGGATGGAAGCTTAGAGAAAAAAGTGAATGTGAAGACATGTGTGTCTCACGAAGAACAAGAGGAAGGAACAACAACAAATAATACCTCGGTGGCTCCTCCTCCACCACCAAAAGCACAACAAATGACACCACAAGCTGGAAATAGAACATCCTTGAGAAATCAAGGAAGTGCTTCACCAAGCACACCACTGTATGGAACTGAAACTCCCTCGAGTTCAAGTGGAACTACAACTACAGCAAGAAGACCGAGATTCAAAAATTTGGGTGAGATTTATGAACAAGGAGAGGTAAATGATAATTTTGGTCTGAACTCTTTCTTTGCTTTGTATTGCCATGTTGATGGCCCAATTCATTTTGAAGAAGCCATAAAAGAGGAAAAATGGATTGAGGCAATGAATGAAGATATTGGTGCAATAGAAAAGAGTAATACGTGGACGTTAGTGGACCTCCCTAAATGTAAAGAAGTCATTCGAGTAAAATGGGTCTATAATACCAAGAGAAATGCTGAAGGTAATATTGAAAGGCACAAGGCTAGACTTGTTGTGAAGGGCTACAAGCCGCAACAAGGAAGAGACTATGAAGAAACATTTACACTGGTTGCAAGAATGGAAACAATGAGAACAGTGTTGTCCATAGCAGCACAACACAAGTGGAAGGTTTATAAAGTGGATGTGAAATATGTATTCCTGAATGGAGTGTTTAAAGAAGAGGTATATGTTGAACAACCTCCAGGCTATGAGATTGAAGGCCAAGAGCATAAAGTATGCAAGTTGAAGAAAGCTCTTTATGGGCTGAAGCAAGCACCAAGAGCATGGTACAACATGATAGATGCTTACCTGACTGAAAATGGATTTGAGAAATGTGATGGAGAACCCACACTCTACATAAAAGAAAATGATGGTAAGATTCTTATTGTTGTTTTATATGTAGATTATTTAATATTTACTGACAACGAAGTTTCTCACATTGTTGATTTTAAAGCAGTCATGAAGAGTGAATTTGAAATGACTGATTTGGGTTTTTTGGGATATTTTCTTGGAATAGAAGTAGAGAAAAATGAAAATGGGCTTTTTACTTATGTTGAATAAGTGTTGAAAATATTCAACATGCAAAACAACAAGGTAGCTGTAACTCCAACTTTCATGGGGTTAAAATTGAGCAAAGAAGACAATAGCAAGGATTTTGATCTAAGTTTGTATAAAAGCATAGTTGGAAGTCTCATGTATTTGACTACAACTAGGCATGATATTATGCATATTGTAAGTTTAATTTCCAGATTTATGGAAAGGTCGAAATAGACTCATTGACAAGCAGCAAAAAGAATTTTGAGGTATGTGAAAGGAACAAAAAGGTATGGTATTTTATACTCCTCATCTAAAAATTTTGAATTGATTGGTTATACTAATAGTGATTAGCTGGAAGTATAGATGACAGAAAAAGCACTTCTGGATATGTTTTTCATATGGTTTCAGGAGCCATTTCATGGGCTTCCAAGAAACAGGAAATTTTGGCTTTATCTACAGCAGAGCCAGAGTATGTGGCAGCAATAGCAGGAGAATTTCAAGCAGTTTGGATGAGAAGAATGTTAAGGATTTTGTGTCATGAACAGGTAAAATGCGCAACAATTTGTTGTGATAATAGCTCAGCAATAGCATTGTTAAAAAAATCAGTGTTTCACAAGAGAATGAAACACATTGATGCCAAGTATCGCTGCATCAGAGAGCTAGTGAACAATGGTGAAATTGTTTTCCAACATTGCAAAACTGAAGAATAGTTTGTTGATATACTGACAAAACCATTGGAGAAGAAGAGTTATTACTACTTGAGAAAATGTCTAGGTACGCAAGAGAATCCAACAGTTGAATTTAAGGGGGAGCATTGAAATATTAAATTCAACAACGCACAAGAAGGACAGTAGGAGCATAAGTCTATTTTTTGTTTCATTTGCGATGTAATGGGAGCATTGAAATATTAAATTCAACAACGCACAAGAAGGACAGTAGGAGCATAAGTCTATTTTTTGTTTCATTTGCGATGTAATATCGCTGATAACGCATATCGCATATCGCAAAGAATTTAGTTTATCACCCACACCAAGTGAAAACCAAGTTATATGATTTGTGATCCAATATCGCATATCGCATATCACATGCGCAAAGGATTTGTCAAATAATGTTTGATTAAAATCTGCGATGTGATAAAGTATGAAACATTTTTTAATAAAGTTTTGAAGTCCGCGCGGGGTCCAGCTCTAGCCAATGGGAAGCTGATCGCATAGTTTTGGAGTCCAGTCAGCAATGGAGCAAATGGATGAGATAAATTATAAAGAGGAGTTTTGGTCGCATTTTTGAAATCCACGATGTGTTAACGTCCACCCAAATCAACGGACGTGATTATCTTTGATCACAGATCAATGGCAACCTGCACACACAAACAACCCGTTGTTTAAACAGGAGGGGTGCCTCTACAGTTGACTTCGGCCATTACGTGTTGACCAAAGATTGACGGTGGAGATTTACTGTGGAAACACAACCCGACTCTTCGAACTTGCCTAGGGGTGTCGCCGCAATGAACCTTCCAAGCGGTGTCGCCGATTAACGTGGCCAGCATGTCAATCGACCACATACAGGAGTTGTTAAATTTTCTTATTGAGCCATTGAATGACATTGAATTAGATTAGGGTTAATGAATTTTATATATTTATACAGTCGGTTAATAGAGCAATGTAATGAAAAATAATTCCTGTAAGCCCCGAAGGCAGAATAGAGAGACATAGAGCAAAATTGTAAATGCTATGTTTGTAGCAGCTTGAAGGAGATTTGTTTTGTGAATCCAGAACTTCGTTCCGAAGACATAATTATCATTCTGTAATAGATTTTTTCATAATTAATGAAACAATTTATTTTTTTGTATGCATCCCTGTCCAGATCTTCTAAATTAATCTCTATGTTGAATAGAGGAATTGTATTTCTTTTATGTTCTTCAAAATTGTTCAAAAATTCCAATAATATCGACTTATTAAGCTGCTGCTTCTTCTTCCTTTTTAACATGGAAAGAAACCTATTATAAATATAAATATAAAAATATATATATATTATAAATATTTCTATCAATTTTTTTAATAATAAATTAATAATATTATTCCAAATATTTTTGAAAAACTTTAAAATATATTAAAATAATTTAATAAATTAATTTTTATAAATATAAATAAGTAATTACATTATTAAAATTTAAGTTTTCTCTCATATATATATATATATACATATATATATATATATATATATATATATATATATATATATATATATATATATATATATATATATATATATAATTTATTTTATTATATTTTTTATCTGAATTAGTTATTTGTTTTTTTTTTAAATCTAAATAGAGTATTTTTCATTTTATTATTCAAAATAGTTTTTCCCTGTAATGATATAATATAATTAAGCTATTTTTTATTAATACTATATCAGAATAAAGAATAAGAATAAAAATTTCATGTAGACATTGTTTCTTTTAAATTTAATATCATAGTAATAACATTTTTATGAAGATTTAATGATTATTCAGGTTCCATTAAATATCATTACTTAAAATATTATTGCACATATAATGATACCTTTTTTCCATAGTATGATTTATTTAGTATATTACAATTATTTCTTCAAAACCTTGTATTAGAGGATAATAATTATCTTTTCTCTTTTCTTCTTCAAATGAAATGTAAATATATAATTAACCATTTGATTTATTTTGTATCTTAAAGCTTTTTTTTTTTATATTAATATGTGATATTGCAAGTGTTCGCATTATTACTGAGAGGAGAGAGAGAAATATGTGGAAGGAGAGAAGGAAAGAGAGTAAAGAAAGTGAGGGAGGGGGTTGTGGAGTGACACAAAATTATTTTTAGTGAATTTTAGTTTTATTTGTTTCGGACAGCTACAAGGAAGAAAAGGATAGAGAGAGGGGGAGAGGAAGTGAGAGAAAGAGAGGAGAGAGATAAGGGTGTAGAGGAAGGAAGGGTGTAGAGGAAGGAAGGGATGGAGAGAGAGAGAGGCGGAAGAAGGGTATGGAGGAATGAAAGTAGAGACGGGGTAAGTGAGATAGATATAGAAGAAAAGAGAGACAGGGGCAGACAAAGTGGTTGGAGGAAGAGAAAAGGGGGAGGAGAGAGATAGGGTGGAGATAATGAGAGAAAGAATTGGGTGAGAGAAACATGGTATAGAGAGGAGGGAGAGAAAACAGTAGAGAGTGAGTGAGGTGCGAGGGAGAGATTAGAGAGACAGAGAGAGACGTGGGGGGAGAGAGAAGGGTACAGGAGATAAAGTGATGAGAATGAGTGCGAGATAAAGTGATGGAAACAAAGGTATAAATGGAAGGAGTTAGTGAAAGGTGGCAAGGAAGAGCGCATTGAGAGAGAGAGAGAGTTAGAGAGAGAAATAAATGTATGGAGGGATACAAAGAGAGAGAGTGATAGAGAGAGAGAAAGAAATGTAGAGAGAGAGAGAGAGTGAGAGAGAGAAGGATATAGAGTGAGTGATAAAGAGGGAATAGAGAGCGGGAGGGAGAGAGAGAGATGAGTAAATAGAATGAAAATGAGGAGATATGTGGGGAGGATAGGGTGGAGATAGAAAGGGGATACAAAGAGATTGAGAAGAGTATGGTGAGAGATGAGAGGAAGGGGACAGAGAAATTAGTAGGGGGGATCTAGAGATTTAAAAAAAAGGTGAAGGGGAGAGAGAGGGAGAGAAGATAAAGAGAGACATGGACAGAGAGAGCGAGTGAGAGTGCAAAGGGCACGAAAGAGAGACAGGGAAAGAGAGAGTGAGTGAGAGTGGAAAGGACATAAAAGAGAGAGAGGGAAAGAGAGAGTGAGAGAGATATCAAGTGAGTGAGAGTGGGAAGGACAAAACAGAGAGGGAAGAGAAATAGGGGGAAGGAAAATTGACAAAGGTGAGAGAGAGACCACAAAACCACATAGAGAAATAAAGAGACACATAAAGAGGGAGGTTAAGAGTGAGCGAGAGAGAGAGAGAGAGAGAGAGAGAAAGAGGGAGATCAAGAGAGAGGGAGAGAGAGATGGGGGGAGGAAGAGAGAGGTGAGGGAAGGATAGAGACAGAGGGAGGGTGGGATGGAAGAAGGTATAGGGGGGAAAAGATAGTGATAGAGAGAGGATATAGAGAGAGAGAGAGAGAGAGTGAGAGAGAGAGAGTGGGTGAGTGGGAGTGATAAGGACATATAAGAAAGGGGGAGAGAGAGAGTAGGTGAGTGAGAGTGAGAAGAACATAGGAGGGGGGGAAAGAGTGGGAACTACGGAAAGAGAGGGGGAATGGAATATGGACTAAGGGGGGAGAGATATAAAGGGAGGAATAGAAGGAGGTAGAGGGATATAGAGAGATACAGAAACAAATAAACACATGGAGAGAGATAGCGATAGGGGGGTGGGGGAGGGAGGGAGAGCGGGAGATAGGGAGAAAGAGGTTGTGGTGGAACAAACAGGTGAGGGGAGGAGAGAGAGATAACTACAAATAGAGGAAGGTATAGGGGGAGGGGAGAAAGGGAAAGAGAGAGGAGAGTGAGAAAGGGAGTGAGTGAGGGAGGGATGGATAGAGGTAGGAAGATGGGATATAGAGAGATAAGGACACAATACAGAAATGGGGTTAGAGAGAGAGAGAGAGAGATGAGTAGGGAGAGATAAAGATGGAGGGATTGAGAGAGGGAAATGAAAGTAGGGAGAGAGTGGGGGAGAATGATGGAGAGAGAGATATGGAGAGAGTGGAAGTGAGGTAGGAAGGAAAATGGGGGACTATGAGAGAGAGGGATAGAGATTGAGAAATAGAGGGAGGGAGGGATAGGGAGGGAGAATTGGATGAGAGAGGGAGAGAGTGTGTGAGATAGGTCAGAGAGACAGAGAGAGAGGTATGGATGGGGGAAGAGAGAGAAAAGGATAAGAGAGGCAATTAGGGAAGAGTGAGAGAGATGAGGAGGAGGATAGGGTGGGGGAGTGAGGGATTGGAAGGGAGATGGATAGGGAAGGAGGGAGAAAGAGAGAAGAAGGGAGGAAGTGAGACAAATATAGAGAGATGAAGGGAGTGAGCGAGGAAGGGTGAGAGTGTGTGCATGAGTGAGAGAGAGAGGGGGGAGCAAGAGAAGGAGGGAGAGGGTGAGATAGGGAGGGAAAGGTATTTATGTGGAGGGAGATACACTGAGGGGAAGGGAGGGGAGAGAGGGGGAGTGGGAGAGAGTGAATGAGAGGGAGATATAGCGAGATTGAGAGGTAGAGAGAGTGAGAGGTTGATGAATATAGATACACAATAAAAAAAGGTAGAGAGAGAGAAGGAGAAGGAGAGGGAGAGGGAGAGGTAGAATGAGGGAGGGAGAGAGGAGAGATGGAGGAAGGGAATGAGGGAGAGGGAAAAATAGATGGAGAGAGAGAGAGAGAGAGAGAGAGAGAGAGAGAGAGAGAGAGAGAGGAATATAGAATGGAGGGTAGAGAGAGATATAAGGGGTGAGAGAGTGGGAGGGATAGAGAGAGGGAGATTTGGAGGGATAGAATAAGAGAGAGAGAGGGAGAGGGAGAGGGAGAGAGAGAGAGAGAGAGGTGGAAAAAGAGAGGAATATAGAATGGAGGGTAGAGAGAGATATAAGGGGTGAGAGAGTGGGAGGGATAGAGAGAGGGAGATTTAGAGGGATAGAATAAGAGAGAGAGAGGTAGAGGGAGAGGGAGAGAGAGAGAGATAGAAAGACTGAGGAAAGGGAGGGAGAGGGTGATACATAGAGTAAGATAGGGAGGGAGGGAGAGACAAAGAGGGGTGGTGTGAGGGATCCAGGAAAATTGAGAGAGAGGGAAGAGGGAGAGGTAAGGAGACATAGAGAGAGAAATTGAGAGAGAGAGTGAGGGAACTCGATAAAGGGGGAAAGAAAGAGAATGGGAGTTAAAGAGATGGAAATATGTAGAGAGAGAGAGAGAGAGAGAGAGAGAATGTAGGATAGGGGGATAGAGGGGGAGAGATAGAGTGGGAGGGAGGGAGGGAAAAGAAGAGATAAAGGGATAGGGGGAGAGAGAAATAAGGTGGGATATAGACAACAGGAGAGGGGTATAGAGGGGGTGGGAGAGATAGGGGCCTAGTAAGGAAGGAAGGAAAAGAGAGAGAGAGTGAGGGAGAGAGATATAGAGTGATAAAGTGAGAAAGAGAGTACAAAAGAGGGAAATAATAAGAGAGATACATAGAGATAGGTAGATGGTGTGGGGAGAGAGAGAAAGAGGGAGAGAAAAGGAGAGAGAGAGAGGGAGAGAGGGATGGAGACAAAGGGAGAGGGAGAGAGGGAGGAAGTCAAAGTGAGATGGAGTGAGGGGTGGAGAGACAAAAAGGGAGTGCAAGAGATGGGGGATAGAGGCAAGGAGATTGAAAATAGAGGAGGAGAGAGATAAGTAGATATATGTGGAGATCAACGGGATGAGAGAGAGATATTTGATCCCTCAAGAAGGCTATAAATACAGGGATTTTGAGTTATTTTCACAGACAACCAAGATAAGTTTGATATGCAATAGCTAAGGAGAAGAAGAGGTAAAAGGACAAAGAAAATAAGGAAGAGTCAAAGTTAAATGGGATAAATTTCTCTATCTCTCTCCACATGTGTGAAGTTAGGTTTATTGTGAAGATAAAACTCTAGGAGGCCTAAGTGGCAGGGATTAAATTCTAAGGAGTAGGTATAGAGAAACATTCATTGATGAAATTTTCAATAGGTTAAAGTTTGGAAGCTACCTTGGAGAAGATCTTGCTAGTGGCTAACTTGGTGCTTGCTAGGGTTGTTGGATTTGGTCTTCCAGTCTTAGAAATCGATTTGTAAAGATGAGTATATAGAAGAAGAATATTTTTTTCTAGGTTCTCCCTTGAGAGGGGTTTTTCCTTGGCTTGAAGCCTATATCTTTGTACATTTGTCTTGTTCTGATCTTTATTATTTTGGTAATTTATTGATGAAGAAGATCTAGTAAAGTAATAGAATTTCAAAACATATCACAAGTAATTATCAAGTTAATGAAAATAATTTATAATACATAAGTCTCTAGATTTTCCAACATGGTAAGAGAGCTAATGTGCAAGAAGGAGACTGAAGATCACATATTAGTTGGCACTAAAGGAAGGGTTATAAGGAAGGGTTTCAAGTTTCTTTGGAATATTTATACAAATATCAAGGATTACACACTGAATATAATCTCCAATATTACGAAGGAAGTAATAAATAGAATTTTATTTTCTTCTTTATTAGGCACTTGATAGTGGTGCCTCGAGAAATATAATGAGAGAATACAATGAACTTAAAACCCTATAAAAAGGAAACTTCTCTCACTCAATTTAACTTGGAGATAAGAAGACATATCCAATGAAAGGCATTGTATCTACCTCATATGAGCTCTAGTGTGGTGGACGCATTCACCTCAAAAACATTTTATATTTTCCAACGTTTGAAGAAAATTTACTTTCCATTTCTTGTCTAGAGGATAAGGCTGATAGAGTTGCTTTTGTTGATGGAAAGTTTTTGGTTTCGAGTAAGGAATCTAGTGTTAATGATGCTAGGGTGATTGGGATTTGTGAGGGGAAATTATATATACTTTTTACACCTCCATCTCATTACCTAGTCCACTTGGATGTGAGTCGTTCCAAACAATCACATAGAAGGTATAGAGACCTTCATTATAACATTTTGGCATCTTTAAGTTAAATGGTCAATGGAATCCATAAATTAAAGGAATAATATGAAGGCAATTTCAAGGGATGTGCTCTAGGGAATAACAAAAATAAGCCATTTGAAAGAAGTGATACTAGATATAAGAAATTTTTAGATCTGATACATTAATATGTATGCAGACCTATGGAATTTAAGTCTCTTGGTGGGTGTTACACAACATTTTGTCACTGTCACTGCAATCCCAAAATCACACATTCAAGGGTCATTTCTATGACCAATATGCAGTGTTATGCTTTGCAAATAACATCCTTGCATCCGTTTTGATGAAGGAAACATTCTTCTTGTTGACATTTCCTTAAGAAGAGCTATAAAAATCCCTATTTTTGCCTTGGCGTGAGTAGCCCTTTACCTCCTCGCGTGGACCTGGGAATTTTACACTAAGCTCGTGCCACTTGGCGCTTTGTGCCAGTTAGACACCCGCACCAAGCTATTTATAATTTAAAAAAAAAAATAGAGGTGGAGGTTCCATTCAGACCACCTCGGGGATGAGTCATTGGGAGTAGTTGAATTGAAACAACCATGGGCTTCCTCCTTTAGTTAGTAGTTTCCACCTCCCATGGAACACTCCTAAAGGATAGGCCTCCCTTCCACCTTTGTAGGGATCCAAACCTCCTCCTTTTCCTCTATTTAAACAAGCCTTCTCCCTTTATGAAAGCTAGCTAAACAAAGAGAATTATACAGCTGAAGCATTAAACTAGGAGAACGAGCTATAGCTGAATAACTGAGTTATTGAGAAGGTAGTACAAGGAGGAAATCCATCGAGAGGGCATTTACCCTGTCTGAATTCCCCAACGATATTTGAGACGTGCTTCGCTTGAACCCCGCTGGAGGAGACTATAATGTCAGAGCATGGTTGTATCTCTTCCTTCTACTTAATAATATAAGCGACTATTGTCTAGTTCCCATCTTGTATTTCACCTTTATCGAATGCAATATACTTAGTCCTCTCTAACTGACTAGAATATTTTGGATGAAATTAGTATGTGGTATGCGGTTATCGTTTTCTGATCTTTGTGCGCGTGTCCAAGCATGATAAGCAAAGGGATTGTGATTTTCTGAATTGGGAGCGAGAAGTTCTCATCATCATTAGGATTGTCGATGACAACATTAGACCATAGGTAGGCTATCTTATCGCATCCTCTTTCATTCAAATACCTAGGAATCTACATCTTAGCATGATTCCTTGTTACTAGACCCACCCTAGGGCTAGAGGGAATGTCTTTGTCCGCAGAGAGGATTTACCTACATAACAAGTCGGCGACAACGTTGGGGATCAGTGCGAGTTTGTCTTTGGTCTTGTTGGGTCATTTTTTTTTGGGGTTTCTTATCTTATTGTTTACCTTCCTGGTTGTTTAACTGTATTTTGAACCCTTTTTCAGCCCCAGAGTGTCAAGATTGACCTCTGCTATGTTGAGTTTTTTCCCTTTTCATTGGTTAACTGCCTTGGCACTATTTTTTCCAGAATAGTTGCGTCGATTGGCACATGTTGCTTTTGTAGCACTCGCGCTATCACCTGTTTGGCGCTGAATATTGCCTCACAGTCGTGCCGACCCCTGTGAGCTTTTGGGTGTGAGATTTTCATGAATTTTTAGTTTATTGTACTTGTTTCTGGGTTATTATCAAGAGTGATTGAAGAATTTTTTACTATCTTTGATTGCTAGAGGCTTGTTTTCCTCAGTTGTTTTTCCATTTCTTATCAATGTGACTTGAGGTATTAGGGTTTCTGAGTGCCTTGGTGCACTGAGCCTTTTGATTGGAGATTGAGTTTCTTGATAGCACTAGGATTCGTTCCCTTTTTAGTTGCTCTTGGTCTCTCTGATCCTATTGAGTATGTTCATTGGTTGAATGATCATTCCCTTGCTTGTTTGATTTTTCTTCCTCTTACTCCAAGCACTGATTACATTGCTTGCATGGGTCATTTTGGATATTTCTCTTTGATTTTAAAAGTTTGTAGCATTGGTTTGGGTCTTGTTGTGTTTGTTTTATGTTGGAGGAGTCATTCCGTTTCCAATTTTACATTCGCTCCCCCAAGCTAGTGTTTAATTTTGTTTTTCATGTCATTTAGTGCATTGTTTGCTCTATTGCATTGAAAAAACCATAAAATATTGCATTTCTTTTTTCTTTGAAAATGAAACATTCTCTCGCATAACTAGCATTGCATAGGCTAGGAAAGAGTTTTATTTTATGTAGATTGCATTAGATGCATTAGTGGATGTTTTCGCATGATTTCATTATTCGCTATTACTTGAAAGTTTTCTTTCCTTCTCGTAGATAGCTTTCATTGAATGAAAATGGTATCCTTCTGCATATGGTTTTGCATTTAGGAAGATTTTAGATTTGACATACGTTAAGGCCTGGAAATTGAAACTTAATCCAAGATCAACCTTAAAATATATTTCAATTAACCTAAGGCAACATTGAAACCTAACGAAATATTCTAGTGGTCTAAGTTAGAGACGTGTTCCGACGTCTTAAAACCTAGTAGCTATTGTTTGCCATCTAGCTCCAGAAAGCGCTAGTATGGACTTGTGCTCCCTGTACTGTCAAGTATATAAAGGGAGACCCCTTTAGGTTGCAATCCTTTTATCCATAGGAAGCAGAGTCTATTGCCTTGTAACCATGATACATTGAACACAGCATTCGGGGAGACTACCTGCACGTACGTTAAGTCCTTGGTCATTTCTCTTTCATTTGATCAGCAAGGTGTATATGGAAGTTCACGGAAACCTGGTATACCCTCTTGTTTAGATTACCTGAGCAGACATTTTTTATCTTTACTGACTCCTTAAATTTGAAAATATCATTGAGCACTTGTCCTTTCACGGTCGTTCAAAACTGAAAGTGACTAGAGTTATCTTTTTCCTGTTTCTTGACTCTTAAAACATGAAACAACAAAGTTTGGTTTCAGTGTCGTAAAATAAACTACCCACGATCACACACCCATTAAAAAGTTCTAGCACTTGGCTTGTTTTTGTTTGCCTTGGTTTTTGGGTCTTTTCCTAGTTCTTTCTTTTTCCTTCTTGCTGAGAAGCAGTCACGGTGGCAGAACCACCTATTTCTTCATCCTCGCTCCCTTCTAGAGGTAGTCCTTTACCGAAAAGTTGATTTGAAACTCCTCAATCCTCTAGGTTTGTCGAGCTTCAACATCGTATTCTCCTGTCAGTCTTACCCCTTGCTACCCAATCTCCCATTGACGAGCTAGTTGAGTTCAATTGGCCTCCCTCGGGTGCTTGGTCTGGTTTTTGGGATGAGGAAGAGTTCCCTCCTCTTACATTAAGATCACCATTTTTAGCTGCTATTATACCTCCTAGTCCCCGTAGTATTTTGGAAGATCTTACGTAGGACTTAGACATGGACACATCAGGTCCTATTGGCAGTGATGAAATCCCTGTTTTTAACGAAGAATATCAACTTTTCCCTGAAAACACCACTCATGTGTATGCTCCATCTTCACCATCGGTGTCGCTTCCAGCCGGATATAGGTCTCTGGGTCATATTATTGCTGGTATTGAATCCATGGCAGCATCTACTCCGTCTAGGAGTCCAGTCCTTCCATTGTTAGGACTTTCATCGATGACACCTGCTTCGTTAGTTGCAGTTACATATGTTCCAATTCAACCTACTGTCTGTGCGTCTGTGTCTGCGTCAATCACTCAGTCACCAGTAGCCTCAACTGAGATACCTGGTGGCCTCAATTTTGAAGAGTATCTATTGGCTATTCATCAACAGAACTCTCCACTGCACGATTATGACGAATATGGTAATCCTGTTTATTTTCCCTATATTACTCCTCATCACTATGATGTTGTTGGTACCCCCATCTATGATTTTCCTACTCCCCATCATTATGATGAGCATGGCATTCCTATTTATGATCCTTATGAAATCATTCTAGATATTGGGAGGACTTATCCGGTGCAACCCCCTGGCCCACAAGGAAAACCCTTTCAGGGATAACCTTCAGCTCAGTCAGGGTTTGCATTCGGTCCTCAGGGACAACCTTATAGTACGCAAGGCCAACCTTTACAAGGTAAACCTATTGTCCAACAACAACAACCCTAGGGACCTTCTGATCAACCTCTGTATCAACTGGGACCTTCTTATGGTCCTTGGGGGAAAATCTATTCGTCTCAGGAACAACCTTTTGTACAACAATCAGGATCATATACTCAAACTAGTCTGAACATTTGGCAACAAGGAAAACCCTCTGTTCCTCCTCCGGGGCAACCTAGTCCATCACAACCATCAGGTCAACCTGCTTAGCAGGGGAAACATAGTGGCTCACAGCATCCAGTTCAATCTGCTCCACAGGGGCAACCTACTCAATCAGTCCAACAATCGGCTAAGTTTTCTCAACAGCTGGTTTACCCTATTTATTTAGTTCAATAGGGACCCACTTATCAATAGCCAGCTCAACCCCAAGGTGTTTATTATCCTTGTGGTCAATATCGACCAGTATATAGTGCACCTCAAGGTTTTTCTTATCACCCACAAAATCCATTGCAGTATAATCAACTACAAGGTCATACTTACATTCCACTGCAAACCATCAACAGGAACCTCGATGGTATACTTGGAATCAATATCCTTAGTATCAAAAAAATTATTCGGCTTATCCCCCATATCATCAGAATCCTTCGGGATAAAACACATGGGGGAAATTTTTTTCTCAAACAGGGTGGAATGCAAGTTCAGGTTCTTATCAAGGACCTGCTATGCCTTTTAATCCTAAATTACCATTTCTCACCACGTTGGAGTTACCGGATGTGTCAAAGTTGACAAATGATCCTATTCTTCATAACCCGTATTGGCCTCCGATTCTGACTAAGATTCCTGGTGATTGTCCCAAATTTGAGGGCAAGTCTGGAGAAGACCCCCAAGCACATGTTATGACTTACCACTTGTGGTGTTCCTCTAACTCTTGGGATGATGATTCCATTCGGCTTCATCTTTTCCAATGGACTCTTACTAGTGCTACTGCTAAGTGGTACATTGAGCTCTCTTGTGGTATCTTTCAAGATTTCAACTCTCTCACCATGGCATTCCTTATTCATTTTCAGTTACCAGTTCTTTTTTGAAGCTAGGACGCATCTCTTCACATCCTTGAAACAGGACTGGGCTACTCATATCTCAAACCATATTCATGAAGGAAGACATCATCATCGCTTGATCAAATTTGAAATTCCTGATCAGCTTCTTACTCATTGGTTCACTACCTCCTTTGTCAATCAGATTGCAAAGGACATAGCCATGGGGGCATGTGTAACCGAGGAACAAGCCATTGCTCGTGCCCAGTACCTTGATCTCGTGTACTCTTAATCAGGCATATTGTATTATATTTTGACTGATGCCCCTCGACCTAGAACTTCGAAAGCACCGGCGACCCCATCCGTCGACGGTATTATTGGTTCTGTGTCTCAAACTTTGCGTAAGTCTTCTTCTTCTAACCCTGGGAAGCAAAAATCTAATTCATCTAATGATATTGCTCCTCAGTCTAGCCTGAATCCTGGTAAAACCTCAGAGGTCAATGTCTTTCAGGTCAATCCTGTAGATAAGCCTTCTAAAGGTAAAAAGAAGGGTAAAGGAAAGACCAAGGCCAATGCCCCGAAACCAGATTCATCCAAATCTCGTGCTGATGATGGTTCACAACGCAAGCCGAAGTATCCCTGTATGATTTGTGATGAAGATAATTACACCAAGGACTGTCGTCGACTGGCGGAAGTGAGTAAATTTCTCAAAGGCACCAAGGGTACTCCTATTGTTCTTAAAGAACCTTTTCTGTCTCAGCAGACCCAGATGGTTGAGTAGCCTCAATCATCTATACCATTTTCCTCTCAAGTGTTGATGACAAATGGTTATGAAGTCGTTTCCATTGCTACTCAGTCGAAAGATTATGCAGGGTTGCGTGAGGCAACGAGAAAGGAGATCGCTGATGGTCCTCCTCCTCCACCTGCTTCTGGCCCTTTATAGATTGAAAGGCCTAGTGCTAAACTTGTTGTGCAACCACCTTCTAAAGGTGTTCTTCCAAAATCTTCTTATAATCCCAATGCCCGTGCTGCTCAACATTACAGTATTGTTGAGGATTTAGCATAGGCACTTTCCGCAATGTCCATGTTAGAAGTACTTCAGAGTTGTCCATCTCAGCAGAAAGCTTTAATATCTACGATTGGCGGGATCGATCTTGCTGATACTAGCCTTCTCTCTTTCTATCTAGAGAATTTCATCCCACAACTTCCGCTTATTATACAAGTCGTTATTAATGGTCTCGTCATCCACTGAGCCATTGTGGATGAAGGTTCATCAACCTGTATCATGTCATCTTCGTGTTGGAAGGCCATTGGCTCTCCGGCCCTGAATTCCTCACCAAATACCCTTGAAGCATTTGATGGAAAGGAATCAAAACCTTTGGGTGTTCTCACAAGTTTTCTGATTACCTTGAAAGGGAAGACAGTCAATGTTGAAGTAGAATTAGTTGACTCCAAACTCAATTACAATCTTCTACTCGGTTGTGTTTTGACCCATGCTATGCTTTTCATTTCGTCCACCCTCTTCTGTGTTTTGAAATTTCCACATGAGGGAAAAATTGCTACTATCGATCAATTGTCATTCTTCACCTCTTCTTCCAAGAAAAACGTTCCATATGTGGATAAGATTCCTACTCCCTTTGAGAGAATTGGGCCGGGTCTTTTCAAGGATCTAGCCTTCATGGGTATTTTTCCTCTTTCACCACCAAAGACTATTCAAATTAATATGATCTCCCAGTCTGATGACCCTTGGATTATTCCTTCGCCTGAACAGGTCGACTCATATGGAGATTCAATGCCTTTGATTTCGATTGAAATCGATTATTGTGAGCTCATTACTGCATCGGATACTCCACCTTCTTATGTTTCTCCTTTGAACTTGTCTCTTGATGTGTATTCTCAAACCCCTTGTCTCGGCGGTTCATACTCGCCTGATCCTTTGAAAGAAGTGTTTCCTTCCGATGAAGCCATCATGGAAACCATGTCTCTCGAAGACCTGCCTTGGGACGATGGTCATCATCGTTCTTCGTTTATGCCTGGCCTCGGGGCTATGTTTACATGTCTTGAGCATTTTGCGTCTCAAGTCCCTTCTCCCCTACTTCAAATGCCAATTCTGACACATGAAGTCTTTATAGAAGGAAACTTAGGCAATATCACACAAATGATGCCTATTGACATTTCCGTGAAACCAAGAATTGTCGAGAACATTTAGGTGGGAGTCACTTGTTCTTCAGATGAAGTACAAGTCTACACTAGCCTTTTCTGCGAATTCCTTGATTTTTTCACATGGTCCTACAGAGAAATGCTCGACATTGATCCTAGTATAGTGGTGCATGAAATCCCTACCTATCTCGGTTCAAAACCTTTTCGCCAGCTTCGTCTGGTGCACCCTAGAAAGGCTGCAACCATTAAAAGTGAAGTTCAAAACTTCTCAAAGCTGGTTTCATTTATCCAATTCCCTTAACAGATTGGGTTTCAAACATCGTTCCTATTAATAAAAAACAAGTAACTATCTGTGTCTGTGTTGATTACTGTGACATCAATCTGGCCTATCCTAAGGATAATTATCCCACTCCCTTCATCGATTAGATCATTGACGACTATGTGGGGAGTGAGATTTTTTTCTTTATGGACGGATTTTATAAGTATAATCAGATTAACATTCTCTTGGCTGATCAACATAAGACGACTTTTATCTGTCCTCGGGGTACCTTCGCATGTAAGAAACTCCCTTTTGGCTTGAAGAATGCCAGGGCCACATTCCAGCGAGCGATTTCTTACGCTTTTCATGACATTCGTCACATCATTCAGCCTTACCTGGATGACCTTCCAGCTCATTCAGCTAAGCGTAGGGACCATATGGACCATATTCGTCAAATCTTTCTTCATTTCCAACACTACAACATTCGGCTTAATCTGCATAAATGTGTCTTCTGCGTTGATTCCAGTAGGCTTTTAGTGTTTATCGTGTCTAAAGACGGGATTTACCTAGATCCACTCAAGGTTGAGGCTATTATCAATCTCCCCTCTCCATCCTCATTACATCAGTGGCAGAGTCTACAAGGAAAAGAAATTTTTTTACACCGTTTTATACCAAACTATGCCGAAGTAGCTAAAGGATACACGCGAATTTTGAAACAGGACGTCCCTTTTTGTTGGGATGAGGTTTCTCAACAATATTTTGATACACTCAAGAAATTATTGGTCAATGCTCCTTTGTTATGCCCTCCAAATTATGATCGTGATTTTTTCCTCTACTTAGCTACCGATTTTAGTACAATTGCCACGGTTATGGTTCAAGACGATGATGACGGTCATGAACATGTCATTTATTACTTGTCCTTGTAACCTTCTCTATCCTGAAATGCATTATGCTCATGTCGAGAAGTTAGCACTATCCGTTGTCCAAGCAGTCCAATGCTTTCATCATTATATCCTTTTGCATATGGTGACTGTGATTTCCGATTGCCACCCCATGACCTATATTTTGTCTCGAAAATTGTTGGGGGGGAAATAATTGAAGTGGATCGTTATCCTCCAAGAGTTCGATTTGGAATTTACTGCTGCCACAACAAGGAAATCACTGGTTTTTGATGATTTGATTTGTTCCCTTCCTTTTGACTCTGCCCCATCTCATTCTGAGGACCATACTCCGGACGATACACTTTTCTTGATTAGCACCCTCGATCCCTGGTACTGTGATATCATCGTATATCTCCATACTTCCACATTCCAATCTGAGTTGAAAAATGATGTCCGTCGTCGAATCTGGCATCACTCGCAACCTTATCGTATAGTCAGAGATACACTCGATCGCATTGGAGTTGATTTCGTACTCTGCCGATGTTTGACCCTCGAGGAAGCTGAGAAAGTGTTGAATGATTGTCAGAGAGGTGCCTGTGGTGCTCACATGTCTGGTTATGCTACTGCATAAAAAATACTTCATGCTAGTTATTTTTGGCCTTCCATTTTCAAAGACTGTATTGTCTCAGTTCGTAAATGTTATGATTTCCAAATTTATCAACGCAAGATGCGTGCGCCACCTATTCCCCTTCATCCTGTAATTACCATTGGTCCCTTTGCCAAATGGGGCATTGATTTTATGACGTGTAACCCTCACTCAGCCTGGGGGTGTGCTTATATCATCGTAGCCATGGAATACTTCACCAAATGGGCCAAAGCAATTCCTACACCTGCCGCTGACGGTAAGACAGATGCTCAGTTCATTTTCAATCATATTATTGCTATTTTTGGTGTCCCTCAAGCCATCATTACCAATCATGGTTCCCATTTTTGACATTATATGGTGTTAGAGTTGACTTCTAAGTTGGGTCTGTGTCACGACAGCTCAACGCCATACTACCCTCAAGCCAATGGCCAGGTTGAAGCTGTGAACGGAGTCTTGTCACAATGCTTCAGCGTATGATTGGGATCCACAAGTCAAACTGGCATCTCATCTCATTTTCATCTCTTTGGGCATATCGAACCTCAGTGAAGAGTGTGACTAGATTCACCCCTTTTCAGTTGGTTTACGGTTTGGAAGCTACTCTCCCGATTGAATGTGAAATACCTTCGCTCAAGCTAGCTATGGAATTACTGCCTAATACCTCTCCAGAAGAAGATCATCTCCTTTACATAGAGAGCTTAGACAAAACTCTTTTCTTAGCTGCTTTGGTCATCGAGGCACAAAAGAGGCGAGTCAAAGCTCATTTTGATCAACAAGTTTCCCCTCATTCTTTAATTGAAGGAGATCTCATCCTCCTATATGACCAATCTCATGATAAGCTGGGGGCAGGTAAATTTCAACCTATGTGGCATTGGCCCTACATCAATAAATTTGTGTTGCAAAATGGGGCCTATGTGCTAATTGACTACAAAGGTCATCCTCTTGAACAACCCAGAAATGGGTTGTATCTCAAAAAATATTATGCATAAGTCATTTGTGCATATCAGGTGTACATAGGTGTTATTTTCATTTTTGTACATGTTTTTGGGTTTGGTGTGCTTTGTGAGTGTTTTCTTGCTTATTGGGTCTTTCTTATTGTGTAGATGTCTATTACCCCTTATGTCGGTTTCGCAGATGGTGCTTCCTATAGTACCAGGAATTTTTCTTCGGCAGGCTCGGTAATTTATAATCCTGCTGGTGAGTTGATAGATCTGCAAGGTATTTTTCTAGGACGAACTACAAACAATGTCATTGAATATAGCGCTGTCATTGAGCTATTGACCAAGGCAATCAACCTCGGCATATGCGCTTTGCTTGTAAATCTATATTCACAGCTTGTTATTCTACAACTCAATAATTATTATTCAGTTAGAAATCCGCACATTCTGAGCTTGTATTTACGTATTCGTTTGTTGGAAAGACATTTTGATTTCATTACTTATCAACATATTCCTAGACGAATGAACACATTAACTGATGCAGTGGCTAGCATTGTATTAGATAGACATTTGCATAATTTGTAAAAACATCATCATATGTAAAAATATCCATGTAAGGAAATAGATGTATATATATATATATATATATATCACATGTTTTCAACTGTGTGCATCATAATGTCAAAAAAATATGTGTGTATCTATTACATCCCGAGACATCATGTCTCGCAAAATATGCAGATAAAACAAACCTAGGTGTCTAATCAGCATGATGCTCATGATAACATGTCACTTCCCATATTAGCTGCCTCAGCAAGCGGTGGATTCGGTTGGGCACTCCTAAAGTGTGTCTCTGATAGGCACAAGGAACAACATCAAAACGTGCATAATCTGGGACTCCTCGGGTAATCCCCTCAAGGTTGTGCACTATCTCATATTCCTCGCTGCCCTCACCTTGGGGGTTGAAATAACGAGGGATTCGCCTCGCTATTGGTGACATACCGACAGGTCTCTCTGGTCCAACATCTACATCACATGGATTTAATGTCAGAACATACATAAATAAAAAAAATCATAATACTTATTAAATTAGAAAATTGAGTCTTACCGAAATCTTCATCCCAATATTCTCCCTCTAGGAGTGGGATGTCCGGGTCACCAGTGAAGTCTATGCCAAATTAGGGCCAATCCTCCATGACAATTAGTTGTTGACGGAGCCAATAAAAAAATTCTGGACTCCAAGACATCTGTTGGCCGCCCCTTGCCCTTGGCATCAATGCTGCCCATCGAGCCATCCATGGTTCTCTCGTTGGTGGATTCATAACTATGACCTCCTAACACTGAAAAATTAGTAATCGTTCCAAGAAGAACGATACCAGGATGGATCCATAACCAAATTGTTTCAGTTTGGTCTTCTTGTATTTGGTTAATTGGTGCTTCATGTTTATGGTCACCGCCTCTGCCCAGTTGAAGAGGGTCGAAGCCATGTAATCCACAGCAAGAAGCAACTGTGTCTTTTTTGCTTCATGTGGTGCTTCTGATCCTGCAGCCCGGGTGATGGTATGTAATACCACACATAGTGTCAAATCTAGGATAGTTTGTATATCAACTTTCCCACTACCAGTTCCTTTCCGTGCTCCTTGACATACCCTGTCTATCACCATGGACATGTTTTCCATGAAGGTCCGAGTGCCGATTAGGATTGGTGTTGCACCTCTCCGTGATAATCCTGTGATAAAATACAGGTTGGAAACATCAATCTCAAGTTCTTGATCTCGTAGGATGAACTTCTCTTGATTTTTGTCCCATATGCTGACTAGATATTGTAGCAATTCTGGTTGGGCTCAGAGGCACGGTGTGAGGAATAATTGTTTCAAAAAACAGTTTCTAAGGGCTTCCATAACTCCCTCATTTTCCATGGCTAACTCATCTTCTTCATTATGTTCCCGTTTTTTCCATTCAATAACCATTTTTTCTCTTTTCTACCTGCAAACACACACATATGAGTTGTATTAGTCAATATTTATCCTTAAAATTGTAAATAATTGGGACATTTGATGAGTATTATTTCTTGAACTTGGTTTTCATCGTTAGCACGACTGTTTCTTAAACATTCACACCAATGGGTGCACCCTATTGTTAAAAATAGGGTGGTCAGCGTGACTCTATGCCTGAAACCTGCGCCGACCGCGCAACCCTAAATTTTACAAATCCCTCCCCCCCTCCCAAAATTCAAAATTGAAAAATGCAGGAAGAAAGGAATAGCTCAAAATCACAAGAGGGATCTCAGCTCTTACTTGGAGTTGACGGATTTGCGATTGATCTACTGGATTGGCCACTATCGCCACCGCAAGATTGCATAGTAAAATGGGTAAAAATTTCTCCACAAGAGGTAAAAAGTGAAAAGTAATTACTTTTTACCATTTTTTTACATTTTATAACTTTTTCACAACCCTAATTAGGCTTTAAGGCATGATTTTAAATTATTTTATTTTATTATTTTAGAAAAATACGTTTTACACATGTCCCTTGTGCAGCAATAGGTTTCTCATACGACAATGATGAGGTAACGAGTTATATTTTATACTTTTTTCGGACTCCGTAAAAACATGAAAAATTCTCTACTAGAGTCATCTTTCAACTCATTTCTGACTCTCTAAAATTTAAAAGATTGTCAAGACGCTTGTCATTTTGAACTCGTTAAATAGCTACGAAACGATATCTACCCAGTATACGTTTACCCCTTTTTGAGGCTGGGATGGATTATTTATGAAAAAGGAATACCTTAGCTTATTGCGACTAAGAGGTTCTCTCAGACACAGTTTTCTACCTTTTCGGATCTGTGGAACTACCTAAAAAAAAGGGACTGCTGGAGTTTTCTTTGCTGCCTTCTTTTCAAAATCTCTAAACATGAAAAGATGTTGAGTTCTCCCTTTGTCAAACTCGTTAAATCCTGATGATATTGGACCTCGTCACCATGACGTTATTCAAGTTCCTCCTTCCTAGGGCTTGTAAAATGTACTAGGATGGATTTGTCCGAAGGACAAACTTACAGTACAAGCATATGATATCCCCTTCAGGCTTGTTTTCAAAAAATAATTAGGGTACTTTCCAGAAATGGTGGGGGAAACTGGAACCAGATTTTAGTTGAGTTGGCAGTATGCCGCTCTTGCACATGGCACTTGTTTGCATTCGTGTCAAGTTGGGGACATCTCATTTCGTCATTTTAGCCTCCATGGGTTTGGGTAATATTTTTTGACCTCTCATTTTCTCTTTTCCACATCATCATGACCTTATATCCTTTGATGTCGAATACTGCCAAATCCAGTGTCGTGTTGCTGACATGTTCAAGAGAAGTTTGCCTTTGCATTTTTCAACCTCCCTCTGATTCTTTGTTGGTCCTGATTCACAAACATCATATTCCTTTGTCTCGTGTCGATGATGTGGGAAACATTATGGCCCTCCTTCGACTAGGTCACTTCCTTTCGACTTCAACTCATTATCCAGGAATCTGATCTAGAGACTCCCTTTTGGTACCTTGGAGCCTGCATGCCTCAATGGCAGGTTCTTCGTATTCAACGCAAGGTCTACATCATTGGCCTTCGATCAACTGACTCTGCGGGTGTTTGACGCCAGATCACTATTCACATTCCATGGATTGTACCTTTGTACCTTGAGAGCCATTGTCATTATTGGTGGTTCCTCTCGCGTCTATTAACAACTTTCATCATTGGCTAGTAATTAGAAGAATTTCTTGCATGTTCGAATTCAACTCACATATTCGCATGCTTGAATTTGTACTTGTCAGATTGAAATGGAGCACAAGGCCCTGGTTTTTGTCTAATAAAGTCCAGGCTGCGAGTTCTTTGTGGATTATCATTATTTATTGCATGACTATTTGATTGGATGGCTGTGACCATACCTGAGTCTATTTGTTGATCTTTATTGTTGGATGGTTGTGTCCATACCTAGATCTCAATTTTTATATACTGTATTATGGATGGCTACACCCATGCTACATGTTCATGTATTTGAGATATTAGTTGTATTTGTAATTGCACGTTTTCTGACAACGGTGTTTGGTTCAAACGCGTTCTCATAAATCATTTCGCCCATCCCTCTCCCTCGGACATCATGCTTTAGGGGGCATCTGTTACATAGCATTTTGTCACTGTCCCTGCAATCCCCAAATCACACATTTAAGGGTCGTTTATGTGACCAGTATGCAGTGTCATGCTTTGAAAATAACATCCTTGCATCCCTTTTGATGAAGACAAAATTCTTCTTGTTGACATTTCCTTAAGCAGAGCGGTAAAAATCCCTATTTTTGCCTTGGCACAAGTAGCCCTTTACCTCCTCGCGTCAACCTGGGAATTTTACACTAACCCCGCACCACTTGGAACTCTGTGCTAGTTAGACACCCATGCCAAGATATTTATGAAATGTTTTTTAAAAATAGAGGCAGAGGTTCTATTCAAACCACCTCGGGGATGAGTTATTTGGAGTGGTTGAACTGAAACAACCATGAGATTCCCCCTTTATTTAGTAGTTTCCACCTCCCTTGGAAAACTCCTAAAGGATAGGCCTCCCTTCCACCTTTGTGGGGATCCCAACCTCCTCCTTTTCCTTTATGTAAACAAGCCTTCTCCCTTTATGAAAGCTAGTTGAACAAAGAGAATTATACAGCTGAAGCATTGAACTAGGAGAACTGAGCTATAGTTGAATAAATAAGTTATTAAGAAGGTAGTACAAGGAGGAAATCCATCCAGAGGGCCTTTACCCTATCTGAATTCCCTGACGAGCTTTGAGACGTGCCTCACCCGAACCCTGCTGGAGGAGACCACGATGTTAGAGCATGGTTGTATCTCTTCCTTCTACTTAATAACATAAGTGACTTTTGTCTTGTTCCCAGCTTGTATTTCACCTTTATCGAATGAAATATTCTTAGTCTTCTTTGACTGACTAGTAGATTTTGGATGAAATTAGTATGCGGTATGCGGTTATCATTTTCTGATCTTTGTGCAGGTGTCCAAGTGCGATAAGCGAAGGGATTATGATTTTCCGAATTGGGAGCGAGAATTTATCATCACCATTACAATTGCCGACGACAGCATTGGACCACATGTAGGCTATCTTATCGCATCCTCTTTCATTCAAATACCTAGGAACCTACACCTTATCATGATTCCTTGTTACTAGAACCACCCTAGGGCTAGAGGGATTGTCTCTGTCCGGAGACAAGATTTACCTACATAACAGTGGGTATTTGTATTATCTAACCTTCATTGATGATTTCTCAAGAAAAAATTGGTTATACCTCCTTAAGAACATGGATGAGGTATTCAAAATATTCAGGAGTTCAAAAATGACATGAGGAACCTACCCGAGAGTTTTATACACTTGACTACAAAGAATATTAGAATTCCAAAAATATGAGAAAAATATTTTCAGAATCACAGAAACAACACATGAAATCCGACAAGCTGCAGAGATATTACATTATTCATAAGAATAATGCAATTTTCACTTGCCTCTTTGAGGGGGAAACCTCTAGCAGAGCATAGCTCAATTACAATAAAAAATCAATGAGACTTCCCTTGTTGTCTAATACTATATATAGCTTCATGACATCCAAAACCATAACTACTCATGGTTGCTTGCACAATACAGGTTAACCACATTATTTATTAAATACGAACAATTTATAACTATTTGCGGTAAATTTTCTATAATGTGAGTTAAATGATTACAATCATTATTAATGTAGATAACTACTTATGGGATTTATTGAATCAACCAACTAATTATGACTCTAAAGAGGACCCTTGGGCTTATTAATTAAATAAAGGGGTTACAATTGGACCCTGACATGACCTCCTTGTCTAGAAGCAGCAACGTCCTCATTGTTGAAGTCCTGGAAAATGAAAAAGAATAGTGGTTGGATCCCATTTTTCTTCCTCTCGAGAGGTATTTTTCCATTTTATGCATATTTTATTGATCATGCATCCATGGAGATGCATTTATCGAGCATGGAGGACCTATTTGAGTTTGAGCCAAAGTGAAACTTCCTCATCTAATTCTGGTAGAATTTTGTGAACCATGCAATTTCTCCCCATGAATTTCTCAAGGTAGGACACATGGAATACTAAGTATATTTTTGAAGTGGGGAGATGTGCTAATTTTTAAATGACTATGCCAATACATTGAATTACGTGATAAGTTCCATAGAATTTTGGGGCTAATTTATGGCATCCTTTTTCTTTGAGAGAAGTTTTATTATAAGGTTGGAGTCACAAAAACACTTTGTAACCCACTTCAAATAACCTGTTTTAATTGTATTGGTGGACCTGTTGCTTCATTTAATTTTGAGTTTGATGGAGATTATACTTTAGATGAATGATCATGGTGGAACTGGTTTGAAGAAGCTTATCAATTGGATGCACTTTGGACCATCCTGAGATATAAGAAGCAAGTGAAGGTGGAAGTTTTCGATACAATGTTTCATATGGATTCATCTTGGTGACTTCATAATATTTAGTATTATACCACCATTCATCTAAAGGCATCCATTGTTCCCATTGATGCTACTTTTTTGAAGCTAGGTCTCCAAACATTTGTTGACTACTTTTATTTGACCATCTGTCTGGGCATGACAAGCAGTGCTCATTTGGAGTTTTGTGCCTTGTATTTTGAATAGTTCTTGCCAAAACATTTTGATGAAAGTGGGATCTTGATCAAACATAATGGAATTCAGCATGTCATACACTTTGAAAAATTTACCCATGAAAAATGGAGCCACAAATGTTGGGGTAAATGGGTGCGGTAAAGTGCAAAAATGAGCATATTTGGAAATTTTGTTAACAACCACCATGATGACTAATTTGATTCCTAACTTTGGTAGACCTCTAATGATATCCATGGATGCATTTGTCCATATGGAAGTAGGTAGTGGAAAGGGTTGTAAAGTTCCCAATATCTTGATTGTTTCCCTTTTGCTGCACTATAAGACTTCACATTCAACTACAAAAGTGAGAATATCTTTTTTTATTGTGGCCCAAAAGAAAGAGAGGCATGCGCAAGCATAAGTCTTCTAAAATCCTAAGTTTCATGTGATGGCCGAGGAGTGAAATTCTTCCAAGATGCATGTTTTGAGGGTGACGTTCGAGAACAACACCACAATATCCTTGTAAAAAAGAATATTATGCTTCCAATATTATCCCTCGTAGTGATTAGGGTATACACATAACCTGTTGATGTGATGGGACAGGTAGGGATATGAGAACCATCATGACAGACCTCTTCAATCCAAGTTGGTATGGGCTAAGAGAGGGAGAAAAGGGTGTCATCTTCCTCAATTTTGTGTGATAAGGGATCAACAATAACATTGTCATGCCCCTTCTTGTATACTATCTCATAAGCATAGTCAAACATTTTGGTGAGCTATTTATTTTGTTGTAGTGATGATAGACAATGATCTAATAAATATTTCAGGCTATGATGAGTAGTAAAGATTTTGAAACACCTTTCAAATAAGTATGGTCTCCAACTGACTACTACATGTAAGATGGCCATCATTTCTTTATCATATGTATATTGACCCAAATGCTTACCATTTATTTGTTGACTTGTGAAAACTCTTGGTCGATCTTCCTGCATTAATACTTCTACAATTCCTATACCTGGAGCACCACATTCAATCACAATTTTTTTTGTGAAATTTGGTAGGGTTAATATTGGTGTGGAGAACATGGCTTATTTGAGATCCAAGAAGGTATTCTCAACCATGTTAGTCAAGAGAAATGCATTTTTCTTGAGAATATTAGTGAGGAGAATATAAATGCATCCATAATTTCTCACAAATTTCCTATGGTAGATGGAGACACCCGAGAATCCTCTAAAGCTCCTTAATGGTTTTGGTTGGGTCCAATATTTCATTGCCTACATATTTTTAGGATCACACCTTACTCCAATGTGGCCAACAACATGTCCCAAATACTCCACTTCTTCCATGCCAAAACAAAAATTACGTCGTTTGAAATTTTTTTTTGATCCTACAAAAGTTTCAATATCTTGTCAACATGTTGAAGATGTGTGTCCCATGTTGTGTTGTAAATTAGGATTTCATCAAAAAATACCACAATTTTTTTTTTGAGATATGGTTTCATAAGGTTCTTCATGAGGCTCTGAAAAGACGATGGGGCGTTACAGTGACGAAATTGCATGACCAAGAAATCATAACTACCTTCATGGATTTTGAAGGTTGTCCTACAAATACAAGTTTAATTAATCCATATTTGGTTATAGCCAAAGAAAAGGTCCACCTTGGTAAAAAAAATTGCACCATGTAGTTCATGAAGTAGATCATCAACTACAGGGATAGGAAATTAGTCCTTAATGGTGAGCTTGTTGAGGGACTAAAATTTTGGACACATGTGGCATTCACCATATTTCTCTAATACCATGAATACTAAGGGATAAGGGTTGGTGCTCATACTAATAACACCTGCTTTGAGGAGTTCATCAATAATTTTTTCAATCTCATCATTTTTTTCAAAAGGGGAAGACATTGGATGGATGGTTCCCCATAAGCAAAGGGATCTATTTTTGTCGTTGTAGTATTGATTAGCTAGGAGTAGAACTATTGGATTTTATCTACACGGTGTTGGTATAACCCCAACTATTGGGAATTGTGAAAGGTAGAAAGGAAATCTTTGGATAATAGGGGGAAATATGGTCACAAAGGAGTGTTCGTTGTTAAAAATCACGATAGATGTAGGGGTCCAACAATAGCATTCGACCTAATATTTCAACGCACCAACTAAGGAGGATCAACCGTACCCTTAGCCATACTACCAAACTACCATTTGTAGGTGTGAGTAATATCCTCAAGTGTTTTTCCCAATAGTATGGTAGAAATATGTCCAACGACTTATATAGGGATGGTTTTTAGGTTAATGTGGGGGGGGGGGGGGGGGGGTTCTCGTATATAGAAAGGTATGTGGAAGTGTATTATGTGCGCGGTTATTTACTATGCGCTATTACTTGAATGGGAAACCATAGGGGTTACAAGGGGGTCCAACAAGCGTGGAAACCTCTTGTAGCTCCTGCATGCATGCCTCCCCAAATTTTCACGTTTATGAACTAAATAATGGATCCCATGGTTTAAATATTCAAGAACATGTCTTTATTTTGTCCCAGGAAAGTTCTATGATAGCACTTGTTATACACTTGACCCATGAAGAAAATCATAATGCTAGAAATATGGGAACAATATTGTTATAAACATGTAAATAACACATGAAATGAGACAAACTACAAATCTATTATGTTTTTGAGAAGTAGAGTGCAATGTTCACTTTCCTCTTTGAGGTTGAAACCTTTAGCAGAGAAGAGCTCAATTGTAATAAAAACTCGATGACACTTTCCTTGTTATCTAAGACTATACATAACTTCATTACATCCAAAACCATCACTTCTCGTGGTCCATTGCACAATATCGGTTAACCACCTTATTTATTAACTATGGTCTATTTAACTAATTGGTTTCCCTTTTCTATAATGAAGGTTAACCAGAAAAAATGACTATCAATGAGGATAACCACTTATGGTCTTTATTGACTCAACTAACTAATTATGACTCTAAGAAGGCACATTGGGCTTATTATATAAAGAAATGGGTTAGGGTTGGACCTTAACAAATAGAAATATTAATACTCTTACATTAGATAATGGTGTAAAATACACTTGGAAAGAATTGATAGCTTTCTACAAGAAAGCAGGGATGAAGAGAGAGCTTATCATTCCTTATAATCCTGAAAATAATTGTGTTACTAAACGAAAGAATAGAACGATTGAAGAATGTTCCATGGCCATGCTATATGATCAAGATATCCCTCAATTCCTATGGGGAGAGGCATGTATGAAAATGGTTTACTTGCAGATATGAAGTCCTCAAAATGTCCTCAACAACATGACCTGAGAACACTAGTAAAAAATTGCTAATTAATTACTAAAAAAATGACTAAAATTTTCATATAAACAATTATTTTTCGGCCGGTGACCAATAGTAGCTAATTTACAATATCTTATAACGTGACTTACTTTTAGTCATTTTTAACTAATTGATTAATTGGTTGTCTCAATTTTTTTTTTTTTTTGATAGTATATTTGGTCATTAATTTAATCTTTTATTAGGTCATTGTAGTCATTGATTTGGTCATTTATTTAGTCATTGATTTTGTCATCGATTTAGTCATTAATTTGATTATTGATTTGGTCATTGATTTTATTGTCTAGTATTATATTTGGTCATTAATTTAATCATTGATTTGGTCATTGATTTGGTTATTGATTTAGTCATTGATTTGGTCATTGATTTGGCCATTTATTGCCACAATTAATGACCAATTATACAACAAAATATATTACTAAATGATCACCAGATAAAACTAATTAGTGACCAATGAAATATGACCAAAATGTTGGTCATGTTATAAGCTACTGTAAATTAGCTACTAATAGTCATATATATGAAAATTTTAGTCATCGTTTGAAACCAATTAATAACCAAAGAAACATGAGTAAATTTTGTTCGTGTTATAAGCTACTATATATTAGCTACTAATAATCGTATATATGCACAATTCAATCGTCATTTGTAATCATAAATTTATCATTTGTAGTAGCCTTTTATTTTTTTGGTAATTTCATATTCATTTCATTTACTTTCATTAACAAACATTATAAGCAACAAATTTAGTAGTATATTCATTTTATTTGTGTTCATCGTTAATAAACATAAACTAATAATTTAGTATTTTTAGATTGATTTTATGTTTTCATTATTAATGAACGTAAATTAATTAATATGGTTTTGCAACTATATATATATATATATATATATATATATATATATATATATATATATATATATATATCACAATAATAATAATTATAAAATGTACATGTTCATCTAATATGAAAACACAAAATTACATATGTTAATTATGTTACTAGATAATATCAAGTGCAACTATAAAAAATTTCAACCACATAAATTATATTATATAAAATATCAAGTATTACAATATGAATTTCTAACTTAATATTTGTTGGAGTACAATTTCCACATGAAATATTGCTTCATCACTTCAAAACATTATCATTGTGTTGCCAAGGCATTGCACGTGAATTCACCAACTCTGAAGACTTGACCATCAATCTCTATGTGTGTGTCTTATGTGAGATATTGGCTCTATAGGTACCACTGGACCAATTATCTTCTCTTTCTCTTTAATTTTCATTTTGTCGCTCCAATTTTATTGTTCTCCTTTTTCTTCAATTCTTGCTTCTTATCATCAATACTGAGTTCCTTTTCTGAAAAGGAAAGAAGGTACAATGTAGATTATAAGACATGAAAGACAATGAACAAAGAAATATAAACTAAAATATACTATAAAGAATTATATGATATATACCTCAACATCAACAATATTGTTAATGCCATTTTTCCCAGAAAAGCAAGAAACTCGAACAAGTTTTCTTCAGTTGGGAAATAGTGGCTTCTAAGTGGCGAGATGACATGTATAAAAAGAAGAAAATAAAACATCACCATAAAAAATAACATCTTAGTAAAATTAGTATTCAACCTTAAATGAAATATTAGGCACAATCATGCTAAAAGTTACATGCTAAAAATATCAAGTTGTAGATTACTTATACAATGTGGGAGTGTAAGCAAAACTCCTAAAAAATGTCAAAGCTAAGTATAGAATAAACTGAAATGCAGTAAAAAGGATACAATAATAGGATAACTTTGTATACAAGTAGATAACCAGATAATGTAGAAGGCTTAGTGAATAAGTTCAAGCCTAGAGGTCGATGATGTCAAGAACGCCCAAGTATAATGAGTATTTCTTCAGATAAGAACTACTATTTGGGTCCATTATCACATATTAATAAGCCAAATAGTCTATATCAAATTATTAATGCTTTTCTTATATTTATGAATCACTACAATATAAGTGGATAAATTTCAAAGACAATTCCCTTCCCATTGTTTTCCTCACTTGTTGTACAATATAGTAGTTGTGATTTGAAGAAAATTTCCTACATAAAAAATGTAGCAATAACCACTAGTAATCCTCCAAAAATGATTATTTTGGGATGCAACTTTCATTATAATGCAAAGACAAAATAATAGCTATTATATTTTTTGCAAATTTACCAACAAAACACCAATAGTTTTCCCATATTTACCATACTTGTAATTTCAAAGAAATAACACATTGATTGATCTTTTCCAGAAAATACTTGATCCAATACAAACAATAATTTAACATATTACAACAATACCACCAATGTTTGATCCTAAATTAGTTCAAAATAGTTAGTACAAAAACTTCAAGAAAGAGCAACAAGTATAAATAATAAATCCATAAATTAATAATAAATCAAAAAAGGATAAGCTTTTTGTTGAAGTTTGATAAAAAACTATAAATATTGCCAATCCACTACAACTAGTGGTGTTGTTCAAAGAGAAATACTACCTATTGGTGTTTTTCAAAGAGAAATACTACCTGGAGAACTCATCTTCCAAATTCTTTTCTTTATCCATGAAGCTTTTTTCTATCCTCAAAACATAATCCACATTCAATATTTTAGGTTTCTGAAGTTGCCCAAAGGCCTTGCCAAATGAAGCAGTGATTTTCATTGATTTTCATAAAATGATTCTAATACTAAAGAAAATATAGTTTGACCATGTGATAGACAATTCAAGCAAGTAAAAAATTGTATACAATATTTCTTATAAGACTTCATGTTGAAAGGAAAACTTTCATATTTCGGATAGAAAAAAAAAAAAACTTAACAGAGATGGTCAATATTACAAAAAATAGACTGAATATAAAACTACAGGTAGAACTAAAAAAATCTTAATTGCTATACAATTGATTGATTATTCTAAGTAAAGCCAACTATATACATACAGGTTTTCATTCTCAGCTTTCTTTCCCATATCTTTATTAGAAGTGGAAGCTAACTTGCATGCATCTCGCAACACTATTTTAGCAAGAGTATATGTTGCATTCTCATATTCCACACTTTCGTTTCCATGAACAATCGCAGTAGGTATTGGAGGAATTAGTTGCTACATCAACTGTGTTGTCAAAATTAACCTTCTCTTTACTCGAGGTATTGACCTTCCAATTCTTCTTCGTTATCAATCTCATCCTTCTCATGTAGCTAACATAGGAATAATTTGGGTTCAAGAGGAATAAAGATATTCAGATGATGTCTTCAAATTTGAAAGTATGCACTTTTATTATTTAACTACTAGTAAAATAGTGATAATAAGACCTTAAATATAACCATAGTTTTTATGTGAAGCGGTCTGTTGCAAATCCCCATGCTAGCACAACATCATTGAAAATAAATGGTCAATAATAATTAAAATTGTTTCCCCTAGCATGAACATTGAATTACTCTTCATAAATAAACATAAACCATTTCAAACTACATGGAATAAACAAAAAGGACACCATTGATATAAATTCAAAAAATGTTGGCAACAAAACAAGAAGTGGATTTGCTAGGTAGTAGCTCAAAACCTTGTAGTGGGAAGATGCCCTCAAGCTTGAGTAATATCTACATGCCAAGGAATGAGTTGTGACATTTGTTTCTTATGTTTACTAGGAATAATTGCAACTAGAGCTCCAATTTTTACTTTATATAAATAGTATTGGTGTTGATATGCAATGTGGCCTACCATTATTAGTAATGACACAGTTGTTGGAGTTCACCTAGTTACGGCATATTCAACGTATTTAATGTCTGACTGACTAGGGTGGCTAGTAATTATTAATGCTAATCCTGAGCCAAGGAACAAATTCTCAAGGTTTCTCCCCAAAGGAACATGTTGAGAATTTAAAGTTCCAGACATTCCAGATTAACTAAAACTCTTATACATGATAGAAAATTTCAAGGCTAAGAGTGTCTCACTACTATAAGGCCAAAGCTACAATAATTTGGAATTCAAAATTTCTTGATTGAAATGATTTCTATCACCCACTAGTAAAGACGACTAAAGCATTTTGATAATTGATTCGACTAAAAGGTCAAGTTGAGTAGCTGAGAGAGCCCTGCATATTAGTTCCCTTTCTATAGTAGAATTTTAATCATGTAGCATAACTTTACACTTTCTTCAATGCACTGATTCTTCTGTACTGCAACTCCATTTTGTTCAAGTTTTTATGGGACTATCAGCTCCCTCTTAATCCTAGATTCCTTGCAGAAGGCTATCATTTCCTTGGATGTGTATTCTCCTCCATTATCATACCTTAATATCTTGATTTTCATTTTTGTAAGGTTCTCTACTTCAACTTTGAATTCCTTAAATTTAGTAAAACTTCATCCTTGGATTTCATTAAGTAAACCCAAGCAATCGAAGGCAAGCCTAATTCAAACGTCTGATTGAAGCAGAACTGGATATGGATAACTAGTTTAATAAGCAGGGTATATCTATGTTTGGTTGGATGAAGCATGGTAGAAATAATCATAATGATGGGCTCTCTATAACATCTAGAGGTAATGGGGTCTCTGAAAGAGGCAACCAAGGAGAAGCTGACTTGTTGAAAAAAAGAGGCAGGCTCTAAATCCTCTAGTATCCAAGCATTGAATATTAGTAATGAAAAATATTAGTCTAAAGATGAAGATGAAGATGAAGACGTTGAATTTGATTCAGTGAAGCTTGTGGGGCACATGCAGCCAATGTTGAGTCTTGTTGAAAAAGAAGATCCAAAAAGAAGTAGTGTGGAGGATACTGGGGATGCTAATTATTTGAGCCAATCAAGATTTGACCAGCACAATATCTCACCATTGACACTCAAGGGAACCAACACAGTGGGATATGAATGTATTAAAATTTTGCAAGAAGTAACTCTTCCATCTACTCTCAAAGAAAGGATGTGTTGGCCAAGGCTAAACATGCACCGGCAAGATAGTATCATTTATGTTTCCTGCTATTGAGATGATATTAAAGTCACCATTCCTCCAAGATCATTAAAGGTAACTTGTTCTTTTCATTTGTCCCACTAGGGAACTTGCAAGTCCAGTTGTTGTGGAGGCTAATGCTTTGTTTATATTCCATGCAAATATTGGTGTACAAGTAGTTAGTGGGGGCACTAAATTACTAAGAGAACATAAATGGCTATAAAAAAATTCTTGCCAAATATTAATGGCCACCGTTGGAAGGCTTTGGGACCATATAAATAATACCCTAGTTGTCTCAATTCGTTTAATGGGTGTGAAAGTGCTCGTACTTTGTTGAAGTCGACCATTTTCTAGATATGAGGTTCCATAGGGATATTGAGAAGATAATGTTTAGTGTTCTTAAAGAGAGGAAGATACTTATTTTAAGCTACAGTTTCAAAATATGTTCACAAAGTTTCTCAGATTGCTTTAAAAAAGGATGAAAATTTTATTAATATAGTTGAAGAGGGCATTGAGGAAACTGACTAAAAGATTTGTTAGTTAGAAATTATTGCTTCTCGTGAGAAGAATTTTGACATTGTTTGTGTTGTTATTAAACAGAAACATCTTTAGGGCTTGAAATTTCAAAGGCTAGGCATGGATCCTTGGATGCATATGATAGATATATTTGATTCTTCTATGGTGGGAATCCAACCATATATGTACAAGGCAATGGTTGCAGCAGCACTGCAAGAAATAGGGAGTAGTACTTGTTCAAAGTACCTTCTGCAATGTTAACCATAATAGCTTATTCAGTCACGACAACTTCATTGTGTAGTGCAACACATTTTTCAACAATCCAAGAGGTGTTCAATTCGAGGAAAGTATGGCATAAAAATATAGTCTAGTTTATTGGTGCTTGCACAAGGCCACCATATTTGTGCATAGTAACAAATTTTATGTATAATGGTGATTTAGTTGCATATATTCAACACTATGGAGGGTTTTCAAAATATATTGTGAGACAAATAACAATCCAAATTGTTATTGGACTAAAATTTCTATGTGAAAACAATCTTATACATAGAGACTGAAAACCACAGAATTATCCTTTCAACAAATGACAATAATGTGGTACTAAATATTGCAGAATCCACGACCCTGCAACCCCAAAGGATAGTAGAAACATTATGTGGTTCACCTCTTTACATATCACTTGAGATTATGCAATCTTATAAGAGTGAGAGTCATGCAATAAGTCATGAAGGTTGCAGATTTGAAGATGATTGGGAGAACGAAACCTCTTCTTCTCCACAAAAATTCCCTAAAGCAAAGGATTTTAACAAAATAAATAGTAATAGAAGGTAGGCCCAATTCCATTAGGGGAATTTTGAGGTCTAAAATGGGCCTCCTAAGGAAAATGTACAATCAAAATTCACTTTATAAGAACCAATCACATTTTAGTGGATGACATCATCCCTAATGGTTTAGGTGGCATTGCTTGAGTTAAAGGTACTTACTTGTCACATTCTCAATGGTGGATAAAACTCATGGTTAACCATGTTAGTTCTCTAAATACTTTTAAAATCAAAGTAAAGTACTCATAATAAATGCCATTTCACACTTTTTGAATAAAAATATATTATTGTCATTTCATATTTCTTGAAAGAAATAATGCATATCCATATACATTTATTATATTATATTATATTATATTATATTATTTTTATATAGTATATTAATTACATGTTGTTATACAATTTAAATAATATAAATTTTAATTAATAGTACATAATATAATTAAATATTTAAAAATTTATATTTATATTTTATTTTAAGTTATTTAAGTAAAAAGGACAAATGCATTAGCTCTTCAATGATAATGACTTTTTCTTGAAAAATCTCATTCTTATTTATAGTCACATCAATACAATTTTTTTATTAATTTTATTTTGGTACAACTTTTGAATTGAATTTAACTATGGTTACATGGATTGTGGTGCAAAAAGTGAATTGCAAATTCATAAATATTATTTTATTGGTTTAGCTATTATTTTATTATTTCCTTAGGAGGCCCATTTTAGACCTCGAAATTCCCCTAATGAAAAGTCTGTTTGAAGAGGAATTGGATATGGATAACTAATTTAATAAGCGGAATATATCTATGTTTGTTTGGATGAAGAGTGGTAGAAATAACAATAATGATGGATTATCTAGAACTTCTAGAGGTAATTGGGTCTCTGCAAGAGGAAACTAAGGTGAAGGTGACATGTTGAACAAAAGAGGCTCTAAATCCTTTGGTATCCAAGAATTAAATATCAGTGATGATGAATATGAGTCTAAATATGAAGATGAAGATTATTAATTTGATTCAGTGAAGCCTATGGGGCACAAGCAGCCATGTTGAGTCTTGTTGAAAAATCATATCCAAAAACAAGTAGTGTGAAGGTTATTGGGGATGCTAATTATTTGAGCCAATGAAGATTTGACCAGCACAATATCTTACCATTGACACTCAAGGAAACCAACACAGTGGGATATGAGTGCATGACCATTGTACAAGAAGCAACTCTTACACCTATTCTCAAAGGCAAGGATGTGTTGGCCAAGGCTAAAACTTGCACTAGCAAGATAGTAGCATTTATGTTACCTTCTATTGAGGTGATTGTGAAGTCGCCATTCCTCTAAGATCATAAAAGGCCTCCTATTCTTGTTCTTGTCATTTGTCCCACTAGGGAACTTGCAAGTCAAGTTGTTGTCGAGGCCAATGTTTTGTTTAAATTCCATGAAAATATTTGTGTATAAGTAGTTATTGGGGGCACTAAATTGCCAAGAGAACAAAAATGGCTACAAACAAATCCTTGCCAAATATTAGTGGCCACTCCTGGAAGGCTTTGGGACCATCTAGAGAATACTGGAGTTGTCTCAAGTCGTTTAATGGGTGTGAAAGTTATCGTACTTTTATGAAGTCAACCATTTGCTAGAAACATTGGGGTTTCATAGGGATATTGATAAGTTAATTGTTGGTGTGCCTAAAGAGAGGACACATATTTTAAGTTACAGTTCCAGAAGAGGTTCACATAGTTTCCTGTATTGATTTCAAACAAGATGACGAGTTCATTAATACACTTGAAGAGGGCAGTGAGGAAACTCACTCAAAGGCTTGTCAGTCATCATTTATTCCTTCACATGAAACCAAAGTATAATAAATAATATAATAACCAATCTGAAAACTTAGCCTAAAAAATTTAATTCAAAGAATAATAAATAATATAATAACCACCTTTATTATAATAAAGTATAATACTAAATTATAATAATATACTTTTATTATAATAATCTACAATCTTTAGTTAAACAAATTTAAGCCATGAGTTGAAAGCACTTTAAAGTTGAATAGAAAAGTCGTAAGTTTACTGAACACATGCACATTAAAGTCCAAACAATTAGTATCTCAGAGGTTCAAGATCCTTGTAAAATAGACCTAATCAGATCACTTAAATTCTTGAAGAAAAGTCACTAGTGCACTTAGTTGATGGTCTGCACTAGAAGAAAGTACAAGGAAAAAGGAGAAGAGAGATGAGGGATAAAAAATAAGATGTATATACATGACAGATGGTGGAAGAGAGGGTAAAGGAATCCAATCATTACCTGAAAGGAGGCTAACCAGATTAGATGGTTTGTAGGATCTCTAACTTAAAATCAAGGAGAGTATAAAAGTGCTCAACCAGATGATGGATTTCATCTCCCTGCAACAAAACTTTGTAATTCTCTGAAGTGGTAACTGAACTTGGCCAAATTACTTCTATGTGGAGGAGCCAACCCTATTACTTTAGAATCAATGCTAGCAAACTTCTCTTTCATCCAACAATGTCTAATTAAAGTAGAGATGATGTTAGCAATTGGCCTTTTGATGGAACTATGAATATCAAAAGGCTTGATAAGTGAATTTGGAATTTATAAATATATATTGAATGTCAAACATGTTTCTCCCTTGGAATTTTTTTGTAAGTTCTCTTTGGCCACTTCTTGAACTAGTCTCCACCCAAATAATCAGTTCCTCCTTTGTAGTGAGATCCACCATGAGGCCCTAGACAGCTAGTCCTATGTCCAAGATACCCTGGAAATGTTGTTGTTCTAGAACCCACATAAACAGCCAGATGAGGTTACCTAGGCCCTTATGTTAGGTAGTCTTCTAGGAAGAAGCACAATATCCTAAGTCACCTAACATGATGATGACATGGAAATATGAGTATCTAACACGAGATACAACAACCTTGGAAAGATATTATTACATTATTAGATCATTTTTATTAAATTTCAAGGGGTCACTTGCTCAGTATTTTTGTTTTTACTATTTAGGTTGTTTTAAATTTATTAGGTGTGTTTTTTAGAGTCGGAAGTACATGCTGGATGGGGAAAGAGTCAAACTTTGTAAGTATCTTTGTGATGTTGTTTTGGTTTTTTTCCCTTTTCTTTTTGTCAAGACTATATCTAGCCTAGTAGTGTTTTTAGCTTATTGTTGCATTGCCCATTGTTGAACAGTTATCAACGCATCTATCTCATGGATGGGCACTAATTACATGAGGTAGCGCTTTCACTTACAAGCCAAAAAAATTCATGTGAGAGAAAGCTACTTGATCCAAGTGATAATGATGATTTTTGTTTGGAGTGTTTTTATGGAGGTGACCTTATCCTTTGTGATGGATGTCCCAAATCCTTTCACACAAGTGAGTATATTAATCTACAATTGATCTCTTATCTTCTCTTATTTTTTCTTTTGAATAGAAGGATTGTCATGTCCCAACTGCTGCCTATCATTTTGGTTTACTGTAGTTTGGTTAGGTTACCAAGAAAGTATGCTTACGTATCAAAATGCTAATGAATCTAGCTATTTCTAAACAAAATGCTAATGAATCTTGCTATAGGTTTATGCATACAAACTGCTAATTAATCTAGTTATACCCAATTGAAGTGAATCTTTGGAAATATTGGCTTATATGATTCAAATTTGTGACAGTTGAGCCATGCCAGCGACGGAAACAACCATTGGTAGTGCCACCTTATCCGACACTAGTCTTAGCCTTGCGACATTTGGGTCATACCATAGTGGCTTTGCACTAGGGCATTAAATTTTGAAGTAACAATTAAATAAAATAACAAATTGATACACATGGAAAAACCACTTGAGTTAAGGTAAAGTTTGACTAAAGAAACACCTAAATGAGCATATCCTAACAAATAAAAATCAAGAACCAAGAGAGGCTCCATGACTAACAAAGACCCCAATCAGTGCACATATACCATAAGGTATATAAATTAACAAAGATACCCAAATGAATTGGCCAAAACATCTATTGTAGCCAAACATGCAACTAAGGACAAATCCAAAAACGGTACCTACAAAGGCAATACACATCAAATGGAAAACCACACGTTTGCATCTATACTAAGGCAAGAGAATCTAAAGGAGACACTTGAACACACCATGATCCATCCCTAAAATAGATAAGAGGACCTTGGTATAAGGTTAAGGTGGGTTTTTTATGGGCAAGAAACCATAAAAGATCCCACAACGACATTTGAAAGGATGTGTATGGTCATACAAAGTACAAAGCCATGCACAACAAACAGAACTCATTTTGCAAGAAATATACTAGAAAAAACTCCACAAATAAGTAGACATGCAAGGAAAGGACTCAACAAATTATTTCTTTGAAAACCTATCAATCATCATTAAAAACTAAAGAAGTATCAATAAAATTTTCAAAGAAAATCTTGGTCATCAACTTGTATCAAATAAATTTAGACACACAAGGACCCATTCGAGAAGACTGAAAATGGCCCTATGTGAATCCTTCTATAGAACTAAGGAACACTACTCTAAGATTCACCAAAATTACCGACTAACAATTAAACAAAACATAAATCAAGTTAATGAAGATAATACGGCTTAAGATGTGCTAAAATATATATAAAATCATTCATACTTAAGTATAGAGAGCTTAGATGATAAGTGTTCAAAAGCATTTTAGTGGTATGCTGAAATGAACATGTATCATGTAAATTTAATTTGACAAAGTGTAATCCACGTTAACATGTTAAGCAATAACAAAGAGAAAATCCAAACAAATATTCATGGGCTATATTACGCATCTATTATTTGTACAAAAAACTAACTAAAAAAATAACAAAGATCAAAGCAATGAAATAAAATCACTGTGGAAAGAAATATGCAAAACTTGCTCATTTTTTGCATATCAAATATGCTCCAAGTATGGGCACAAACATGAGAGTTGAATTTTCAACTCTCTATGCTTTTGTCAATGTGGTCAACCAAAAATATGTCAAAAAACTACATATTTTGGGGGATTCAAAACTTGTTATGGATTGATTTTGCAACAAAGTCAGCATAGTGGCCCCTCATTTGGCTCACATTTTGCAAGGTATCAAACAAGTCTACTACAAGTTGGATTGGTTCTCTTGTGGCCATATATACCATGAACTCAATACCCTAGAAGACAAGCTCTCCAAGGAGGCTCTCCAACTTATTCCACAAGTGCTAAAATACCAAGAGTATACTTTTTTGTCTCGATTATTGCTATATTTTGTGATTATATATGTAAACAATCCAATGATATTATCCAAAAAGTGATATATATTTTTTTGGCTTTTAAAAGCTCGCACAATATATAATTGGAACAAAATTTTATAACTAAAAATTAATCAATTACTTCCACATACCTCTAAAAGTGGAAAAAGCTCTATAACCTTTTATCACCTTGAACATCAAGCAAACTAAGAACTTCGACAATGGGGTTCTAATAACATCACCAAAGATCCAAACTTGACAAAGCACAATTTAATGAGTATTGATTAGTCAAAATTACCATGTGGATCAATTACTCATGTCGAAATGATCGTATATTGGATTAGGTGTGGGTTGCACTTGCATTTGAAAGTGTGAACACAACATAGATAAAGAACATTGACTACACTAGGAACCTTGACAATGGGGTTCTAATAACATGGCCAAAAATCCAAAATTAACAAACTACAATTTAATTAGCATTGATTAGTCAAAAGTACAACGTGGATCAATGACTCGTGTCGAAATGATGGTATATTGGACTAGGCGAGGGTTGCAATGGAATTGGAAAGAGTGAACACAACATGAATAAAGAGTCACTTAGAGAAGGAATATAAGGAATCGTAGTCTTGGTTGCACGTATAGGGATGGTCCAACATGCAAGTAGAAGCATTTGGGACACCATAAAAATTGGCAACTCATTTTTTCTAAGAGACATCCAAAAGCGCACTTTTTAATAGGGAAAAAATTAAAAATCGTCCTTTTGGAAAATGCATCCTTCACATTAGGGAAAATATTCCATCTACGTTTCCCATAGATATATGTAGTGAAATGTTTCTTCAATGATCCAAAAAAGGGAAAAATAAAAAAACCCTTTTGGGAAAATGCATTTCCTTCTATGTTTCACTGCATTTCCCAAAAGAGATATGTGGAAAAATGTTTCTTGGAGCATCCAACATGAAAAAGACACTTCAAAACATGGGAAACATGGAGTTTCCCCCTCCAACCCTAAGGGACACATCCCCATAGAACAATGTTTTTTTCATTAATTTAGTGGCATTTATGAGTCATCATTGCTAATTTTTTTATGAATACAAAGTTTATCATATATTGCTATGTTAAATGGTAAGCATGTTTCAAAGCCCTATAAAAAGAGGAGATGCTTCAGATAGAATCAAGGCCAAGGCTTGAAAATTGGGACTAAATTTTCATAGTTGCAATATAAGCATGTGGACAACAGCACAGTGGAAATTCATTATAATACAAAGACCTTACAAAACCGTATTTTCTTGATGATCAGAGAGGCTTTGGTATTTCACTTGCACTGAGCATAGCAGGAACTATCATCTATCAGTAAGGTACATCTATAAGACCTCATTTACAGATACTTCGAAAAGTCTGCCTTGGAAAGATTACTTTTATTTTAAGAATCAAATAACTTCTATAACAATTATTGTTCACTAGTGTAAAAGTATAGCTCCGAAAGAATGGAAAGGTGTCGTGGGCTATATTTAACATGCAAAAATCAAGAACTGAATAAGTAGGAAGTGATGTTAGCCCAAATCATGGTGTAAACTGACCAGTATTAAACTTTTTCCACTTCATATCGTCACACTAGTGTGTTTGTAGAAAAAAATTGGTATTGTTGAAGGTATAACTACAGAAATGTAAAAGAAAATCTCCACGGTTCAAAATTTTCAGTTTGAACCATAGATATGAACTTAAAACACATTTTGGATAGGAAAGTACATACTTGTTCAAATGCTGAGAAAAATCCCAGAAACTGCAATGCTGATCCAACATCATTTGACGAAAATTCTATGCCTGCAATTAACTGCATTGGCTTCCCTTGAGGCAAAATTCAAGGATTTTCATGTGCAGGAATTTACCTTAGAAAGACCTTGACACTTGAGTAAATCAGCAACAGAAGCAAAACCTATAGCCTTAAGTGCATGGACAAGAATTCCAGTAGGAGCACAACCTTGCTTTTTCCTGCAATAATGAATTCAACAACTTTATTTCTGGAAATCTCAGACAATATCAAAACCTGATTGAAAAATTGAGATAAACAAAGCAATGTAACAATTAGCATGTTTTCCCCTAGGTGCATTTCTATATTCAAGTTTACATGCAAATACTGCAATTGTAGATACTTCTACACTTTGGACACTTCCACTCCTCAGATTTAGCAACCTCTTCAACTTTTTTTTGGAAGAGCTTCTTGGGGAGGACTGTTTTTCTTCTGTTGCCATATGTTTGCTTAAGTTGTGATCTTTGTCATTTTTGAGACAAGATACGGTTTCCATTTTAAGGGTTTTCTTTGGAATCATCACAATTTCACCCTCGCTGCATTTTGTGCCATGAGTTGCCTTAAATGGGATCCTTTTGTCCTCGAACTTTACTTCATTTCCACCAGTTACAACACTTGCAATAGCATTGTCATTTTGTGCTGGAGAAAGGGCAATTTTTCCTCTTGAAATTTTATATCATCAATATAGAAACCCAAACATTCAATATCCTGCATTGACATAAACCTGAAATCATGCATAGAACATCGAGCAAAAGAAATTCCACTACAGAAATGAGACATCTTACAAGAAAATCAAAACTGATGAATATGACAACTAATCCACCTTGTAATGAAATGTAAGAGTATTATCATACATATCAATTACTAAAGGAGATTCAGATATTGCCTACACATAGGGCAGGAAGAATACAAGGTCAAGCACTTATCAATGCATTCCACGTGGAATCCATGATTACATTTGGGTTTCATTCGCAACTTTTCTCCTTCAAATTTGGCCAAGCAGATGGAGCAGCCAGTGGCTAATCCCACTTCATCACCACCGAAGAGGTTGCTCTCGCATATAACTGCACCTCCTTCAGAATGCGTGGAGCTAGGGCTCTCATTAACTTCCCCCTCGCTCTCAATTCCACTTCAGAAAATGAATCGGTCGTTGGTCACATGGCACATAAGAGGAAGAGAGGCAAAGAAGAAAGGACGGAGGGTGGTGTGGCCTGTAGTCGTAGGAGCTGTGGGAATGGAAGCGGAAGCTGAATCTCTAGCAATGGATGAGCATCAATAAATTTAATGTTCCATATCTTATGGTTATAATCATTTTACTATTACGATTATGAAAATTTAGAGTTGAAAATCGAGATTGAAGTGGTAATATTCCAACCATCAACAATCTTCTGAAAATCCATCTCCCATATTTTCTGAGCCTATTGAAAACAATGTACTCTGAATCCTCTTGGCATGCATTCCAAGATTGTAATGAAAAAGTAAGATTATAATTTTACTGAGTATTAAGGACTTAAATAAAATCAAGGTTGCATTCACAAATTTTCTCCTTCTTCGAATTTGGCCAAGCAGATGGAGCAGCTAGAGGCCAATCCCAGTGACAGCTTAGAAGCAGTTGTGTAAACAAAAATCAATAGTGCTTTCGTGCCCGCCTTCTTCAGTCCAGTGTTGGATAGACGGATTGCAACCCGTTTGGATGGGTCGGCCCCCATTCGTCTGCAATAGTAACGCGGACAGCCAATGGACGAGAGGAGGCCAAGCAAACAGATGAGAGCGCAAACCATAACGAGAATGACAGCTAGATCATATGCATGTTTTGAAGGAAAACAGATAGAGATTACATTTCAATTAAAAGGAATTAGGGACATTGAAAATATCACATCTACTGAGGAACCACTTCAAACATTACATAAGCCCTTTACAACATCTTCAACGAAATAAAAAAATAATGCCTTTTGGTCAGTCCTCTGTTAAACTATACAACAGTTGAGATTAAGAATATTCACTTCGGTTACCAATTCCATCAATTTGATTACCTTAAGGCTTATTTGTTTATGTCTCAAAACTACAGTACTACCTGTTGGAATAAGTTTCCAATTTCTATGAAAATATCTAAATTTTTAACCCAGAGAAATGCACTAGAATTTCACATCACTTTTCCATAATATATTTTCATCAAGAAAAATCTAGAGAACACTACCATGCATTTCTAATCTTTGTGCTATGCTACTATAATGTTCCATTTGTTATGGAAAAATATAATAAGTACTTTAACTGTCTTTTTCCACAGTTCTCTGCTCACATGCACTAAAAACCCATGGTTTTTGGGAATTATTAGCAATCAAAGCTATAATTATGTACAAGTCTTTCTAGACTCAGACAAATTTCACATACCCTACAATATCATAGGCCTATCCTTTCAATAGCAATAGTTAAATATTCCTAGCATCAATTACAACTAGGAGTTGGGAATCTGACATATATCTCTCATCTATCCCTCACTCGATGACCCCCTTTAAGAAAAAATGATAAAAGTACTTTTAAGCATTATCATGAACCTTTTTGTTCTTGTGGAAAAGCTACCTTATCTTATAGAATTAAAAAAAAGGAATTATGATACAAGGCTTCACTTTGTCTTCCAACCCATGCTGGAAGAGAAAACATATGTCATGCATTATCATCCACTTTTTTTGTGCTACTTTTCCATTGACATACCCATTTTCAATGGAAATGCCTTATTTTCACAAATGGAAACATAATTGTGCTCTTGGAATGTTTCTCTTGGCAAATCGACCATCTATTAGTCTTGTTGTCAATCTCAAATTAATAATATGGAGTTGAAATGCTCAATATGGAGGGAAGACTATTCTAAGGCACGTGTTCCTTGGCTCTATCTAGAAAAGGCCTGCTAAATAGTTTGATATATGTAGATTGTTTTACCAGGTAATAGTGAAAAGGCAGAAGATAAGACATTACAAAGGAATTTGATGCTACTTCAATATTCCTGCAATTTCACCCACCTGACCCCAGTTGTTTTTATTGTTTATCTGTATACCAATAAAGTTGTGTCAAAGGTGATAAAGTTAAAAATATTTGATGACCTAAACTAAACCAGCTATACAAAATTTCTGTAGGACTAATTGCGTTATCCTAGACCCACAAAGCCTGCCAAAAATAATCAACAAAATTAATACCAATACATGCCTACCATCCCATCAGACAAGCTTTTATCAATTGGATCACCAATAATCGTTGCATGAACACAGGCCATTCTTAAGATGATGGAAGCAATTGGGATCCCTCACAATGATTTCCCGGCCTACAATATTGGAAATGAGCTTGGCTGCATTGTGGCAATCACCACACACACAAAGGTTATTTGTGATTAGAATTAATGTCCCTGGGGGTGTGTTGATAAGTCCAAATGCATGAGCCAACTTTTCACTATGGCTGTGAAGGATGTCTTCCTTCTCCTCTTCATTAACATCACGCAACACAAAGTCAGTATAAGGAACATACCCTACTACCTCGATCTCCTTATCCAAGTTCTCTACCATCTCATAAATATGTTTTGATTGTGGGTGCAATTTATCTCCCACAAGGAATATGTGCACTTTATTTTTAACCTCAATCAAGCTGCATCCCGCTGGTTTTTTCAAACCCTTATCTTTAATTACTGCTCTCACTTTTTCCACTTCTTCCCACTTACCAGCTGCAACATAGTATTTGATAACAACACATAATTTGCAGGATTATTAGCTTCTAATTCAAATAGGCGGTTTGCAACACATTCGGCTAAATTTATATCGCCATGAGCTCTACAGCCACTGAGCAAAGCCCAAACACAGCAGCATTAGGTTCTATTGGCATCATTGTTATAATAAGCATTAGGTTCTATTAGCATCATTGTTATAATATTGTGTGCCTCATCCAGGAATCCTGCACGCCCAAGTAGTTCAACCATTTTTTTTCAATTAAAAAAAATGCCCTTAGGTGAGTCTATACCAAGGATTTACTGAGTACCAGAAAATTCTCTGTTGCCTTCAAGCTTAGAGGAAAGTAGAATTTCTTCCCCAGGCAGTTCATAATGCTCAAAATTTGTTCTTGCTAAACTGTCATTAGTATTTCGTGCTAAGCACATGTTTCAACATCCACTGAGAAATCTTAGAAAAATCCCAAATTCACATCTAGCTCCTTTTATTAGTAAACAAAAAGCAAGATCACTAATGGCAAGACCATGACATCACATAATTCACGTCAGTTCAACCAAATATTTACACTTATTGTATAATTATGGCATTCCTGGATGTAATATATACTATATTTTTTTGCCCCTTAAACTTTGCAGTTTACAGAATTTACAAAATATCTTCATTAGTTGTAGATAGTTCTTTTCAATATTTTCTTAGGCCACTATTTTTTCCAGTCCCTGCATCTGCTCTAAGGAAGTGAAACCAACAAAAGAGTTACACTTATTGTATAATTCTGGAATTCCTAGATGTAATATATACTAGATTTTTTCGCCCCTTAAACTTTGCATTTTACAGAATTTACAAAATCTCTTCATTAGTTATAGAAAGTTCTTTTCAATTTTTTCCTAGGCCACTATTTTTTCCATTCCCTGCATCTTCTCTGAGGAATTGAAACCCCGTCATTTACATGCACAGTGCTCTACCCTTGGCCTAACACATAATGCTAACCTATGCTATCAAAGTATTTGCGTCCTTCATTCACCAAGCCTGTGTGATTGCATGCATAAAACACAGCAATAAATGTAATATGGTCAGGTTTCTTACATGATAATAACATTTGATTATACAAATTGACAACATTATCTCCTTTCCCATGCATCGCATACCCTTTAATCATTTCATTCCACACAACCAAATTAGAGTTGGAACTGTCCTCGTTGGGCTGGGAATTAAACCACCAAATTTTCTCTTCACCCCTGGAGAAGGTGTCAGGAGAGAAGCTAATAACTTCCTACTACCTAACAATTGATATTTTAAAAATCTCATTTTGCTAGATTTGACCTTAGAACCTCAATAATTTTGTAAAAACTCTGTCCAATTCCTGAAATTTGATGATGAAAGAGTACTGGGATTCAGGAAAGAGAAAAAAAATCATAATAGCTAGGCCAGAATGAACTATGAAGGAAAGAGAAAACAAGTCCATGTGAGCCAAGGTGAAATACAAGACAAGGGACTCCATTACAAACAGTTACTGTGGTCGGTTTTCTTGGGGTGATTTCGAAGCAGAACCATTTTTCAAAGAAATATATAGAGCAATGATAATATAAATTGACATATAGAAAGCTTCACTTCAACGTGGAAACAAAAGTAATGGGCACAAATAGTTAGATCCAAAAGAATCAACACCTTACCTATTGAAGTAAAGATCCACGTGGGAAAGAGGCTTCGATGGCCACTCCCTATCTTGAGCTGCTTCATTGCTAGTAAAAAAGCATGAGAGTTGTTTCGTTGTTGGTAAACAAGCAGCGGGAGATGACCAAAACAAAGTGATGTGTTTGGGCGGGAGAAATGTTATTTTAACTAGTAAAAGTTTTAAAATTTAAACAAAAATGAATACTCTCTCCCTCCATTTTTCCAAACATCATTTTTAATATTATGCCCTCTAAATATCATTTTTAATATCATTGTTTTGATGGTTGTTGAGCGCACTCATGATATAAAATTAAGCTTCAAAAATCAATTCAATTTCATTCTAATGAATTTATTTTAAAAATATTGATGATGAACCACACAATGAGTGGTTTAAAAATCATTTACTTTAATTTTTTTTTGTGATTTATCAAGAAGAGTTTTTAAAGAAATTAATTAATTAATTATTAAAATAAAATTGAGATAAAATAGTATGGAAGAAATTATTATATACCTCCAATGAATGTAGTATAGTGGCATCAATTCGTCCAACGTCTAGAACTAACTTCGCTTATGCATTCTTTCCAAAAAAATATACATACTTTGTGGTTAGCCTTTAGATGAATTCAAGTCAAGATTCCCTCAGTCAAGGTGACCCTCATTAGGGGTATAAAATTTGCGACACACTATCTCATGTAAATAATGAACCATTAGCTGGAACCTCCTCCACAGTGGATTAACTAAGGTTTCCTCTGCTCATTGGGGGAGTAGGGTTTAAACCCAAGTAAGGAAGCATGAGATGCTTAAAGCCAACACCCAAAGGCTTTGATAGTCCTAGGCTTGGTTCAATCCACATAAAAGGTTGTTTTTGCCCTCCCATAAGTTCTAGTCTGGGAATGTTTTTTGTCTAGGATGTTTTGTAAAAATGTCTATAGCATCTCATCTAAAGGGTAACCAAAGGGATGTATACTTTACACCTCTGAGGAGAGGTTTTTGGGTTCTAGGTTTTTGCAACCCATGGTTTTGCTCATGGTATTCCACCTTGCCAACAAGGGGAAATTAACCCAATCATAGGTCCCAACTAGACTTGCTCTCATTTGGAATGGCTAATCCCAACAAGTTTTAAGAACTGTTATAAGTGTTAGGGGAATAATGAGTGAGTGCCAAGTGGTTAAGGGATTAGGGATTAGGGGCTTACAGGTTAGGGGCTAGAGGTTTAGGGTTTAAGGGAATAATGAGTTAGTTGTTAAGGGGTTAGGGATTGGCGGGTTAGGGGTTAGGGGATTTAGGTGCATTTAGGGGTTAGGGGAATAATGAGTTAGTGGTTAAGGAATTAGAGATTGGGGTTAGGGGGATAATGAGTTAGCGGTTAATGGGTTATGGATTGGGGGCTTAGGGGTTAGGGGATTTAGGGGTTAGGGGAATAATAAGTTAGTGTTTAAGGGATTATGGATTGGGGGCTTGGGGGTTAGGTGAATAATGAGTTAGTGGTTAAGGGATTAGGGATTAGGGGATTTAGAAATTAATGATTTTAGGGGTTAGGGGTGAGGGGTTAATTGGTTATGGGTTAAGCATTAATGGTTTAGGGGTTAAGGGGTTAGGGGTTTAGGTGTTAATGGTTTAGCGGTTTAAGGGTTTAGGGTTTATAGGGTGTTGTAGCCGCTACAAAACCACCCAAAATTTTGGGTATATTCAAAATTTCGAGTCCCTCTTTGCTCGCTCAGACCATTAATTTTTCGACTCGGCCTTCAGCTAGTAATATCCCCATGACCTATTTCTACCCAACCCTGTCACCACACCCACTTGTCTTGTTGTCTCTTGACTGTGCTAGGGTTTGGGGTTTACTACTTCAAAGAGAATTGAGAGTTCCTCCGCAGATTCAAAGATATGTTCCCCTAGTAGTCATCACCAATCAATGGGGCGCTAGGATCAGGTAGGTGAGGTCTCGAGTTTGGCTCATATTATGAAACCCTAACCATGGTAGGGTTTTGGAGAAACCCTAGTTTGTCAAAAGGGCCATCTTATTTCCTGTGGTTGCACTCTGATTGGCTTTGCACAACATAACACTGAAATTCAATGCCTAGCCTATTCCCCTAAGTGCTTGATAGGTTCTACCCTTCAATGTGGGCATTAGGGTTTTCATGAATTGCATGCCCCTTTGTTCTCTCACAGGCCTAGATGCATGTAAGCCAGCCCTACTTTGCGTTTAATCCCCACCCTCCAAGAGCATGGTACCGGTTATTTAAAGAAGGCCTCCTATGTGAATGAATTGTTACCTTGTGGAATCATGAAGTGTCAAGGTCTACTACAGTCGATGGTTGTATGAAAATATAAGTTTTAAGCCAGTTTCCAGACTTAGGGATGCTCAAACAATTGAATTAAGATGCAATATCTTATTTTGTATATTTCAATATTGTTTCTCCTCGAATGAGCTATTTTTTAGTCATTTGTTTTTTCTCATTATTACCAAGAGCTGACTTATTCTCATAATATTCCTTTCAGGAAATCGGTCAAATATGTCATAACTATTGAGCACTAACTTATGTAGCAATTTTATGAAGGTTTTAATTGTTCATTTGAACTTTCTCAAACCTCGAAGGAGTTTTGGGTACACAATAATATCTGCTCTTCAACAATTGGTAAGTATTTGACATATGGAGTGGTGGGAGTTCGAGATAGGCTAAGGGTTAGTGCTTTTTGAAATGAGCATTACCACAGAACTTTGGAATTCATACGAGTAGCCACCATAAAAGACGAACACACTTCAAAGATCATTGAAAGTCCCTTTTTCGATTCAAAGGTCTTTTAATAGATTTTCCTTGGCAGCATATGAAGGAGCATGAAGCAGGGTAAAGTCATTGTCGTTTATTGTGAACTTATGATGGCGATATAGAAATCAAGCGACGACCCACGTAAATAGAGATTCTAGTAAGGGTGAAATGGGGATTATATTGCGCAGGCTTGTCTCTTACATCGCATCACATGAAGCACATTTTTCCCAAGCATACCATTGAGGTAGTTCCTCTTGCACTAGTGATAAGTTTTGTTCCTACACGCAAACAAAGGGTAGCGCCAGCCACATGAGGGATTTTAAAGGCTGTGAATTAGGAAATATTTTGAGGAAAGATCATGAGCCAACATCGGCATAAGTCTAGCTCCATAAAACGCATGCCTTATTGACTACCTAAAGACCCATATGGTGTGGAGTCTTGAAAACTTCCACATGACATGGGCACATATCTGTCTTGGAGCTTTGTTAATTGCAAGGAAAGTTGGTCAAAGGTATTCGTATGACACGTCTGTGACATCTTAGCATATTGCGACCCTAGGCCATGCAAAGAAGAAAACGCAATTCCCAGTGAGGACCTTTTGTGGCTAGCCCAAGAGGAGGAAGGTGATTCAGTTTGCTAGTCGCCAAGTCACATGTGCTGAAGGAGTGACATGGAATGCGACTTGTGGAGGTTGTGACTCGGCGATCTTGTTGAGTCACGTTTCCAGGACTGCATCCATGCGATGTGTTTAAACATCCAACCAAGTCACGAGACTGGAGCAGAGATACATGCAAACTATAGGCTATCATTGTTGTTTGGAAATACCATAAGGTTCAACCACTGAAAAAAACAGCGACTGCTTGTGGGAACCATACATGCAATCGCATGTGGCGTATGCGTGCATGCAAGAGCCGCATTTGATGTGGGTGCATTAGTAGAAGCCCCTGTGTTTTGGAGAACCTAAGGGGAAATGGAACATTAGCCCTGGACACGAACTCATGGCAGACATCTTTCAAATCACAATGCTAAGGAAGAAATGTTGAATATTTTTCTAGTGCTAGCCCATGTCTCAAGGCTCTTCGAACACATTGTTAGTTTTCATTTTGTTTGTTTGTCCTAACAAAATTGAAAGAAAAAAAAATGCTCATGGCTCTCAGATTTAGCGTTGACGGTCTGAGGTTACTCTGAGCAGTCGCACTTCTCCCATGCAGTCTCTGCTGAGGTTGCACAGTCACCAGTGTTTCCACGAGCATGGTTGCCAAAAGAGGCACACATGGTCACAAAGAGGCACTTTCATTTCACCTAGTCGCAACCTACGCCATCGGTCAGGGTATGAGACCCAACCTCAGCACGACTACGCGACCTCTCCTGAGTTGCATGGTCACAAAACATTGCATCCAAGAGAGCCTACGACTCATGAGACTGCCCGACTATGCGACCTCCACCCAGGATTGCGACCTCACAAAAATACAACACCCATGCTCATCAAATGGGCAGTCGCACTCTCAGGCATTGAAACCGCATAGGAGGGCATGCACTCAAGTTACGGTAGGTGGTAGGTGCCTTGAGGGGCATTATCATCAGAGGCAAAGTTGTATGAGGATAAAGGGAATTGCTTATTGTGCTTGCTTGACCACATATAGTCGAGGTGCCATAAGAATAAGAAGATGACTCACCTTCGCGCACAGTTGAGCAAACACCAGGGATGCGCCAAAGAGATGTGCACATGTACACATAGTGGCTTTTTCAAGGACGTAATGGCACACTGCGTTTTAGCCATGAAAAAAATATACAAGGCAGTGACCAAGGAAGCACCACGTAAATAGAAGTGTGCTTGGTGCAAATAAGCTTTATTTGATCCTCCTTACCGTTACACCATAGAGAAGAAATAAGTCTTGGGTAAAAGGGCACAGGGTCATCATATGCAAACCACATACACCAATCATGTCGCGACATGAAAAAATACTACACAAGGGTCTAAAATAACAACATTTGTTTGAATCACTCTTTAAATTAATTGAATACGCCTCTAGCATTATTATTCAATCATAAAGACATGTGACCTATGCTATTTGATTGTAGGTAGAAGCTATTGGTTTGCATGAAGAGCTATGGTTTTCTCAGCAAGCATGGGGGATCCTTTCAAAGATCTAAAGAACCTCACTATAGGCTCAATGGAACATCTATCACCGATCCATTCGCATAAGACTAGTACTAGAAAAAGGCATCGTGTTCTACAAGGGTTGAGCTCCCCAAAATGAGAAGAATAGGAATTTCCCAGGTCGCAACTAATCTCAAGTCACAGATGACCCCAGGTCGTAGGTCGCAGATGACCCCAAGTCGCAGGTTGCAGATGACCTCAGGTCGCAGGTCGCAGATGACCTTAGGTCATAGGTGGCAGGTCGCAAATGACCTCATGTCGCAGGTTGTAGATGACCTCAGGCCGCAACTCGCATATGACCCCAGGTTATAGGTCGCATATGACCCTAGGTCGCAGGTCGCGATTGGCCCAAGTCACAATCCAACGCAACAATCAGAAAGACCAAGAGTTAAGGGAACTCAAGAGTCATCTCAGCTTATATGTACAACTTCTGGAAATGAATTAAAGGACTTTTAGCTCTACAATTGAAAGCTAGGACGCGAGAGTGAATTAGTGCTTGAGAGCTAAAGGCACTCAGCTCTTGGGATCAAGTAGAGAGAGAGGTAGTGAGGCTATGGTTTTGGTAGCATGCATTGAGATGAATAGCCCATGTTCCACTACTGGGTTTTGACGAGTTTTAAATATGTATTTTAAGTTGCAGCAACATTAATAAAATATATATTCTCTTTTCCGACACTGATTCACATGCTCTCTTATGGTGATAGTACTAGTTCTCTAATATTTCACTATGTTTGTACGTGTGCTTTCATGCATGTAATTGGTTATGAAATAATTCACAGTAGTTGCATGTACGTTTTCTTTTGAATTAGTGTTTATTTGTTCCTTGCCATGTTAGTGACCTATTGTGAACTACTTTGCAATTAACTTCTGGCATGTTTTCTATCATGTATGTCTGACTAGGTTTTCCGCTCACCGATCCCACTCACGGCGTACCCCCTTTTATTTTGCTGCTTATAATTTCTTGTATCTTTGTTTGTGGTTTGTCAATCTTGGGTTGATTTTGCTTCACTGATTGGTCATTTCACCTTTGCCTCCACTTCATCATCTTCTCATCCACAACCAAGAGTGGAAACACTTATGGCGGCAGCCGGGCCCACATACCGGATGGCGCTCCTATCCCAAATGGTGTGAGCTCTAATTGGGACCTTTTACCGGGGAGACCCCCTTTTTGTTGGAAATACAATTTTTCCCGTCAATAGGGGGCTAAATGGGTTAGGGGTTTATGGGTTTAGGGGGTTAAATGGGTTACGGGTTGGGAATTAGGGTTTAACGGGTTAGGGGTTAAGGGTTTAGAGGTTTAGGGTTTAGGGGTTTAAATGGGTTAGGGGTTTTGGGGTATAGGGGGTTAAATGGGTTAGGGGTTTAGAGGTCTAGGGGGTTAGGGCATTTAGCAGTTGAGGATTTTAGGGGATAAGGGAAGTAGTTCTCAAAGAACAACAAATAACCTCTATAGGGGATCTTAGGAATCTATGGGTGATCTTTAGTGTCATTGGTATGTTTTACATAGTAAGAATGGGTCTTAGGCTTGTACTATTGCAAAGGGATCAAAACAATTGCCTCAATCCCAAAATGAAACTTCTTTGGCTCACATTGCATGAAAAAACCATAAAGAACAACATAAATCGTCTTTGAGGGATTTTAAGCCTCCATCTAGGATAAGGGTTCCATTATGAGGTTTTCCACATCATATATGGGAATTAGGTCTTATATCTTAGACAAGGAATGAGAAAGTGCCTTATGCCTAAAACAAGTCTTTCTCATATTTAACATCCATGAACATAATATTAGAATGGAAATATGGGAAAAAATAGTATGTTTTACATAATAAGGATGGGTTGTATGGTCTCTATGATGGATATGGAAGGAAAAAGAGATCTTTAGTCCCTAAACAAAACTTCTTTAGTTCAAGGGACGTGAATAAGGCCTCAAACGACCACACATATCCTATATAAGATATAGTATCTAGCCTTTAAGTGTGATATTGGTGTTATTTGAAGGTTTTTTGTGACATATATAGGTCTTAGGGCCTTCAAGTTTGGCCTTAATATCATTAGGAGTCTTTTTGCACCATGTATGGCACTTGGGGCCTTAACCATGGTCAAGGAAGGATCATAGGGTGCTTGGGTCATATTTGAATCTTCCCGCAATCAATATTCTTGAACAATTATTCTAATTAATACAAGGAACATCTATAGGGAATATTTGGCCTATATGGGGGAAATTTGTCACCATGGGTATGGTTTACATGGTAAGAATGGGTCTTGGGGAATGTACTATCTGTATATTGACGACAGGAGAAAATAGGGCATTAGGCCCTAAGTAAAGCTTCTTGAGTTCAAGGAACATGAATCAACCCCCAAACAACCACATAGATACTCTCTAAGGGATATTCAGATTTCAACTTGGATATGGGAGCCATTTCATGTTATTATACATAATTAAAGAGCCACAAGAATTGTTAGTATGTATGGTTTTCTAATAACAATGTGTGCACATTCTAAGAATGTGAATGCATTATTAGAATTCGTGAACATTTTTGTAATGCATGTATCTATAGAATAATATGGGTTTAGAGTAAACTTCTAGATTTATATCAATTGACCATGTATACAATAACATACTTTGAATTCAAATGAATGAAATCATTCTCTATGAATCTAGTGCAATAATCAACCATGGTATGTAACAATGCCACAAAAAACACATAACAAATAGTGTGTCCACAATTAAAAATTACTAACATAAATGACTAATTCATATTCTTGTTGTACTTGTTATTTGGTCATATTTTTATTCTTGGACTATAATAGTCATTTACGTTAATCATTGTTAATTTTTTCACTTATTATCTAGTCATATATTTTAATCCTAGACTAAATTATTCATTTAAGTTAGTTGTTTTTAGTGTAGTCACTTATTATCTAGTCGTATATTTTATTCCTCGACTAAATTAATCATTTATGTTAGTCATTTTTAGTTTAGTCACTTATTCTCTAGTCGTATATTTTATTCCTAGACTAAATTAGTCGTTTAAGTTAGTCATTTTTAGTTTGATCACTTAAAATTGCTCAAATTTAGTAGTAATTCACTTGAAATAATTGTGGTGACTAACTTTTTTAGTCACCTAGTCACTAATTTCGTCATTTTCTACTGGTGGAAGAAGCATTTATAGGAAAGAAGCCAAGTGTGGATCACATTCAAATATTTAGGTGTCACATGTATATCCATATACCGAAGGACAAGAGAAAGAAGTTGGATCCTACCAGTCTAAAGGGAAACGTTGTTGGGCATAATGCTTCATCAAAGGTGTATAAAATATATATTAAAGGGGATCACAGAATTTAAATAAGTGGGGATGTCATTTTTTATGAGACCATATCTTACAAGAAATTAAAGGATGTTCCAATTAACTCTGATGAAGAAGAGATACCTATCTTTGAGGATATCTCAAGGGAAATGGATGGTTAAGATCAAACATCTACTGAAGAAGATGTTCGAGGTCCTATTGAACCTATACAATAAGTAGTTATTAGAGAAAATCGAAAGAGGTGTACTTGGTTGAGAACTACACTACAAGAAGAAGAAGGACACATGACATTGGAGACCTACAAGGAAAGAAAAATTCGAAAAAGGTAGTATAGGTATGTTGCATATATGAAAAATATTATTGAAACAAAGGCTTCCTCCTATTTATATGCAGTTAAAAATCAAGTTTGGAGGAATGCAATGCAAGAAGAATACTAATACATAACGAAGAATGATGTTTGTGATATTATCCCTAGGCCAAGTAAAATTTTTATAGTCACTTCAAAATAGATTTAGAGGATAAAGGATGCTAAAAATGGGAGAATTGATAAATACAAATAAAGTTTTGTAGAAAGAGACTTCTCACAAATAGAAGGGAATGATTATGAGGAAACCTTTGATCGTACATCTAGATATACAAAAACAAGATATCTTGTTTGGTTTCCTTATACTATGGGATGGGACATCGATAAAATGAATGAAAATAAAATTTTCCTGAATGGGAATATTTATGAGGAGTCTTACATTGAAAAAAATAAAGGATTTGAAGTAAATCAGAGAGAGTCAACATTTTCAGGTTGAAGAAATATCTAGATGGATTAACGCAATAACCTAGAGCTTGGTATGAAATAATAGATGCATACCTATTGAGACTTGGTTTTCCCAAGAGTGTTGTAGATCCTAACCTATATATCATGGTGGTCCACAGTGATCCATGTATCATACTCTTGAAATTGGATGATCGACTAGTCATAGGTATATAACATTGGATTCGATAATGCAAGAAGTAGTTAGTAGTTGATTTCAATATGAAGGATCTTGGGATTATGAATTATTACTTGGGACTAGAAGTATGGCAGAAGACAGGTAAAATATATCTTATTCAAGTTAAATATGTGAACAATATACTTTATAAATTTTTCATGATTGATAACAAGACTATGATGAGTCATATCATAAAGAAGTTGAGTAGTTCAGAGTCTAGTCGAATGGATCCTACTTCATAGGGATAGTTGATTGGGTCCTTGATGTACTGGATAAATATATGACCAGAAATTTCTTTTGCAGTGAATTTCCTCAGTTAGTTAAAGATGGATCTAAAACATGATCATTGGATTGCATCCAATCATATTACAATATATTTTCATGGAACCAGACATAATTTCCTTTGGTATGATCGTAATTAAATCCAACTCATGGGATAAACATATTCATATTGGTATGCTACTAAGATAGTTTTAAGAATCACAATAGGTGGATGCTTCAGCCTTGGGTCTTCCATGGTCTCATAGATGAGCAGAGAAAAGATCCAATTTCTTTGAGTATTGTTGAAGTTGAATATGTTGCTACAAGATAAATTTGTTGGGAAGCAGTTTGGATAATGAAGTCTTTATCAAACTTGTTTGAATGATACATATATACTTTGTGATAAATAAATTTGCATAAGATTATTGGAGGACCCAACGTTTCAAGGTAGGACAAAGCATATAGATAATAAGTAACACTACTTCAGAAGATTGGTATGATATGGGGTCATGGACCTATACTATCTATCTACAAATGGAAAATTGGGAGACATACTGACTAAAGCAGTACCAAAAAATAATCTTGAGCACTTGAGAGGTAATATAGGTTTGGTGGGCATATCCTCCCTAATTGAGAGGGAGTGATGTTGGATAATTTTGGTCTTTATGGGTTAGGAACTAGACCAGGAATAACATTTGTAAGTATTAGTTAAGTCCCTAAATAAAGGATAGAGTATAGAGGATTGGATAAGAATTTGATATTGGTACATATTATGGATTATAGAATCAAGGAAAATAAGTAGTTAACCGATACTCTTTGACGATGCTATAGGGCATCCAAGACAGGAGTAGTCGAAGAGGAGTTATATTGTTTTAGGATTCAAGATTGGAAATCCAAGATAATAATAGTCCTAAAGAAAATAGAAAATGAACACTTGGATGGGATATTTTCCTTAGAGGTATCGTGGTAGTTCACGTAAAACCTCGTGGCATAATGCTCTCAATTAAAGGATGAGCTTGAATAGTCAAGGCATTAAAGGAAAATTTTGGTTATAATAAATATACTTGAAAAATATGGCTTATCAATATGGCTCTTCTTATGAAAATTCTTCAAGATTGATAATCCTTTTATCATTTAATGGGATTATGAATACCTCCCTAGTTATGACAGAAAGTAGGAAATTGTAACTTGTTTCGGTCTTCATAATCATGTTCTTCATTCTTATAGGTTTTTTAGGTCTTTCTAGATATTTCTTGGATAAATAATAATATTGGTCATGTTTTATATTCCCTTTTTTACTCATTGTAATAAAGAATGATATTCATGTCAATTCACCCTAAGGGAGGGCTATTAAACCCCTCAATAAGGCCATAAAGAAAATAATCTTGACCTTATTTGACACATATGTAAGACAAGTTCGATTTGCAATAATGAAAGAGAAGAAGAGATAGAAAGTTGAGGAAAAGAAGGAAGAATACAAGTTTCTTGGGATAAATCTCTCTCTCTCTCTCTCTCTCTCTCTCTCTCTCTCTCTCTCCACAAGTGTGAGGTTAAATTTTTTTATGGGGATGTGGTTGTAGGAGGCAAAAATTATTAGGAGTAGTTACAGGGTCAAAATTCTGCGCCAAAATCGTTGTGGGTTGAGGCTTGAAAGCTGTCTTGGAGAAGTTCTTGTTGGGGATGACTTGGTGATTGGTAGGGTTGTTAGATTTTTTCTTTGCATTTTTGAAGTCTCTTTGTAAAGTGTATTCTATAAAATAAGAGAATATTTTTTTTAGTTTTCCCCTTGTAGGCGTGTTTCCCTCGCTTGGAGCCTATATCCTGTGTTCTTTTTCTTTTTTTGATAGTATTTTTTTTGGCAATTGCTTGATCAATAAGATCAAATAAAGTAATAAAAGGGAAATACATATCATAAGTAATTATCGAATCAAGGAAAATAATTTATAATACATGTCTCCTGATTTTCCAACTATATATATATATATATGGCGGGAGAGAGAGAGAGAGAGAGAGAGAGAGAGAGAGAGAGAGAGAGTATTCAAGTAATATAGAGATAGGGAAGGAATAAGATAGTGAGAGGGAGAGCTAAATAACAAGAGAAATAGGGTGAGGAATAGGGAGGGAGTCAGAGAGGGAGGGGGGTTTGGAATGACTTTATTTGTTCCAGGGGGGTTAGAGGGGTAGAAAAGGGTAGAGAGAAAGGGAAGAGGAAATGAGAGAGAGAGGGAGAGAAGGGTAGACAAACAGAAGGATATTAAGGAAGGGGTGGAGGCATATAGAGAGAGGGGAGGGAGAAGGGTATAGAATAATTAAACAAGAAATGAGGGATAGAGAACGAGAGAGAGCGAGGGAGGGGATATATAGAGAGGAGTAAAGAGATAGATAGAGATAGTAGGGTGGGAGGAAGAAAAAATGTGGAAGGTAATTATATGTTCGAGAGAGCAAGAGAAAGGGTGAATTGAGAGAAATTAGGTATAGAGGGGAGGGGGAGAGAGGAGCAGAGAGATAGTGAGGTGTGGGGGAGAGATGGGAGAGGGAGAGATAGAGAAGTGGGGGAGGAGAGAAGGGGAGAGGAGATAGAGGTTTTGGAGAGAGTGTGAGATAAAGTGATGGAAACAAAGGTTTAGATCGAAGGAGTTAGAGAGAGGTGGCAAGGAGAATGGGTAGAGAGAAATGTGTTAGAGAGAGATAGAGAGAGAGGAATAGGGAGGGAAAAAATGGTGCACTGGATTAATTACTAAAACACACAATTTAATTAATTAAAATGACACTCCCAAAACATTGATTTTTCCAAAAGATTATAGGGTTCTTTATTTAGAGGAGAGAAGTCTCTCAAATATCTTCAAGATAAAATTCCTCCTAGATATTTGGAGGAAGTTGAGAGCTACCCTCTCAACTTCAGGATTTTACCCTAACTTCCCTATCTCCTTATTAATTCTATAAAGACTCACTAATTCTATAAACTCCTAGTTTCATTAATTAAATAGTTTCATAAAAAATAAACATCAGATTCTCTTGCATAATACTACAGGGGAAGAAAAATATACAATCATATGTTTTACTCCTGAAGTTCTTCAATGTTGGTACAATATTTTGAAAATTTTGTTCCTCTCATCCAAGTAGCGTCTTCGACTGGCCGATTCTTCCATTTGACCAAGTATTGAAGACACTCTTTCTTTCTGGTCCTTTTAGCCACTCTTTGATCGATGATTGATTCAATATGCTTTGCTGGGGCTGAAGGTAGCTTCTTCTCCCACTGAAATTTATCATCAACAAGTGCATTTGTAGAATCATCCATTGGTTCTTTAAAGGGGTATATATCAGAAGCATTAAATATTGGTTAAATACCAAAGTCTTTGGGTAGTTCTATTTCATGGTCCAATATTCTTCAATTTTAACTTATTGTATGCCGCTTTAGGAAATATTTATTTTCAAATATGTGCCATAACCAGGTCTCCAACATTAAAGTCTAGTTGTCTTCTTTTGGAATCTACTCTTCGTTTATACTTGCTGTTGCTTTCTTGTAGTTGCGGCTTGACTTTATCTTGTATTTCCTGTCTACTTGATGCAAAATATTCACCATATCCACTTCTAAGTTGTTGTTTTCCCATTTTCTTCAACTCATAAATACCTCGTGGATGCATCCAATAAAGAATTTTAAATGGTCTTAATCAAGTTCTTATGTTTAGTGAATCGTTATATGCAAATTCTGCTTAAACAAGAGCTTGATCCCACTGTTTGGGATGTTCACTTACCAGGCTTCTCGAGATATTTCCAAGGCTCCTATTTACAACTTTTGCCCGATCTTCAGTCTGGGGATGATATTATGAGCTGAAAATTAGATTAGTTCCCAAATTTTTCCATAGATTCCTCCATAAATGTCCTACAAACTTAGTGTCTCTATCAGAAACAATGCTTGTAGGCAATCCATGCAATCTAACTATTTCTTGAAAGAACATGTTGGCTATGTTAGTTGCATAATTTGTCTTTTTACAAGCCATAAAGTGTGTCATTTTTTAGAATCTATCAGTAACAAAAAATATTGAATCACTTCCCTTTTGTGTTTTAGGCAATTCCAGTACAAAATCCATACTTATGGAGTCGCATGGTCGATTTGGTACTGGTAGGGGTTGATAGAATCCATTGTTCCGACTTCTTCCTTTTGTATATTGACATATCCTACAACTTTCAACAAATTTATTTTCATATGTTTTCATGTGAGTAAAATAATAAAATGTTTGTAACTGTTCTAGAGTTCTATCTTGCCCAAAATGATCTGCTAAACCCCCACTATGTTTTTCCTTCAACAAATTTTCCCTCATTGAACATCTTGGCATGCACAATTATTTCCCCTTGAACAAAATTCCCTCCTGTATCATGTAGCCTAACCATGGAGTTCTATATCTACTTATAAGAATTTCACAAGATTTACAAGCTTCTTTAAAATCTGGATCATCTGTATACATATCTTTCAGCTCATCAAATCCTAAGACATTTACTTCGAATTCTTGCAAAATTGAATTGATTCTACTTAATGGATCTGCCACTTTGTTTGATTTCCCACATTTATGCTTGATGACAAATGTAAAATTTTGTAAGAATTCAACCCATTTAACATGTATTTGACTCAATTTTGTTTTATTTTTGATATATTGTAAAGTATGATTATTTGTGTAGGGGATGAACTCTTTAAAGTTTTTTATGATGGCATAAAATTATTTATTATAAGAAGAGTATTTATGCTTGTCTTCATTAAGTTTTTCACTGAAGTAGGAAATTTGTTTTCCTTCTCGACTTAAGACAACCCCTATTGTAGTCCCACTAGCATCAGTCTCAACCTGAAAAAACTTATTAAAATATGACAGTGCTAAAACAGGTTGTTCTATGATATTTTTCTTTAATAATTGGAAGCTTTTATTAGTTGATTCTATACAATGGAATGGTTGATTTTTCTCTTTAATAGTTTATATAATTAGAGAACATATGCGACTGAAGTTTTTAATAAATTTTCTGTAAAAAAATGATAATCCATGAAAATGTCTTGCCTCTGAAATGCTTTTGGGAGTAAGCCAATTGATGATGACCTTCACTTTCTCCTGATCCATCTTCAAGCCTTCCCTTGAAATTACAAAAACCAAGTATAATAGTTTTGTCTTCGTGAAACTACATTTATTTATATTGATTAGAAATTTCTCTTGTTGTAGTTTCTTTAAAACCATATTAAGATGTCTTAGGTGCTCTGCTTTTGATTGGCTATAAATTAGGATATCATCAAGATAACCTATAACAAATTTTCCAATGAATTATTTTAACACTTCATTCACTACTCTCATGAAAGTGTTGGGAGCATTGGTAAGTCTGAAGGCCATTACCAACCATTAATATAAATCATTATTAGTTTTGAATGTTGTTTTCCATTCATCACCTTCTCTAATTCTGATTTGATGATATACACTTTTTAAATCTCTTTTAGAAAAATATGTAGCACCACTTAGACAATCTATAATATCATCAATACGGGTTAATGGAACTTGTACCTGATTTTGATTTTGTCAATTTCTTGAGAATCTATGCACATACTCCATTCACAATCCTTATTTGGAGTTAAAGTTGTTGGAACAACACACAGACTTAAACATTCTTGAATGAGACGTTTATCCAACAATTATTGCACTTGATTTTTAATTTCTTCATTCTCCTTTGAAGTCATTCTTTAAGCTTATTTTTTAGGAAGGCTAGCACCTGGAATGAGATCAATACGATGGCTAATACTTATAATGGGAGGAAATTCATCGGGAAAGTCATCCAATACAATATCAATAAGTTCATTCAACATGTTTTCAATTTCTTCTAGAAGATCATTCAAATTTGTACTTGTGAGAAATATCTTGGGTTTACCAATCAAGGAAAAAATTATCTCCTCATTCTTGATTTCTTGGAGAAATTATTTCCCACTGAGTAACATTACCTTAGATTGGTCTTCTTCTAGTGCTTTTTCATTCTTCCAAATAAAAATTACCTGCTTTTGACAATCCTTCTCAAAAGTGCAACTATTGTTCCTTCCATCATGCATTTATTTCCTGTCATATTGGCATGGTCTTCTAAGCAAGATATGGCACACATCCATAGGCATAACATCACAAAGAACTTTATCCTTATAACATCCTATTTGAGACTCCACTTCACATTGTTCAATAACTAATATTTGATGTCCTTTTTGCAACCAAGAAACTTTGTAGGGAGTAGGATGGTTAGTTTTCTATAAATTCAAATTTTCTACCATTTCCGTGGCTATTAAATTATCAGTACTCCCACTATCAATAATGAATTTTAAAACACTTTCCTCCTTATTTACAAATAGTTCTGAACAATGTTTTTCTTTGTGTGGGTTCCTTTACTTCTTCAACAACCTTTAATAAAAAAAATTTCATCATTAAAGATTCACCAGTTTTAGGTGCACTTTCATGTGTAGAGGATTATACACTTTATGTATTAGTTGTGTTATATGTGTGCTTCCTTGATTAGAAAATATTTTTGGACACTCATTAGCTTTATGACCAACTTTGTTACATATATAACATCTTACCATATAATATTATCCTCTACCTCTTTGATCAGGTCTTTGTCCTCTGAAATATCCTGTTGATGGTTCTGCATGTTGTGAATTGCTGCCTTCTCCTCTTTGAATTGGAATTATTCCACTGGAATATCCTTTGCTTGATTGTACTCGAGTTGATGATCCCCTGCTTCTTATCATGCTTTGTCCTCTTCCTCTTTGACTCTACTTTCTTTCCAATTTTTCTTCAATCTTAAGCGCTATCTAGTAAGCTTCTTCAAGAGTTTTTAGAGGAAAAATATTCAATTAATATTGTATTTAAAAACTCAAGACATTAATATACCTTGCTAAATTTTCTTCATATGCTTCCGGATGACCAGATCTTATACTCAATCTATAAAACTCTTATGTATATTCTTTTACAGACCTAAATTTCTGCTTGAGATTGTGCATTTGGCTAAAACGATTCAACAGATAATATCGAGGAAGAAATTTAACTTTGATCTTGGCCACCATTCAATCCCAGCTAGTGAGCTTCCCTTGGTTTCTATTTCTCCTTGCGGCTTGCAAGCTATCCCACCATAGTGCAGCATGTCCCTTTAATCTGGTCATCAAAAACCTTACTTTCTTCTCCTTGACTACATTCTCATAGTCAAAATATTTATCCATGATATTGATCCAATCGATCAATTCTTTTGGATTTGAATTCCCTTCATACATAGGCACGTCTAATCTTGGCTTGGTACTGATTCTCGCGATTATTTTGACCATCTTCTCTTGTAGAGTTTCTTCTTGAGCTTCTTCTGCTTCACTGACATCACCGATGTCAACATCTCTTTGATGTGTTGTCTCCAAATCATCCAGTCTAGTTCTAATATGTCTTACCTCATCAAGAAAGACTTGATTTCCAGCTGGTCTTCCTCAACCAATTCCAGCTCCTCTAACTCCTCCTACTCTATGGGAAATTATTATCTTTCAAAGCTTACAACTTTAAGTGACCAAATACCTTTTAATATAAATAATTTATCTTAAAATAAATAGTTTATGATTGTTTAAAATAAATTTTTAAAGTAACTTTTTAGAGAAACAATAATTATCCAAATATTCAATAAAAATTCTCACCTACAATCTCCACTGACATCCAATAATCTCCATTCATATATTTCTCCACTTATTTAAAATGAACCATCAACGTGAAAGTTATTATTATTCTCTAATTTCTTAAAACTATATGATAAAGTAAATGTTTTGTCCACTTCAAAAATCCACCTCTTCACACAATTCACGTGATCATTAAAATTTACCTTTTCACACGATCCACTTGATCATTAAAATCACATTTTCATACAATCCACGTGATCATTCCTCATTAAGATAAAACATTCACAACACACCAGCTATATATATGAACGTTGAATATTAACCAATACAGTATTACTCAACTTTTAAATATTTCTCACCATTGGTCTTTCGAGTTATTTTTCGGGCAGAACCTCTTCAATAGAGAACTGTGCATTCGTAGAAGATGGGCTCAATGCTGGTCTCCACAATATATCCACGCAAAAAAGTTCTCATAGTGCTATACAATCTACTTGAATATTGTTTAAATGCGGACTTCTGTGCTGCATACAACACTCGAACCTTCGAGCTTGTATGTCCTCAGAATTACGCAAACAACAGGGTAATTGATCATGCTGTTTAAAAGAAGGTCGTTGGAGCTTGAACTGACATTCTAGGCTCTGCACATTATCCTCTTGCTTGCCCTTTCAACATGCTATCATACGCAGAAAGCCTCCTCACATTTTGCTTCTCACACACAGAAGATCTCCTCACAACTACGCAGAAAACTTCAACAAGTGATGCTCCAGATCAAATTTATTTTGGCTCCTTCTCACACAGAAAGCTCCATGCAAGAAATTATGAATCTTATCTAAATTAATTGGGCTTCCTCTTTCTAATTTATTGTGGACTCTCGAAACACCCTTCATGCATAAATAAATAATAATAATTAATTCTTCACCATTCGCTCACTTTGTCAAGGAGTCGTCCTCAACTCCAATACCAAAAATGGTGCATTGGATTAATTAATAAAAAAAAATTAATTAATTAATTAAAATCACTCTCCCAAAACATTGATTTTTCCAGAAGATTAAATGGATATTTATTTAGAGGAGAGAAGTCTCTCGAAACTCATGAAGAGAAACTTCCTCCTAGATATTTCAAGGAAGTTTAGAGCTATCCTCTCAAATTTTGGATGTTATCCCAATTTCCCTATTTCCTAATTAATTCTACAATGACTTATTAATTATAGAAACTCCTAGATTCATTAATTAAATAACTACATAAAAATTGAACATGAGATGCTCCTGCATCACAAAAAAGAGAGAGAGGGAATGAGAGAGAAGGGTTTAGATTGAGTGATAATGAGGGAAGAGAGAGGGGCAGGGAGAGGGAGAGATGAGCAAAGAGATTGTGATAGTGAGGAGAGATTTGGGAAGGATATAGGGGAGAGAGAAAGGTGGTATAGCGAGATGGAAACAGGTAAAAAGGCATATGAGAGGAAGGGGAGTGAGAATGTAGTAGGGTGGGAACTAGAGAGATATATATGGGGAGGGATGGAGAGAGGGGGATAGAGAGAGAGAGAAACAAGTGGAAAAAGAGAGGGATAGAGAAAGGAGGGGAGAAATAAGGGGAGTGAGAGAGTTGGATGGATATAGAGAGGGATATTTGAAGGGGTAGAAGAAGAGATATATAGGGATGGGGAGTCATATAGAGAGGGAAAAAGTAACAATAGTGAAGGAGGGGCCAAGGGTGATAGATAAAGTTTGAGAGAGAGAGGGAGGGAGGGACAAAGAGAGGGGATGTGAGGGATCCAGAAAAATGGAGAGAGAGGAAATAATGATAGGGAGGAAGAGAGAGAGAGAGGGAGAGAGAGTGACAGATCTAGAGAAACGAAGAGACAGATGGAGTGAAAGAGAAATCAAGGGGTAGAGAGAGAGAGAGAGAGAGGGAGAGAGGGAGAGATATGGTGTGAGAGGGTGTAGAGGAGGGTGGAGAGAGTGGGAGGGAGGGAAGGGAAAAAAGAGAGAGAAAAGGAAAGAGAGATAAGGGGATAGGAGGAGAGAGAGATATATATAGATAAGGTGTGAGAGGGGGATATATGGGTTGAGAGAGAGATGGAAGGATAAAGGCGAAAGAGAAAGTGATAGAGTGGGAGGGAGAGAGATAGAGAAGGAGACAGGGACAAAGAGAGTGTGGGATATGGAAAGAGTAAGAGAGATACATAGAGAGAGGTAAAATGTGGGGGCAGAGAGAGAAATAGGGAGATGGAATAAGAGAGAGAGGGAGAGAGGGAGGGAGTCATAGGGATATGGAACAAGGGGAAGAGAGTGAAAAGGGAGGGAAAGAGAGGGGGAGTAGAGAGAAGGAGATGGAGAGATAGAGCAGTAGAGAGATAAGGAGAGCTATATAGAGAGAAAGAGGAAGGAAGTGGGAGGGAAAACCAAGGAGATAGAGAGGGAGAGAGTGATATATATATATATATATATATATATATATATATATATATATATATATTGTTTAAAATTTTAGCTAGTTTCAATATTCATAATGACATAATTGTAATCATGACCTTTTATATTCTTTATAAACAAACAATAAAAATGAAGGGAAATTTTATATTTCTTCTGAAGTATGGGTTTCATACTCCTGTTTGAGTCAAAATAATTTTCTTTGTGACTTTAAGTTTTATAGGACTTTGTAGTTATTTCTAGGATCAAGAATAATATTGGTCATGTGTCATAGCCCTATTTGGACTCATTTTAATAAAATAAGATATTTATTTTATCAAGAAAAATCCATTTATTATCCCAAGATCAATTCAAACCAACTACAATATCAAGTCCTCATAAGACATGGCTATTTTACCCCTTAAGAAGGTTATAAGTACAAGGATCTTGACCCCATTTGATACACATCCAAGACAAGTTCGATCTGCAATAGCGAAGGAGAAGAAGAGATAGAAGGACACATAAAAGAAGCAAGAATCAAAGTTTATTGGACTAAATCTCTTTCTATCTCTCTCTCCACACATGTGAAGTTAGGTTTTCTTTGAAGTTGCAGTTGTAGGAGTCTAAAATTCTAGGGCTAAAACTTTGTGAACAAGTTATATGGCCAAAATTGTTGGATGAAATTGTAGTATGTAAAATTTGGAAGCTGCATTGGAGAATATCTTGTTGTGCGTTGACTTGGCACTTTGTAGGGTTGTTTTATTTCGTATTTGGGTCTTGTAAGTCTATTTCAAAAGAATATTGTATAGAATAATAGAATCATTTTTCTTGGTTTTCCCATGAGAGGGGTTTTTCCCTAGCTTCAAGCCTATATCTTGTGTACTTTGTCTTGCTATAATCGTCATTGTTTTGGTAATTGATTGATGAAGATCTAATAAAGTAATAAAGTTACAACAAATATAAAAATTAATTATCAACTTAACTAAAATTATTTATAATACATAAGTCTCTTGATTTTCCAACATGTTAATAGAGCTAAGTGTTAAATTGTTTTAATCACTGTTAATTGACTAAGGAAATACACATAAATTATGAATCCAGGGATGTATTTTATTTCAATGATAGTTGAACTGTTTGTGCCAATAGATCATACCAGAAGTAGAAATAAAACAAAAATAAATCATTGCTAAACCAATTGCTGGAAATTAACACTCATGCAGGAATAAAAGATCTACAAGAATGCAATCACTCTTCAGATAAACCAGTATCTAGCGCTCCACATGATAACTACACTAGTTGGTACTTCTAATTGAATCTGTGCAATAGCATAATAAATATTTGAACTAAAGCAGATCTACTTAAAAAAATACCACAATGGTAGCACTCCACAAATACGCTGAAGAAAATATGAAATATACTACAACTACTTTATCACTGCAGTCCCTGTTAAAGAGGAGGGCCCTTCGTGCCTAACAGGGCATAGGAGAAGATATAAATTAAATAAGAACTAAATCTTTCAACACATGTAACAACAACAATACGATATTTTGTATTATGATGAGAAAAATTACAAAGTCAAAATGATGATAATTTTTTGTGCTAACCTCCAGACCTTAGAGGTCTGAGTGCTTATAAGAGTTACATGTGTAGAAAATGAGGAACAAATCCTTCATGAGAATCTTATGATTCTCATCTTGATCAAAATAAATTAATTATAGTTACAACCGATTTCCTCAATATATTCTTGACTAGGAAAATGTTGAATTCAATAAACCTACCTAAAGTTGTTATCCTAAATGACGAGACAAAATGACTCCTACAAGTTTCATTGGAATGCGACAGCTGTAGCGTAACAGGTTTTGAAGACAAATCAGCATGCATAAGTTGAAAATATGCAATAAACACTGCTACTGTAACAACAATCTGGAACAACATGTCTGTAACAACGTCGCAGTGTAACAACATCGTAGTGTAACAACAAAGGTCATAACAGCAGAAGCGTTGAATCTTTGTGAGGTAGTAGCACCATGTAACATCACACTGTAACAACATGCTCCCAACTGGTTCTATGAGACTATATGTTATGGGTCTCTTGTGCTCAAAGGGGTATATGAAAGAATAGAAAAAGGACCAAAGAACTTCTTCCAATATTCACCCTAGTTAGCCACAAAAAGGAAACAATACATCATAATAATTAATGAGAATGACATGATAATAAAAATAGTAAAGTTACATTGTTTTACAATAAGGAGAAAGGAAGAACGCAAATATATTCTCAAGGTTGGAGGTCATAAAGGGTAGAAACGAGGGAAAGGAACTTAGGAAATAATTACAAAAATGACACCCAACATCTCCCCCCAACTGAAGTACATGCATTTCCTCATGTAGAAAAAATTATATTCCTCAATAATATCTCCTCTGTAGATCAATGAAGTCATATGCGTCGGCTATATCTTCATTTGGAAATATGTACCCCTGAGTAGCCACCAACTGTCTTGGTCAGGATTCTTCTTCATAATCGTTCAGTGCATAGTGTTCCTAGTATTCCTCCACTGGCAACCATATCAAATTATATTTGTAATTTAGTCCAATTTAGGAAGTGTCGAGGGAGTTTATTACCTAGGCGTATGCTAGTACATGTGTAACAAAAACTATGAAATTCTGAAATACAAAATGATATCCTTCTAGCAATCCAACACTACTAGCTTCAGTGCGTTTAAGGCATCCTATGAGTGCTCGACTCTTCATTTGTGTAAAATTATTGAGGCAGATATCCACAATTCTTCTCCTATAGGCAACATTTGGTTCCCTTTTTTTAGGAATACTTAAAATATTTCTGAATTCTTGCCTCAGTTCAGCGGCCCTTCCTGGCTCAACTCGAATCCATAGTGTTGTATTTTCTTCATTAGTCTCCATCAATTTTGTGTGCAAATTCCACTCGATATCATTCCTCATAAATGAAATAAAATCACGTAAATGAAACTTGCCCATATACGAGAATATTTTTTCTACCATCTACACACTAGCGTACTCACAAATAATGTTGTGTAAAAATAGCTCGCACAGCAAGATCTGTTCATCAAAATCAGAAACATGAAAAAGATATAAAAAGGTGAGGGTAGAAGTACCCACATAGGGCCTGTCTTCTATAATATCTTTTAATTGAAAGAAATAGTAATGTTCCCACTGAAAAATAGGGTAGGACAGGGAAGGTCGTTGTTAAGCAGGTAAATCCTCTCTACGGATAGAGACGATCCCTTTAGCCCCAAAGTGGGTCTAGAAACCAAGAGACATTCTAGAGTGTTGATTCCTAATTACTCAATGGAAAGAGGACACGGTAGATCAACCTACCTGGATTCCAATGCTATCGTTGTGACTATAGTGGTGATGACCTCTCCCTCTTGCCTCAGCAAGTCACAATCCTTCTGCAGTCATGCTCGGATACCTGCACATAGATCACCAAACAAGAACAACATATGACATAATAACTTCATTCATAACTACTATCTAGTCAAAGAGGGCTAAGCATATTGCATTAAACAAATAACATAACACAAAATGGGAACCAAATGATAGTCATGTATATGTATTGATTGAAGGAAGAGTTATAACAAAATCTTTGACATCACAGTGTCCTCCAGCGGGGTTCAGCTGAACTGCGTCTTAGATGCTCATCAGGGGATTCAGATGAAATGAGGGCATGGACTTAAGCTCTCTCAATGAAGTTCCTTCTTGTTATATATCTTCAATAGTTCAGCTATAATATACTCAGTTCTCCATGTTCAGCTAGCTTATGCAAGGAGAGATAGCTTCTTCTTATAGAGGAAAAGGAGGAGGTTGGGATCCCTACAAAGGTAAAAGGGAGGCCTATCCTTTAGGAGGTCCCCACAAGAGGTGGAAACCATAAACTAAAGGAGGGAGTCCATGGTTATTCATTCCAACCACTCCCAATGACTCATCCAGTTGTTAGAGTCAAATATTTGCCTCTATTTTTAAAAAACATTCCATAAAAAACTTGGCGTAGGTGGCTAACTAGGACAGAGTGCCCACTGGCACGGGGTCTAGTGTTAATCTTCTTCATTGGTGTGAGGGCAGAACTGACTACTCGCGCCAAGGAAAAAATAGGGGTTTTTGAAGCTCTGGTTAGGGAATTTTCAATAGAAAGAATATTTCTCTCATGTAAAGGGATGCAATGATGGTCTTTGCAAGGCATGACACTTCTTAATAGTCACAAAAATGACCCTCCAATGTGCAAGATGGGGATTGCAGGGACAGTGACAAAATTCTATGTAACATATGCCACCTAAAGCATGAGGTCTAAGGGAGAGGGAGGGGCGAAATTGTTTATGAGAACGTGTTTGAACTAAACACTACTGTTAGAAAACCTAAAATTAGAAATACAAATGATATATCTGATACATGAACATGTGGTATGGGTGCAGCCATCCAGCAGTAAGGATCAACAAATAGACTCAGGTATGGTCGCAACCATCCAATCAAAAGAGTCATGTAATAAGTCATGATAATCTACAAGAACCTTTAGCCTAGATTTTATCAAAAAAAACCCATGGTCTTGCGCTCCATCTCGACCCGAACAAGTACAAATTCAATCATGTGAATATATGAGCTAAAGTAGAACATGCAAGAAAATCACTTGATTACTAGCCAATGATGAAATCTATTAACAAGCACGACAGAAACCACCAATAATGACAATGGCTCTCAAGGTACAACAGGTAGAATCCACGAAATGTGAATAGTGATCTGGCGTTAAACACTCGCAGAATAACCTGATCGAAGGCCAATGATGTAGACCTTTCATTGAATGCGAAGAACCTGCCATTGAGGAAAGTAGGCTTCAAGGTACCAGAAGGGAGTCTCTAGATCAGATTCCTAGTTAATGAGCTAAAGTCGATAGGAAGTGACCTAGTCAAAGGAGGGCCATAATGTTTCCCACATCATTGACATGAGACAGAGGAACATGATGATAGTGAATCAAGATCAATAGAGAATTAGATGGAGGTTGAAAAATGCAGAGGCAAACTTCTCTTGAACATGTCAGCGACACGACACTGGATTTGGCAGTGTTTGACATAAACGGATCTGAGGTCATGATGACGTGGAAATAAGAAGACGAGAGGTCAAAACAGATTACGCAAACCCATGAAGGAAAGAATGATGAAATGAGATGTCCCCAACCTAACACGGATGCAGATGAGTGTCATGTTCAAGAGTGACATACTGCCGACACAACTAAAATCTAGTTCAATTTCCGCCCACCATTTCTAGCGAGTACCCCAATTATTTTTTAAAAAAAGCTTGAAGGGGATAGCCTATTCTTGTAATGTAAATTTGTCCTTCGGAAAAATCCTACCTAGTATATTTTACGAGCACTAGGAAGGAGGAACTCGAGTAACGTCATGGAGACAAAGTCCGATGTCATCAGATTTTAACGAGTCTGACAAAGGGAGAACTCGACATCTTTTCATATTTAGAGAGTTTGAAAGGAAGGCAGAAAATAAAACTCTAGCATGGCCCTTTTCGTAAATATTCTCTTAGATTAGAAAAGGTATAAAACAATATCTGAAAGAACCTCTTAGTTGTGATAGGCTAAGGTATTCATTTTTCATAAATAATCCATCCCAGCCTGAAAAAGGAGTAAACGTATATTGGGTAGATATCGTTTCGTAGCCATTTAATGAGTTCGAAACCAAAATAATGTCGACAATATTTTAAATTTTAGAGTCAGAAAAGAGCTGAAAGATGACTCCAGTAGTGACTTTTTCGTGTTTTTACCGAGTCTGAAAAATTATAAAATACAACTCGTTACTTCATCACTACTGCGTGAAAGGTTGTCGCTGCACATGAGATACGTGTAAAACCCATTTCTCAAAATAATATAATAAAATAATGAAAAAAATATATCTTAAAACCTAATTAGGGTTGTGAAAAGTTATAAAAATGCCAAAAATGGTTAAAATAATTACTTTTCACTTTTTACCTCTTGTGGAGTGATAGTTACCCATTTTACATTGTGATTTTGTGGCGACAATAGCGGACGATCCGGCAAACCAATCTCGAATCTGTCAGTTCTAGGTAAGAGCCGAGATCCTTCCCTTCAATTTAAGTCCAATTTTATTGCCTGCAACCCTCAATTTTGATTTATGAGGAAGAAATTTCAAATTTTAGGGCACGAAAGTTGGCGTGAGTTTCAGGCACAGACTCGCGCCAGTCACCCATTTTTCCGAACTAGGGCGCACCCATTGGCGTGATTCTTTTAAAAAAAGTCGCACCAACCCCACAGACCATGATAGATTTTGAAAATGCAAGTTAAAGGCCAAAATTTTCCCAAATTCAAGCTTCTAAATCAGTTAATACCATTCATATGAACATGTTTGCAGGTATAAAGAGGTAGAATGGTGATCGAATGGGAAGAACGGGAACATAGCGAAGAAGATGAGTTTTCCATGGAAGATGAGAGATGCATGGAAGCTCTTAGAGATTTTGGACTGAAAAAGTTATTCTTAACACCGTGTCTCCACGCTCAACCAAAGCTACTACAGTATTTGATCAACATATGGAATGAAGATCAGGAAAAGTTCATCCTTCGAGATCAGGAACTTGAGATTGATGTTTATGATGTCTACTTCATAACAGGACTATCACGGAGGGGAGAAAAACCAATCCTAACTGGCACCTGGCCTTGCATGGAGAACATTTCCAAGGTGATTGACAGGGTATGTACAGGGGCACAGAAGGGATCAGGAAGTGGGAAAGTAGATATCCAGACTATCCTAGACTTGACACTAAAAGTAGTGCTACATAGCATCACACGAGTTGCGGGATCGTAAGCACCACACGAAGCAACAAATACACAACTTCTTCTTGTTGTAGACTGCTTGACACCGACCATATACAACTGGGTAGAAGCCGTGACAATCAATATGAAACACGAGTTGAAAAAGTGCAAGAAGACAAAATTGAAGCAATTTGGTTATGAGTCTATCCTGATATTGTTCTTCCTAGAACGACTACCAATATTTCAGCGTCAGGAGGTCATAGTCCTGACACCACCAACGAGGGAACCATGTATGGCTAGATGGGTAGCTCTGATGCCAAGAGCAGGAGGCGGTCAACAGATGTCTTGGAGACCGGAGTTCTTTGATTGGCTCTTCCGACAATTGATTGTCGTGGAGGACTGGCCCTATTCTAGTATACATTTTACTGGTGATCCGGACCTCCCACTTCCATATGGAGAGGATTGGGATGAAGTTTTGGGTAAGACTCATTTTTAATTTGCATGAGTGCTATGATTATTTTGTTTAATTATGTACGTTCTGACGTTAAACCCATGTGCTTGCAGATGTTGGCCTAGAGAGACCCGCAAGCATGTCTCCAATAGTGAGGCAAATCCCTCACGATTTTGACCCTCATGTTGAGGGAGGCGAGGAGGAAAAGCTCATGCACAACTTGGAGGGAATCACACGTGGAGTCCTGAACTATGCTCGATTTGACAATGTTCCTTGTGCCCACCAGAGACATACCGTAGGGGTGCCAAACCGAATTCACCGCTTGCTGAGGTGGCTTGTACAGGCAATGACATGCTACCTTGAGCATCAAACCAATTAGACACCTAGGTTTTATGTTTGCATATTTTGAGAGACATCATGTCTCAGGATGTAATAGAAACACACATATTTTTTGAATCTTATGGTGAACATTGATGAAAACATGTGATATATATATACATCTATTTTCCTATATGGATATTTTTCATGATATGATGATTTTTAAAAGTTATGTAAATACCTAATACAATGTTTAGCTAATGTGTCAGTTAAATAATCTGCATAATAAGTAAAGACCCAAAAGAAAATTGTTTAGAAAGCACACTAAGACAAAAGATTTCATTTTTACGTAATCTTGAAAACAAAAGTAAACTATGCTTGAAAAAAATGGGCACAGGCATGCCCCCAACATGGTGACTCGATTTGAGGTACATGCCCCCCAAGCTTTAGTCCAGCTATAATGAATGAAAAGTAGATGGAATGAAGGTTCAAATTACGAGATCAGAGAAAGACTCAATTGGCGTTTTATGAGATCTGATCAAAGGCTCGAATTGAACGGGAACGTGTTTCATTGTTTTAACGAGGTTTACACATTAAAATAACTATCCTCATGACTTAACTCATGTTTTTAATGAGGTTTACATAGAATATGAACTATCCTCGGACGAGTTTGTTTCATTTCTTAAGGAGGTTGACACAAGAAAATGAATTTTGCTCCAAAGAGATTTTACCATAACGAATAACAGGTCATGGCTTCCAAGAGGTTCACATCTAATGGGAGAAAAACATCTCAGAAATTAAGACCCAATGCCCCCAGCACACGATGCACAATGACATTATCACTAAATGCAGGCATAGGGAAGGTAGCCACATAATAAACCTGTGGTGGGGAAACTATAACCGACGGATAAAAATCCAGCAGAGATGATTGTGGGCCAGCTGCCACTTCAGGACCAAATAATTAAAGCTGATAAATGGTCATGATCCAACCTTTGTGTGGAAAAAAGATCACACGAAAGAGGGAAGAGACAACCACACCCGTGGCATAAGCATAGTCACATCCCAAGAGTAAATTAAAATCCAAGGGACCTTGGACCACCATCACGTCTATATAGATGGTTTTTCCTCCCAAAGTAATAGGCAACTTTGGAAGTATCCTTAACGGTTGACTGGTTCCTCTGTTAAAAGCGAACATATTCTGCGTAACAGGCACAAGTGGTGGAGAACCAAAAGCTTTCCAAGTAGTGGAATATAGAATACTAAGAGACGCGCCTTCATCTATAATGGTGCTAGGTACGACCACATCAAATTTTTTTACTGTGATCTCAAAAGGCACATAAGAAGGAAGGCAGTATCCTGCAAATGAACTCCAATCGCAGGAAGTGACCAAACTACTTGGAGGGGGTACCATTGAACTGAGATTTTCATCCCCTAGTGTTACTGGAGCAAGAGGAGCATCCTCTTGGACCTCCATCATGGGAGCAGGAGCCGCAACTTCTTGAGTCACAAGAATGGGAGGATATTTCTCCAAGTCCATGGAATATAAAGAAACAAGAAGAATGTGGGGGGAATGATATCCACTCTCTACGCAAAAACCTGATGAACCATAGGTGACATTAGATTAACCGATTCGACGACCAGTGGTTGGTTGGGAATGAGTTCTAGAATTTGAATTTCTAAATGAATGGGATCGACCAAGAATGACTCTTGACTGAATGTGGTGTCAACTAGCGAAGGAGTCGAAGAGAGCTTCTTGTATCCAACTAGAAGGCAGGGTGAAGAAACAACAAGGTTTTCCAACACTCTTGTGGCTTCACCCATGTACAGACAAAGGTGAATGGGATGATGTTCTTCACACCAATTACAGGGATTGGTAATATTACCCTGTTTCTTAAGAGCCTTATCATGGCTAGTCGAAGATGTGCCACCAATATGACTTCCAGAAGCCTAAGGCAACGACGGACGACCATCGGATCATGTTTCAAGCACCTTAGGAATGCTAGGGAAATCTCGAAGAAGATGGTCACCCTTGCACAACATGCAAGGGAATTTGACTTTCCATGGAATGTTGGATGGTTTTTCAATGAAAGGGGTCTGAGGCACAATAGCCATAGGGCTAGCCTCTCTGTTAGCTAAATTATTCTTCTTCGTCTTCTTCTTCTTCTTCTGAGCCACCGAGTTACTAGAATCCTCACTTTCACCATGTGAAGTAGAAAAGGAAGACGAAGAAATAGGCGAAGAAAGGGAGAGGTCCACCTTAGAATCATCATGATGTTGTTTCATTGGAGGGGATAATTGTACAATGGGCAGAACATTCGAGACCACCGAGGTCGAAAACAACCAAACAAGCAACCCAACTGTTAACCCAGGTAGGGACAATGTCACCATATAAGGAGCACCAACATTCCCAAAAGTAGGAAAAGGACTAGGATTCCCCTCAGAGGGGATTCCTTGGTTGGTAAACCTTGGAAAAGTTTCCATTGGAAACAACCTTAAAACAAAATACTAAGGAATATAACTTTAACCAGGAATATTTCGTGAGCAGTTAATTTTTTAAGACATTGAAAAAAAACTCTATCGTTTCATATTTTAAGAGTCAAGAAATAGGCAAAAGGTGACTCTATCACTTTCAGGTTGAAATAAGTGTGAAAGGACAAGCGCTCGACGATCTCTTCTATTTTTAAGGAGTCACGAAAAGATCAAAATGACTACTCAGGTACTCTAAGCAAGACAGTGTACCAAGCTTCCGTGAACTGCCATATACACCTTGGTGATCAAATGAAAGAAAAATGACCGAGGACTTAACGTAGGTGCAGGTAGTCTCCCCGAATGATGTGTTCGATGTATTGCAGTTACAAGGTGGCAGACTCAGCTTCCTATGGATAAAAGGATTGAAACCTAGAGGGGTCTCCCTTTATATACTCGACGGTACGGGAGCACAAGTCTATACTAGCGATGTCTAAAGCCATATGGCGAACGACAAATACTAGGTTTTAAGACGTCATAATATGTCTCTAGCCTAGACCACTAAAGATGTTGTGTTAGGTTCCAATGCTTCCGTAGGTTAATTGAATGAATTTTAAAGTTGATCATGGATTATGTTATAGTTTCAAGGCCCTACCGAATTTAGATCTCAAATTTCCTAAATGCAAGCTATATGCAAAAGAATACCATATTTAATTCAATGAATGCTAATTATGAGAAGGATAGAGATCTTTTAAACAATCGCAAACAATAAGAATATGCGAAGAAATCCACTCATGCATCTAATGCAATCAAACAAAAATGAAAAAAACACTTTCCTAGACTATAAAATGCTAGTTATGCAAAATAATGTTTCACTTTCGATGCAAAGGAAAAAATGAAAAGATTTTTTTTATTATCATACAGTGAAATGAAGCACACAATGCGCTGATTTTATGAAAAACAAAATGAACATTAGCCTAAGTATTGCGAATGTAGGAATCGAAATGAATGAATCAATCAACGCAAAACAAAAACAAGAAAGCACTCAAATTAATGCTGCAATCTTCCAAATCAAAATAAAGTTTTCAAAGTAACCCAAACAACCAATGTAATCTATGTTCGGAGGAAAAAGGAGAAGAATCAAACAAAAAACAAAATGATCATTCAACCAAATAAAACACTAAGAAGGATCAAGAAAACTTAGCGCAATCAACCAGGGAATGAGACTGACAACAATAAAAAAGACTTGATTTCCAAACAAAAGGCTCAGTGCACCAAGACACTTAGAAACCCTAAGTCCTTAAAGTACACTGATAAGAAAATAGACAAATGACTGAGAAAAAAAAGCCTACAGAAGTAAAAATAGTCCCAAAGGCTCAATTACACACAAAAAAAACCCAGAGTCAAGCAAAATTGACCAAAAGACTCATCAAGGAGGTCAAACCAAATCCTATAGCATTCGACGTGACTGTAAGGTGGTAATCCGCCCCAAACAGGGGTTGGCGCGACAAGCCGGATAACTATGGGGAAAAGGAAAAACCAAAAATCAATGAGCAAAGGTTAATATTAACACTCTGGAGCTGAACAGAGGATATAAAATAAGAAAGAAAACCAGAAAAAGACGGATAAGCAAATCAATGACCGAACCCAGAAAGCTGAAATGAAAAACTCACACTAATCCCCAGTGGAGTCACCAATTTGTTAAGCAGGTAAATCCTCTTTGCGGACAGAGACGATCCCTCTAGTCTTAGAGTGGGTCTAGAAACAAAGAGACATGCTAGAGTGTTGATTCCTAATTACTGAATGAAAATAGCACACGATAAATCGACCTACTTGGAGTCCAATGCTATCGTTGGAGCTGTAGCGGTGATGGCCTCTTGCTCCTGCCTCGGTAAGTCACAATCCTTCTATAGTCATGCTTGGGTACCTGCACATAGATCAGCAAACAAGAATAGCATACGACATAATAACTTCATTCATAACTACTATCTAGTCAAAGAGGGCTAATAATATTGCATTAAACAAATAACATAACACAAAATGGGAACCAAACAATAGTCATGTATATGTATTGATATAAGGAAGAGTTAAAACCAAATCTTTGATGTCGCAGTCTCCTCCAGCAGGGTTCAACTGAAACACGTCTCAGATGCTCATCAGGGGATTCAGACAAGATGAGGGCATGGACTTAAGCTCTCTCAACGAAGTTCCTTCTTGTTCTATCTCTTCAATAGTTCAACTATAGTATACTCAGTTCTCCATGTTTAGCTAGCTTATGCAAGGAGACATAGCTTATTTTTATAGAGAAAAAGGAGGAGGTTGGGATCCCTACAAAGGTGGAAGGGAATACCATCCTTTAGGAGGTTCCCGCAAGAGGTGGAAACCATAAAATGAAGGAGGGAGTCTGTGGTTATTCAATCCAACCACTCCCAATGAATCATCCTTGAAGTTGTTAGAGTGGAATCTCCCCCTCTATTTTTGAAAAAAATTCCATAAAAAGCTTGGTGCGGGTGGCTAACTGGGAAAGAGCGCCCACTGGCATTAGGTCCAGTGTTAATCTTCTTCATTGGCACGAAGGCAGAACTGACTACTCGCGCCAAGGAAAAAATAGGGGTTTTTGAAGCTCTTCTTAGGGAATTGTCAACACGAGGAATATTTCTCTCATGTAAAGGGATGCAATGATGGTCTTTGCAAGGCATGAAAGTTCTTATTAGTCAAAAAATTGACCCTCCAATGTGAGAGATGGGGATTGCAGGGACAGTGAGAAAATATTGTGTAACAGTTGCGTGCACCCCAACAATTTGAGGGCAAGGTCATAAAGCTTTCATTTATCATTAGTCAAACCATGAACCTGCTACTGCAACAATAACATCTCTTCCTCTTGTTTCTTTGTAGCCTCCTTCTGCTTCCATTCTTCCCAGCCTCTCTTCAATTATTCCTTTGTCCTTTTCTCTTGTAGGGCACCTATTTTCTTATGATGTTATTTTAGTGATATCATTCCCTCCTTGAGGGAAAGTGCCTCTTGTTTCCATTTCCTCAACTTAGAGATTAGTGAAATCTTCTCGGAATTCCATCCTCTTGCGGAACCCAACGTTCCACTACTTTCAATATCAATGGCCTGTGTGACAACCTCTCTAGGGTGGGACTACTCGACCTTAGCTGGTGGTTCTTGTGTAACAACAATGTCATAGGTGGGTTCTTGTGTATCAGTCTCTTTCCTTTCACCTTGGTCAGCCTCTCTATTCACCATTGGTTCCTGTGTAATAGCAGTGGCCTCTACAGGTTCTTGTGTGTCGGCTTCAAGGTTGATTGCCATGGGTGGCTTTGCTTTAACTCTTGGTTCTTCTGTAATAGCAGTATGTTCAACAATTTCTTGTGGAGTAGCCTCCCTAGGCTCATTTTACTCTCCCTTGAGCAGGTGCTTACCTGACAAACTTTATACCCTGTTGTGGCTAACTCTTGGGCACATGATGCATATATGGATCCTGGATTTTTCTCCTCCTCGGCTTTCTTGACATCTTTATCTAGGGTATCCAGCCCTGAGGCTTCTGATTTCCCAGGTTCGACTAATCTCTAATTTAACTGTTCATTTCCTCTCTTTAAATTTTCAATTTCTAAAAGTAGAGTATGAGTTTTGTTCCTACCTACCGAGGAGGGTTCCTTTTCTTCTTCTTCCTTCTCTTCTACGTTCTTTTGATTCTCAGCTATTGCCGACAGTTCTGTTGGCACCTAAATATACACCCTTTGTTTCGGCCGTTTGTCTCCAATCAGCTCATCAATGGGCCTCTTCCTAATTCTAGCCTCGGTGGACTGAGTTTGGACTCCAGCCTCTTCATGAATTTTTCCCAAAGACTCGGTTTGTTTCCCCGAATCATCCTGAAATTTTTCATTTAAAATGTTCCCAACTCTTTCCTTGTTGGTTTAAGGCATCCAACACAATCAGTTTGATAAGACCATGGTTGGTAATACAAGCTTCAGGATGTGCTGCCAATTTTTCTGCTGCAGGCATATGCTTGATATTTCCCAGCAAGAAATATGGAAGATTGATCTTTTTTTGGTGCCGAAGATGGTTCAATAAAGGAAAGGGGTAATTGAAGACAATTGTAGAACTTCCCTCACAGGTAATTTACTTGATAAAATTCAGGGAAACATCTGCCCAAGGTTGGGGAAGTGATATTCTATCAACCCCTCTTCCTTTCTTCTCCAGGCTTTCTTCTCCTACAAGGAACTCATCCTTCAGAGAAGGATCATTAACCTTCCTACTAAACCATCTTCTGCCCTCGGTTGACAATGTGGTGAGTCTAGAGACAAATTATTCTATAACTTCGATCCACAGACCCCTAACTTGGGTTTTATGATTGTTTAAATTTCTGGAGAATTCCATCACAATTGTTTCATACAAACCTTTCAACCTTTGAAATAAATCGAGCCACCCAGCATCCCTAAATATCTTATATGCTTATGGGAAACTCTGTAAAGCTTCAATGGAGTGTCGCTCATGTATCACTACTAATCCTCCCATATTTTTTTTTATCCTTGACTAATCCTTAAGCTCAACCAACCATGATATTGACGTGCTCCTTGATACCTCCCAGCAACCTACTTTGCTATCATGGATTGAGAATTTAGATTGAAGGTGCACAAACTTCCGACAGAGGGGGATGATTGAATGTCATGGCACAAGGTGAAAATATTTTAAGTCACTGATCCGTACTCACACATACCTTCAATTAATGTCCAATTATGTAAAGTGACGTGCTTCAAGTACGAATATTATGTTCGGTAATATCAGGTCATGATTGGCATAGTGTTTAGTGTGTACAAATACTTGATACTTGGTGATGTAATTCCAAAACTTATTGATAACATGCAATACTGCTAGTAATTATTTCTCGGTCATAGTGTAATTGAGCTCAGCTGGAGTTAAATTCTTGCTGATATAATAGATGGCATAAGGCTTCTTTTCCTCTAGGTGACCCAAAACCGCACCTACAACTATGTGAGATGCATTTGTAAAGATATGAAATGGAATTTTTCAGTTTGGTCATCATAAAATAGGTGTTGCTATTACACAATTCTTTAGCTTCAAAAAGGCTTGCTCACACTACCCTGTCCACACAAATTTCACATCTTTCATAAGAAAAGAAAACAAAGGAGATGCAATCCTTGAAAATTTTTCTATAAATATTCTATAGTATCTTGCATTTCAAAGAAAGCTACGTACCTCATTTTGAGTCCCGAGAGTTGGAATTTTTGAGATTACCTCAATTTTTGCAGGGTCTAACTTGATTCCATTTTCTGAAATGAAGTGCCCCAGCAGAATGCCCTTAGTCATCATCATGTGTCACTTCTCAGTGCTCATGGAAATATTAGTTTGTACACAATGTTCCAACACCTTTCTGAAATTAACTAATGTTATTTCAAATCCATCTCCGTAGGGTTAAAATCATCGATGAAAATTTCAAGGCAGTCATTCTACAGATCCAAAAATATACCCAATATTTCTCTTTGAAATGTTGTAGGCGCATTGTTGAGGCGAAAAGGAAGGACTTTGTACGCAAAAATACCCCATGGACAAGTAAATTTTGTCTCATCTTGGTCTTCCGGAGAAATATGTATTTTGTTATAGCCACTGAACCCATCTAGGAATGAAAAAAAAAATATCCGAGAAAGAATATCCAATAATTGATCTATAAATTGTGAAGGAAAATGGTCCTTTTGGGTGGATTTATTAAGTTCTCTATAATCTACACAGACACTCCATTTTCCATTATTTTTCGGAACAATGATGAGCAGAGACACCCACTAACTGTCGGAGATGGGATAGATGAAGTTAGCATTAAGGAGTTTTTGTAATTCCTCTTTCACTATCTCCTTAAGTGTGGTATTCATTTAGCATTGCGGTTGTCTAACTGGTTTTCAACCATATCTAAGGTAAATGTAGTGAATGCACAAGCTAGGATGGGCTCCTTTCATATCAGTGTAATCCCATGAAAATGTCTTTGTATACTTCTATAACAGTTTTATCAGAAATCTATTTTGTTCATGAGTTAAATTAGGAGTAATGTTTAAATGTTTACCTTGCCCAATTTTGACAGGACTGATGTTAGTATGCGTAGTGGTTCTCATATGTTCAATATTTACATCATCTATCTCATCCTCCTCCCCAAAATGTCTAATGGAAGAAACAAAAAGGGAATTTCTAATAAATCTGTTAATAATGTCATGCTTTGTTTCATCATTAAAATATTGTGCTTTTCCATGTGTGACGAGAGGTAGGGATAAATTGGATTCACGTTCAAATTCGTCCTAGCAGGGACTAGTCAAATCCATGTGTGGTTTAGCTGGGGGGTAAAGGTTCAGATTCTTAGTGACATGCCCATCTGAGATCACCATAGATCTAGATCTACATCTAATAAGTACATCTGTAGTGGCTATCCACGGTCTTCCCAAAATTAAAGGATGACACCCAAGGTTGGATTTCATTTGCAAAATGAGAAAATCAGTCGGATATCTCCAAGAAGCTACAATAATCACCACATATTCTATCATTCCTTCAGTTTGACATGGGACCTATCTACTAATTCAAGTATTGTACGTGTAGGTTTGAGTCCATGAAGTCCAAGGGAGTTAAAAAGATCTTTGGTAATTACATTAAAGGCCACCCCCAAATTGATCAAATTTATAGTTATGGGTGAGTCAACAATATAGACAGTAACTGTAGGATTTATTTGGTCGTTATATTTAGTTAAAAAAGGCCAATTAGTCATTAGTTTGGACAGTTTCCCCATAAAATGGATAGTAGCAAGGTCCTTCAGCTTCCTTCCAGGATTTTTAGCACATATATATCTCACTATTTTGGCATAAATATGCACTTCCTTGAGGGCTTGTAACAGCGGAATATGCACATACAAATTTTGTAATTCCATGAGAAACTCTGATTCAGTTTGTGAGGCTGGGCCAGTTTCAATTAATTGTTGAGGGTATCGAGGATCCTAAGCTCTTACAGCTAATTCAACTGTCATAGATGAACCAACCCTTCTTGAATTCATTGTTGAAGGAACAATAGACCTTTCCAAGCTTGCTGCTACAGGTGTAATCGTTGCTAATGTATCTTCTGTTACAGGTGTAATAGTCATTTCAGAATCGAATATACCCCCTTTGGGTGGCTCAATTTCTTCTTGAGTGATGATAGGAGTGTGGCCAAGTATGATTACTTTTCCCGATCAAAGTTGAATCTCATTGAGCCCAATAAGAGTAATAAAGTAATTCTATAAAGTAGTCAGAGTGTCTATGCTCTGGGATGACTTATTATTTGGATTGGGGTTAGGTTTCACAAGAAATTGGGGTCAGATAGGAGGTGAAGGAATTCAGAGACGAGGCAGCTATAATAGTTATCACTACATTGGTAGTGCAGAGGGGCTTGGACCTTGGCCATTACCTCTCCAATTATGATTCCAAGGATAAGATTGTGACGTGGGATATTGCATTGGTGGAGGGTAAGGCCATTGGTTCCAAGGCGAGGAAGGAGTAGGATATGGCCATGGAAATTGCTGACCATTATAAACATTATTCCAAGGATTAAAAGAGGAAAAATTTGGAGGCATACTTGTAGGTTGCGGCTGCCATGGTCTCTTTGATCTGATGAAGTAGGAAGACTAGACTTCCTCGTTCGATTCCTTAAGCACTGATTTCAGTCTAGGTATTTATGGGCATTGACTAGTGGAATGTGCCAACTCACAAATGTTGCACAAGCTAACATTGTTCACTTCACATTCCCTTTGTAAATATTTCTTTTTGCATGGAGGACCGAATATTTTCAAAGCTGCTTCAACTTCTGCTTGTGCCTTCTTGATTTGTACTTTGGCGATTTGGGCAGATAGAGTACTGAGGAGGTCGATTTTTAATCCTCAAATATATTCCAAATCTCTTCTCTAGTTACTCCTCCACTTGTGGAATTCTGTATCTGGACTGAAGAGTCCCGAACTAAACTCCTTCCCTTGGCTGATCCTCTTGAACTCTGCATATAGATCTTCATTATTTCTTCAAGTGATTCCTGTGATATGTCTCCTTTCCCCATCATATTCAAATGTTCCAGAAATTCATCTCTCATACCTCTTAGAAATATTTTTTTCAATATTTCCAGAGCTAAGTCACCATACTTAGACCTTTGTGAATTATAATGGAACCATTCCGTGTAGTCTTCAAAGCTCTCCTCTTCCTTCTATGCAATTCTGAAGATTTATTCCTTCAAATCTCTGGTTCGACAGTAATCCTGATACTTAGAAAGGAATTCTTCCTTCATGTCACTCCAAGTTCGTATCGTACCAACACCCACTCTCATGAACCATATCAACACTACTCCTTTTAGAGTATCAGGAAATAGTTTTAGCTTCTCGACATCCGAAGTGTAGTCCTAACTTATACATAGGACATCGAACTCAAATATGAAATGTGTCAGGATCTTCAATGTCCATCCCTCAAAAGGATGGTAGAGATGATAAGGGAATATTTTTCATAGGAGCTTCATCTCTTGTTTCCAGTATTTGGAATTCAAAAGTAACAGTACCATCTGTTTTACTATTTGATCCCCCATAGTTGATCCTTCCCAATGAGATGAGGTGACATAAGAATGTACAGGGGATTGACAGATGGATAAGGGATCAGGATCTTTCAGGATCAGCTACCTCACTGCACTACTTGAATCCAGATGATGATAATCAAATAAGATTTGTTTCAGTTGAGGCCTTGGTTGTCCTTTTCTGGTTTCCCCTTGTCCTTCAATTCTAAGATTTTGATCAGCAACTTTCCACCATTTTTTATGATTTGGAGTCTTAATATTAGCAGTGGATATGCTGGGTGAAGGATGGTGAGGTCTAGATACTGAAGGTGTAGATGCCTCCAACCTTAATATAGTTGCAACTTTATGTGGTCCTGTCTTGTTGGTGTCCTTGTATGAAGTGGATTTTTCTTTTTCTGCTTTTAAAGTCAGATCATACAGTGGTGAGCCCGCTCAGGTATATTAGATTGATGCACAGATTCTTACCTCTCTTCTTACCACCCAGCAACTGTATAGTGAAAGGCACATTCTAGAAAAACAACAACCAAAACTCACACTTTTAGGTGTCCAGTGTAGCAATAGTGAGCCTGCTCAGGTATGTTAGAGTGATTCGCAGGATCTTACCTCTCATCTTACCTCCCAAAAATTGTTGACTAAGAACACCCTAAAATCAAACAAATAATTCTGGTTGATTTTGTCATCACGGACATCCCCGACAACGATGCCAAAATGTTGAACTATTTTAATAACTGTTAATTTACTAAGGCAATACACATAAATTATCAATCCTGGGAGATATTTTATTTCAATCACAATTTCATTGCGTGTGCCGATACATCATACTAGAAGCATAAATAAAACAAAAAGAAATTATTTCTAAACCAATTGCTAGAAATTAACTCTCATGCAAGACTGAAATATCTACAAGAATGCATTCACATTTCATATAAACTGGTATCTAGTGTGCCACACAATAAGTACGCTAGCTGGTACTTATAATTGAATCTATGCAACAACATAATAAATACCTAAACTGAAGCAGATATACTTACAACTAAAACTGCAATGGTAGCACTTCACAAATACGTCGAAACAAATATGAAATATACTACTGCTACTCTATCACTGCAGTCCATATTAAAGAGGATGGCCATTCCACCCTAACACTGTGCAGGAGAATATATAAATTAAATAAGAACTAAATCTTTCAACACATGTAAATGATGATATTTTTTTGTGCTAACCTCCTGACCTTAGAGGTCCGAGTGCTTATAAAAGTTACAAAACTAGAAAATGAGGAATAGATCATTCATGAGAATATTACAATTCTCATGCTGATCAAAATAAAGTAATTATAGTTACAATTGATTCCCTCAATAGAGTCTTGACTCAGAAAATATTGATTTAAATCAAAGCTACCTAAAGTTGTTCTCCTAAATGATGAGACATAATGACTCCTATAGGTGTCGTTGGAATTCGATAGTTGTAGCGTAAAAACTTTTGAATATAGGTCAACATCCAGAACTTGACAGTATGCAATCAGAACTGCAACCGTAACAACAATCTCTAACAATGGGTCTGTAACATCGTCGTGATGTAACATCATCGTAGTGTAACAACAGAGGTCATGAAAACGAAGGCATTGAATCTTTGCGAGGTAGTAGTACCATGTAATAGCACATTGTAATAGAATGCTCCCAACTGGTTCTATGCACTTGTATGTTTTGGGTCTCTTGTGCTCAAAGTGGTATCTGAAAGAACAACAAAAGGACCAAAGAATTTCATCCAATATTCACCCTAGTTAACAACAAAAATGAAACAATACATCATAATAATTACCAAGAATGACAAGATAATAAACACAGTAATGTTACATTGTTTTACAATAAGGAGAAAGGAAAAAGGAAAAGATAGTCCCAAGGTTGGAGGTCAAAAGGCGTAGAAATAAGAGAAGAAAATGTAGGAAATAAGTACAAAAATGACACCCAACACTAAAGTACAAGAAGGAGACTGAATACTACATCTTATTTGGAAATATGACAAGGGTTATAAGGAAGGGTTTCAACTTTCTTTGGAATATCAATGCATCCATCAAGTATTGTATAATGAATATCATATCTAATATTGTGAAGGAATTAATAGATATAATTTTTTTCTCTACTTTATTAGGCACTTTCAAGGATTATAATGTATGGGTTATTGAAAATTGTGCCTCGAGAAATATGATGAAATAATGTAGTGAACTTAAAACCATATCAAAATTAAACTCCTCTCACTCAATCAAACTTGGATATAAGAATAAATATCAGGTGAAAGATATTGGATCTACCTCATTGGATCTCTAGACTGGTGGAAACATTCACCTCATCAATATTTTATATGTTCCAGGTTTGAAGAAAAACTTAATTTCTATTTATTTTCTTGATGATAAGGGTGATAAGGTTCCTTCTGTTGATGGAAAGGTTTTGGTTTGGGGTGAGGGATATAATATTAATGATTCTAGGGTGATTGGGATTCATGAGGGAAAATTATATATGTATTTTTACACCTTTATCTCATGCCTTGGTCTAGTTTGAGGTGAGCCCCTTCGAACTATAGCACAGAAGGTATGGAAACCTTCATTATAAGTACTTGGCATCTCTAAGTCAAATGGTCAATGGAATCCATGAATTAAAGGAAGAAAACAAACGAACCTATAAGGGATGCACTCTGGGTAACAATGTGAAGAAGAAATTTGCAAGAAGTGATACCACTTCTAAGGAGGTTTTAGATCTCATACATTCATATGTATGCAGACCTATGGAACTTAAGTCTCTTGGTGGGAATTAATATTATGTAACCTTCATTGAATATTTATCGAGAAAAACTTGGTTATACCTCCTTATCAACAAGGATGAGGTGTTCAAAAAATGTCAAGAGTTCAAGAATGAAGTGGGGAACCTAACTGAGACTATTATACACTTCACCTGCGAAGAATATAATAATGCCAAAAATACTAGAACAATATTGTTAGAAACACATAAATAACACATAAAATGTGAGAAGCTGCAAAGATATTATATTATTCAGAAGCATAATTTAATGTTCACTTGTCTCTTCTAGGTGGAAACCTCCAACACAACAAAGCTCAATTACAATAAAAACTCGATGAGACTTCTCTTTCTCTCTAAGACTATATATATATATATATATTTATATATATATATATATATATATATATATATATATATATATATATATATATATATATATATATATATATATATATATATATATGACTTCAAGACATCCAAAGCCATAACCACTAATGGTCTCTTGCCCAATAAATGCTTATCATATTATTTATCAACTATGGCACATTTATAACTAAGTTTCATCTATGCAATATAATGCGGGTAAACCGCTTATAATCATTATTAATGTAGATAACAGATTACAGGATTTATTGAACCAACTAACCAATTACAACTATAAAGAGGCCCCTTGGGCTTATTACAGAAATAAATGGGTTAGTGTTGGACCGTAGCTTGCCCTCCCTGTTCAGAGGCATCCTTATTCTCATGGTTGAAGTTGTGGAAACTGATGAAGAATAATGGAGAGGTGTATTTCCATTTTATGAGTACTTTCTTGACCATGCGACCAGAAAGATGTATTTCTCAAGCATTGAGGACCTATTTGGATCTGAGCTAAAGTTAACCTTCCTCCTCTAATTTTGGAAGAATTTTCTAAACCCTGCAATTGTTCCCCACGACTTTGTCATGGCAGGATACATGGAAGACTACGTATATTTTTGAAGTGGGTAGTACTGCAAGTTTGTAAGTGGCTCCGCTGATATGCTTAATCACCTGATAAGGTCCATATAATTTTAGGGATAACTTATAGCATCCATTCTCTTTGATAAAGGTTTACTTATAAGGCTATAGTCACTAAAAAACTTGGTTACCCACTTAAAATGACCTCTTTGAATGGTGTTTGTCATCATATTACTTCATTCAATTTTCATCTTGATGGATATTACCTTTGAGATGAGTGATCATGGCAACACTATTTTGAACGAGCTTATGAACTGGTTGCACTTTGGAAGATCTTGGGAGATAAGAAGAAATCGAAGGTGAAAGTTGGCCATACACTTCCTCATATCGATTCATCTTGGTTGGTTCATTATAGTTAGTATTATACCACCATTCAACTAAACGCAACCATTGTTCCCATTGATGCTACTTGTCTAAAGAAAAACACCACAGATATGTCTCCAAACATTTTTTGACAACTTATACTTTTCCATATGTCTAGGGATGATAAGAAGTACCCATTTGGAGTTGTGTGTCCTATAGATTAATGATTTCTTACCAAATTTTTTTTATGAAAGTTGGATCTCGATCAGACACAATGGAAGTCATTCTGTCGTGCTATTTGAAAACATGATCCATGAAAACTAGAGCCACCAATGTTGGGGTAAATGGGTGCAGTAAAGCACAAAAATGAGCATATTTGGAAAGTTTGTTAACAACCATCATGATGACTACTTTTTTTTGTTGACTTTGGGAGACGTCGAATGATATCCTTGGAGACATATATCCATATGGAAGAAGGTATTTTCAAGGCTTGATTATTTCCCTTTTGCTGCATTTGTAGACTTCAAATTAAACTAAAAAAGAAATAATTTCTTACTTCATCTTGCCCCAAAATAAAGAGTGACATCTGCATGTGTAGAAATTATATCTTATGTGTTATATGTCCAAGATTCTCCTGATCTCACACTATTTTAACTTCATGCAAAATACAAAATCTATTCCACCATTGATTATCTGTGGAAATTAAATCAAGATTGCAATGCACACATGAAACAATAAAAGTTCACACACATTAACACAGTTGCTTAACGGGAAAGCCTGAAGCTGAAAACCCCAACTATATGTATATAATATATGTCATAGATATCATGTAAAAATCCTCATACAAAGTTGATCATGTCAAGATCTTAGTACAATACAATCGCTACACACTAATCAGGCCCGATCTTGCAAATCCATGCACCGATCTTTGCCACCTGCTAACCTACCTCTACTGCAAAATCCCTACTGAAGAATGGCTCTTAATGAGATCGAATTACTCCAGCCTTAATCATGAAATCCTCGTTGGCATCTCCACTTAGTGTTGGATGCAATCAATGCATCACTATAGTCACAACTGATAGTCACACTTGCTCTTTCACCTATCTCTTCACTGGTCTCCACTGAAACTACCATGCACTGTAGTTAACTGATGTATTGTTTAGTTTATTAATGAGTTATTATTTTTGAATTAATTAACTAATTAATTCACTCCACTCTCACTAGTGTATCAGTCAATTAGACTAGATACAACTAGCTCAACTGAGTCTAATTGAGTTAAACTAAATACAACTCCACCAACTACTTCTCCAACTCCACCAAACTCTGTCACATGAGTTATAACTGAAGTCCTCCATGCAGTAGCTCCAGTAAACCCTCAGGAATAGTGTAATTCCTTCTATCAGCTGTTGTGCCACATCTGTGCACTTAACTGGAGTGCTCCAAGAGAATAAGATAATGTTTAGAGTCCAAATATTATTAAGATCTAATAATATTCGACATATCTATTTTTAGACTATCAATCTAAAAATAGACTCCACCCAATATGTCTAAAAATAGAAGTCTATATATTTTTCCAACTTGACCAACCATCCACAAAAAGCATCCTGCAACTCATAGAATATGATTGATATGTCTAAAAATATGCTTTGAGCCAAAAATAGCCTACGGGCCCACTTAGTGAAGGCAACTCTTTTCGCTAAGCTCATCATCTTGTTGAATCTCAACACCCCCTCTCAAAAATATAGGGGTTATCAGCCACCCTGATCCTATCTCTATGGTATTCGAATTTGCTCCTGGTGAACGCCTTTGTCAGAATATCTGCATCTTGATCCTCCGTAGGAATGTAAGAAAGCAACATGATATTCCATTGCACACAATATATGATATGATGGTACTGGATGTCAATATCAGAACCGAACAAAACAACCAAGATTTTCCTCATCCATATAGCCTCGCATGCAGCCAAACTTGCTACTATGCACTCGGCCTCCATTGAACTGAGTGCCACAAATCTTTGTTTCTTACTATACCAAGAAACTGTTGTAGATCCGATACTGAAAATCCCTCCAGATGTGCTCTTTATGTCCGTTGGGCTTCCTGCCCAATCTACATCTGTGAAGCCATGTAGCTTCAACTCATCTGACTGTCTGTACCACAATCCATACCTAGATGTTCCCCTGAGATACCTCAGGACATGCTTGCTTGCCTTCCAAAATATCTTGGTAGGCTTCACCATCGCTTGTGAAAGCTGGTTCACAGCACAACATATGTCCGGTCATGTATTGACTAAATACATGAGCGAACCAACCAACTGTCGATAAACAGTGGCATCCACTACCTCTGCCGATGTAGCATCCTCTTTCCTCCAACCACTAGGAAGAGGAGTGCTGATAGGCTTGCACCCTTGCATGTGAAACTTCTCCAGTATCTCCCAGGCATAATTTCCTTGAGACACAAACAGTTCACCTTTCCATTGCCAAATTTCCAATCCTAGGAAATAATGAAGGAGGCCCAAGTCCTTCATCTCGAACTCCTTTGCAAGATCTGCCGTGCATGAGTGTATCAATAGTTGATCACCCATTAGTATTAAATCATCTACATAAAGCACAATGCTCAAAAGCTTACCCTCCACCACAATCTGGTATAGGTTTGGATCTGCCTCTCTTGGTGAAACCAAGTCCGGTGAAATAACTGTCTATCCGTGTGTACCAAGCACGAGGTGCTTGTTTCAACCCATACAATGCTCTTTTGAGTCTACACACATGTGAATCACTGTTGAAGATTTCGAATCCTTCAGGTTGCTCAATGTACACCTCCTCCTCAATGATTATGTTGAGGAACACAGTCTTCACATCCATCTGATGAATGTGCCAACCCATCTGCGCTAAGAGAGAAAGGATGGTCTATATGGAAGAATACCTTGCGACAAGTGCAAAGGTTTCTTCATAGTTGATCCCCTTGATCTGTGAGAAGCCCTGGGCAACAAATCTTGCCTTATACTTCTCAACGCTCCCATCAGCAACTTGCTTCACTTTGTAGATCCATCTCGAACCTACCACTGATTTCCCTTCCGGCCTAAGTTTCCTATGATGGGTTAGGAGTGTAATTCTTCCAAGATGCAATTTTTTAGGTTGGAGTTTGGGGAGAGCACCACACAATCCTTATAGCGAATAATATCATCCTTCCAATAGAAAATTTCTGAAGGAAAAGGATCTACTCATAACATTTATATGAGATACGATATAGATGGATACGAGAACTATTAATTTATAGGCCTCTTCAATCCAAGTTGGTATGGGACGAGACAAGGAGAAAATGGTGCCATCTTCTTCAAATTTGTGAGATACGACATTAGAAAAAACATTTTCAAGTCCCTTCTTATAGACTATCTTAGAATAATATTCCATCATTTTGGTGAGTCATTTATTTTATTGTGGCGATGATAGACACTACTCTAGGAATTATTTTAGGCTATGATTGTTAGTGCACATTTGGAAACATCTTTCAAATAAGTATGGTCACTAAGTGTCTACTACATGTAACATGGCCATAAGTTATTTCTCATATGTAGATCGACCTAAATGCTTTCGACTCAGTTTTTGATGGGTAAAGATAGTGGTTGACCATCCTACATTAGTACTTCTCCAATTCTCTTTCTCGAAACATCACATTCAATCAAAAAAGGTTTTCTGAAAAACTATTAGGGCCAATAATAGTGTTCAGCACATGACCTGTTTGAGAGCCAAGAATGCCTGCTGAGACATGCCAGCCTAGAGAAATGATTTTTTCTTGAGAATATTTGTGAGAATCATAGCAATGTTTCCATAATTTCTTGCACATTTTACCTAATATCTTGTGATACCCAAGAATCCCCTCAATATCTTCAAGTTTTTCGTTCGGTCCAATATTGCATTGACTGAATCTTTTTAGAATTAACCCTTACTCTGGTGTGGCACAAAATTTTTCCCAAATACTTCACTTCTTCCATGCCGAAACAACATTTGGATATTTTGAAAAATAATTTGTGATCATGCAAAAGTAGCAATACCTTGTAAACATGTTGAGGATGTATGTCTCATGTTTTGTTGTACTTTAGGATGTCATAAAAAAATCAGGACAAAATTTCTGAGATATGGTTTCAGAAGGTGGTTCAGGAGGCTCTAAAAATTGGATGGGGAATTACAAAGTCAAAATGGCATAACTAAGAATTCACAATGGCCTTCATGGGTTCTAAAGGTTGTCTTGGTAATTCCAAATTCATTAATCCATATCTGGTTATATCCCGAGTGAATGTTAGTCTTGGTAGCACATTTGGCACCACATATTTCATGAAGTAGATAATCAACTACTAGGATATATAATTTTTCCTCAATGGTGAGCTTTTTGAGGGCCCAAAATTCTAGCCATATGTGTCGCTAACCATATTTATCTAATATCGTGACTACTAGGCATGAATAAAGGCTAGTGTTGGGAAACTAATACTTTCTTTAAGGAGTTCCTTGATAATTTTTTCAATCTCATTCTTCTTTGAAAAAACATATCTATGAGGGAGGAAATTGGGTGGATGGGTTGTCGTAAGAAAAAATATGGATTCTTGCCATTGCAATATTGATTAACTAGGTTTAGAAATAATGGATCTGATCTAGATGGCAATGGAAGAACCCAAATCATTGGGGATTATGAAAGGTAGAAGGGTGATATTTGGATAACTAAGGAAAATATAGTCAAAAAGGAGTGTTATGTGCTACATATCACAATATATAGGGGTCCAACAATAGTATTCGACCCAATATTTCAGAGCTCCAACTAAGGAGGATCAATTGCACCCTTAGTTGTACTAATTGAATACCCTTAGTACATCCAAGCAATATCCCCTAGTGTTTTTATTAGTAATATTGTAGCAATATTACCAACAAATTATCTAACGTTTGTTTTTAGGTTAACCTAGGGGGGGCTACCAATATACCCACAGGTATGTGGAATTTTACTTCATGTGAGGTTCTATCTAATGCACTACTACTTGAATGGGAACCCACATGAACTAGATTTATGTATGAACACAATAAAATATATGAATAAGCTTAAAATTAGAGATTTAGTAGGAATAACACTTCATTCCATTAATATCAAACACTAAAAAATGCTTACAGATAAAATAGAAAATAAACTAGCTTGGGTGATTATAACTTATCTCTGAGAAGAGATGTAGCAGTTACATGCCTATCAACTATGTTACAATGAGGCTCAAGGGAATTTTTATTATTGAAAAATAAGAGAAAGCCCTAAAATACCAAAACCCTAACCCGAGAAGATGTAACACCAAGATTCTCGTAGCCAATTTCCTGCGGTCATAACTTGGTCATATTATCTCTATTATACGTGTATGATACCTCGTTGTAAAGACCTCTTCAAGGAATACAAATTTTGACATGATTTACATGAAATAATTGGAGGAATCATGACCAAAATATTTTTTTTGGGGCATAAAAACGGCTCTGGAATATTATGACCCGAAAAACTACTAAAAATAGTAAATAAGAAAACTGATGAAGCTTACTATATGGAATAGGTCGGTGGCCACCGATATCCACCTGGATCACTGCAAGGGTTAGAATGGAGCCCAATAAGTGTGATCATCTCATCTGGTTCTTGTGTGCATGGCTGCCCAAATTTTCAAGTTTATGCACTCAACAACAAATCCCATGGTTTAAATACTCAAGAACATGTCTTTATTTTGTCATGAGAAAGTACTTATATACCACCTGTGATACACTTGATGTATGAATAATATAAAAATGTTATAAATACAAGAAAAATATTGCTAGAAACACATGAAATGAGATAAGCTGCAAAGATATTATATTATTCAGAAGTAGAATGCAATGTTGACTTTCCTCTTCAAGGTGAAAACCTCTAAAGAGAAGAGCTAAATTGAAATAAAAAATAAACAAGAATTCCCTTAATATATATGATTATATATAGATTTGTGACATACAAAACCATCACTACCCATGGTGCCTTTCACAACACAGGTTAACCACCTTATTTATTAATTATATATTGTTTATAACTAGTTTTGATCACTTTTCTATAATGCGGGTCAACCACTTAAAGTAATTATTAATGAGAATACAAGAATACAGGCTCTGTTGAATCAACTAAATAATTATGACTATAATAAGGCCCCTTGGTATTATTACATAGTTAAATAGGTTAGTGTTGGACCTTAACTAAGAGAAAGATCAAGAACCTTATGTCAAAAAATGGCGGAAAATACACCACCAAAGAACTGGTATCTTTCTGCAAGGAAGCAAGGATGAAGAGAGAGCTTATCACTCTTTATAATCTTGAAAATTTTGGTGTGGTTGAAAGAAAGAATAGAACTATTGAAAATTTTTCCATGGCCATGCTACAGGATCAAGATCTCCCTCAATTCCTATTGGGAGAGGCATGTATGACAATTGTTTACATGTAGAACCAAAGTGTTGGGAAAAATAATGAGAGGGGGGGTGAATCAATATTTATAACTCACTGTAAACTTTTAATTTCTCTTTACTAATTTCTATACGTGACTTTAATCAACCCAACTAGCATATACACATGACTATCTTTAATCAAAGTTGTGTATGTCCAGAGATCTTATTATGCAAATAATTATTTACTTAGATCAGCGCATCATTCGTTCATCAGATGTTTAGTAAGAAGTAAGCATGCGCAGTAAGAACATAATAAATCATCACACATAAGAAACACACATGAACACCAGGATATAAGGTGGAAACCCAATTTGGGAGAAAAACACGGTTGTTGTCGTCTTTGTCTTCAATACTTATTATAAAGAGAAATTCTTACAATCTTTTACTGGCGCAAACTCATACCAGCACATAGGTGCCCACCTGGAGAAGGTTGCAACCTTCTCTCGTTCTCCAGCTACTACTAGAAAGGAGCTCCAACCCCCTAATCTCGTTTACCAGCTACCACTCGAAGGGAGCTACGACCCCCTGCTTCTCGTTTAGTAGCCACTCCTGGAAGGGAACTACTACCTCTTGATCTCGTTTACCAGCAACCACTGAAAGGGAGCTATGACCCCCTTACTGAAGGCTTCGACCCTCAACACCACCGCAGACCAATTTTCATCAATTTTCACACTAGATCCAAACAACTTCAACACACCACAACTTGTAGGCCTCTTTTCATCAGATTTTCAGAATGGACCCACTCCACACATTTAATCTCAAATAACATATACCAAACTAAAACTTATAACCCCATCAATTCATTCATTGAATAATCAATCAACCAACCAACCACTGATCTTTAATCATAATCAACTAGCAGAATAATATTCAAACAACCCAAATCTGTATGAAGACATCATTGACAGACAACAATATTACAGCAACACAGATCATAGATTTCCTTTTGCACACCTCAGAAAAACAATAGATCCCATACGTGCTTTTGCTTAATTGAACCCGCATATATATGCGCTTTTAAATATATTAACCTGCATATAGATCTGCAACTATTTTAGGATTGCACAATTATTCAAAATAAATAATTAGCTCAGATCTTACCCTTTTATTCAACAAACATTCACCAGATCACAGATCTAAACATTTCATAGTCAGATCTAAGAAATACATGGTCATTCTAGGTCTAGAGATATTGATCCATCATTGTATTCATAGGTGCATTATTATATTAGGTCTATTAATAAACTGTAACCCATTCCATGCAGATATACGTGAAAGTGAAGTATTCATTCAATCCCAGACTCATGCACACATTTGCACTATGATCTTCTTCTCCTTATATAGTTTTATCTTTTACCAATACATGAGCCAAAACCACACAAATTCCGATTATATTCTTGAAGGGAATCAAATAGACAATAAAACGCTCAATACTGTGGGCTAATACCATGGTAATGCCCCTTGGTATCATAATTTTAGAGTGCAAAAGGCATACACAACTTTGCTTCTTTGTACCCGTGTGTATATGCGACTTCTCTTCATAAAAACTGTGTATATACTAATTCTAGATGTATGCGTGGGTTTCCTTCATAAAAGTAGCATATACATTTCCTCCATACGTGGTTTGCCTTCATCAAACCTGCGTATACATTGAGAAATATTTCCTGTTTCATTTCTCTAGCACTTACTTGAATTCCTTTCTCTATCACATCTGAACTTACCTGTAGAAACATCATTTTTACATATTTAAAAAATAGGTTGCTATCAAAAGGCAACTCATCAAGTAGGTTTCCATCAAGGACAACTTCATCAAGTAGGTTGCCATCAAGGACAACATATTTCATCATATTGCCAAGAATCTCCCCCTTTGGACTTGATGGCAACCATGATGGTGTTTGATCACGACAACAAATATATACATTAATCATAACTATTATTCAAATGCCAAGATACTCTCCCCCTTTGACATCAAGGGCAAAGGGCGGATCAAAATGAAATCAAGGTTTCTCTTTCCTTGTAGAAAGAAGAGCTCTGTAGATCTGATGTGCACTGAGTTTACCTTGATTCCCCTGAGTTCATGCTGAATCTTCAGACAAATTTTTCGATGAAGTACATGACTCTATAACTCAACCAAGTATGACCATTCCTATCACCAAGGACTCATACTTACATCAATGATCCATCCAAGAGGAGTTACATATTTGACTCAACTTTCCAACCAAGTGGGTTAACAAATTTTGACTCAACTACCCAACCAAGTGGGTTTACAAATTTGAATAAGTCCTTACATGACTGAATATGAAAATTTTACATCATAGCTCTCGACATGACCTTTTCATCAAATTACATATATGATTTTTTTTATAACCAAGACTGAAAGACCTCAAGGGAGAGATCATATTTCAAAACCATCATAATTCCAACAGTGCATTATTCACCGCAAGGCTAATGCTCCCCTAAGCTTGAGCATCCTGAACATCTTCACCAACTAATTCATAAAAGCATCTTCATCAAGTAGATAATAAAAAGTTAATATCATATCATCAAATATAACCATCAACATCAGATCATGAAATTTATTACTGTCAACAACATATTAGAAAATTTTATTGAGTCTACTTCACTACTTTTCTTATCAGAGAAAAACATATGCAACTGTCACCATTGGGACTCGCGTCTATACGCGACTTTATTTCATGAAACTCACGTATAGAAAGTGAAATACAAAAATTTTCACAGCTCCATCTCCCCCTGAACTTCTACCACCTATACCTATCTTCTCTTGTCACATCAAATGCATTGTCAGAAATATAAACACAACCATAATTACCAAACCATCCATGGGAATTACCATATATTGCTCCCCCTATGATGATACATTACTGATTCCTATAATGTATATCACATCACTCCTGCAGTCATTATGAGAAGTAAACTTTAGAAGCAGATGACTGCAGTAGCGTCAATATTCCCTACAATTTTTACCAGTGCTTCTTCTTTTTCCATCTTTGCTTGACATTTCTTATTGTGTACTGGAAATTTTCCAATTTTTCAGATTTGTTCATCATACTTAACCTCCATTCCTTTTCTACATGCCCATACTTGTTACAAGCCTAACATCTTATGTAACCAGAAAAGGGAGCATAGGGATCATAATGTGTTTGTCTAATCTTTCTTCTATTGCAATCAACTGCTTTATGACCAAAATTGTTACATGGAAAACAATATCCCTTAAAGAAACCTGAGTGCCTGGGAGCTGACGGTCTTTCTGTGTAGTGTGTATCTATCTCTGACCGAAACAATTTTCTTCTGTACTTGGATGCAACATGTCCATAATTATGACATATAAAGCATTCAACATTATTGATCAAAGGAGAGAATCGATTGATACTTATATATTTAGGATCAAATGATTTCCTTTGAGAATTCATGATTGTCGGTTGACTTTTTGTCTCTTTAAATACTTCAGGTTTTGAATTGATATCCTTTGAATCTTTAGCATTTTTTTGTGAACTAGATTTTCCTTTAATAGTTTCCTGAAAACCAAGACCAAATTTAATAGAAGGATACCTTTGACTACTAAGAATATTATCCAGAATATTAGTACTATCTTCAAACCTCAAGTGTTTATCCTTTTCTTCTAATTTTCTTTTAAAATCTTTACCTCAACCTCCAATTTTTGGCACTGCTTATTCATACTTTATTCTACCCTTATTCCTTCTTCAACTTGCTCATTCAAATTTAGAATTTCTTCTTTAATTTTCTTGTTCTTCAAAAGTTTGTATAAGTTCTTCATTTTTCTTATATGATTTTTCCAGATATTTTTTGAGAGAGATGATTTCTGCTTCAATTCCTTCACTATGATTGGTTACTTCTTCATGTAACCTTTTATACTTGCCTATCTATCCATTCAATCGAGAGATCATATCTTTGTAGATAGATTCCCTCTCATTAAATAAAATCTGTTGATCTTCAACTTTAATCTTGAGATTTACAATTCCTTCTTCTAGATCCATAACATTACTTTCACTTTCATATTCACTATCGTCAACATTTCATGCACAAGGAAGTGAATCACAATAACAAAAATCAATACGCATTTCATCTTCTTCATTTTCTGTTGTACATGGTTTCTGAGATATCTTCTTTCTTTGGGTAGCCTTCTTCTTTTGATTCATTCCCATTGTGACGGATCTCCTTCAAGCGATCAAGATTCTTCAGAAGGACCTACTCTGATACCAATTTTTGGGAAAAATACTGAGAGAGGGGGTGAATCAGTATTTATAACTCAATGTAAACTTTTAATTTTTCTTTACTAATTTCTATACGATACTTTAATGAACCCAACTAGCATACACACGTAGTCCTATATTTAATCAAACTTGCGTATGTCTAGAGATCTTATTATGCAGATATTTTTTTACATAGATCAGTGCATCATTCATTCATCAGATGTTTAGTAAATAGTAAGCATGTGGAGTAAGAATAGAATAAATCATCACACATAAGAAACACACATGAACACCAGGATTTAAGGTGGAAACCTAATTCGGGAGAAAACCACCATTGTTGTCGTCTATGTCTTCAATATTTATAATAAAGAAAACTACTTACAATATTGTTCTCGCACAGACTCATACCATCATGCATGCACCTACCTGCAGAAGGCTTCAACCTTCTCTCATTCTCTAGCTACTCCTGGAACAGAGCTCCAACCCCCTGATCTCATTTACTAGCTACCACTAGAAGGGAGCTACGACCCCCTGCTTCTCATTTACCAGCCACTCCTGGAAGGAAGCTACTACTACCTGATCTCGTTTACCAGCAACCACTGGAAGGGAGCTATGACCCCATTACTAAAGGCTTCGACCCTCAGCACGACCGCGGACCATGTTTCTTCAATTTTCACACTGGATCCAAATAGATTCAACACAACACAACTTGTAGGCCTCTTTTCATCATATTTTCACACTGGACCCACTACACACATTTAAGCTCAAAGAACATACATCAAAAAGAAACTTATAACCCCATCAATTCATTCATTGAATCATCAATCAACCAACCAACCACTGATCTTTAATCATAAACAACCAACAGCATAATCAATATTCAAACAACCCAGATGTGTATGAAGACATCATTGACAGACAAGAATAATACAGAAAAATAGATTATATATTTCCTTCCGCACAGTTCAGCAAAACCCTAGATCCCATATGCTCTTTTGCTTAACTGAACCTGAGTATATACACACTTTACAGAGATGAACCTGCGTATAGATCTGTAACTATTTTAGGACTGCACAATTCTTCAAAATAAATAATCATCTTAGATCTTACCCTTTTCTTCAGCAAACATTCGCTAGATCATAGATCAAAACATTTCATAAACAAATCTAAGAATTACATGGTCATTTTAGGTCTAGGGATCCTGATCCATCATTGTATTCTTAGGTGCATTATTATTTCAGATCTATCAATAAAATGTAACCCGTTCTATGTAGATATACTTCATTGTGAAGTATTCATTCAATCCCAGACTCATGAACACATTTTCACTATGATCTTCTTCTCCTTATATAGTTTTAGCCTTTACCAACACACAACTTCTAATTATATTCTGAACAGAATCAAAAAAAAAAATACAACTCTCAATACTGTGGGCTAATACCATGGTAATGCCCCTTGGTATCATAATTTTAGAGCGCAAAAGGCATACACCACTTTTCTTCTTCATACCCATGTGTATACGCGAATTCTCTTCATAAAAACTACATATATACTAATTTTCTATGTATACGTGGGTTGCCTTCATAAAAGTAGCATATACATTTCCTCCATACGCGGGCTTCCTTCATCAAACTTGTGTATACATTGAGAAATATTTCTTGTTTCATTACTCTGGCACTTATTGGAATTCCTTTCTCTATCGCATCTAAACTGAACTGTAGAAACATCATTTTTACATATTTAACAAATAGGTTTCTATCAAAATGAAACTCATCAAGTAGGTTTCCATGAAGGACAACTTCATCAAGTAGGTTTCCATCAAGGACAATATATTTCATCATATTTACAAGACAAATTCCTTACAAGATCCTCAACAACATGACCCCGAGAGAAGCATTTATAGGATCACCTTCAAATATTTAGGTGCCCCATTTATATTCATATGCCCAAGGACAAGAGCAGGAATTTGTTCCTACTAGTCTATATGACATCTTAGTTGGGTATATTGCTTCATCTAAGGTGTATAAAATATGTATTAAGAAGGATCATTGAATTGAAGTAAGCAAGGATTTGATTTTTTATGAGGTCATAGCTTACAACAAATCAAAGGATGTTCCAATTTACTCTCATGAAGAATAAATACCTAAATTTGAGGATATCTCACAGGAAAATGATGGGTAATATCAGACATGTAGTCAAGAATATGTTAAAAGTCCTAGTGAGCCTATACAAAATGTAATTATTCTTGAAATTTGAAAGAGACCAACTTGGTTGAGAGCTACTCTATAAGAAGCATAAGGACATATGACATCGGTGACCTTCAGGGAAATTAAAACACAAAAAAGGTATTCTTGGTATGCTTCATATATAATCAATCTTGTTGAGGAAAAACCCTCCTATTTAGATGAAGTTAAATATAGAGTTTGTAGGAATGAAAAGCAAGAAGAATATTAGTACATAATAAAGAATGATATTTGTGAGACTGTCCCTAGGCCAAGTGACAAGTCTATAGTCACTTAAAAATGGATTTACATGATAAATAATGCTACAAATGGGAGCATTGATAAATAAAAAGCAAGTTTTGTAGTAAGAATCTTCTCAAAGAAGGGAGGGATTGATTGTGAGGAAAGCTTTGATCCCACACCTAGATATAAAAGAATAAGATCTATTATTTTTTTTCCTGCTACTATGGGATGGAACATCCATCAAATCGATGTCAAGACAAATTTCCTGAATGGTACCATTGATGAGGAGGTTTACATTGAGGAACCTCAAGTATTTTAAGGAAATCATAGGGAGACTCATGTCTGCAGGTTGAAGAAATATCTATATGAATTAAAGAAAGCACGTAGAGCTTGGTATGAAAGAATGGATGCATACCTATTGAGACATGGCTTGACCAAGAGTACTGCATATCCTAACCTATATATCAAGGTGGTCCATGGTTAACCGCTTATCATACTTTTGTATGTGGATGATCTACTAGTCATAGGTGCAGAGCATTGTATTAAGTAATGCAAGAAGTAGTTAGTAGCTAAGTTTGATATGAGGGATATTTGGATTATGAATTAATACTTGGGACTGTAAGTATGGAAGAAGCCAAGTAAAATATATATTATTCAAGGTAAATGTGTGATCAAGACAATTCATAAGTTTGGCATCATGGACGAGTAGCCTATGATGACTCCTACGATTACCATTTTAAAGAAGTTGAGGACATAAAAGTCTAGTCCAATTGATCCCACTTCCTACAGATAGTTGATTGGGCCCTTGATGTCACTGGTAAATACAAAACCAAACATTTTTTTGCAGTGAATGTCCTTAGTCAGGTTCAGATGGAGTGAAAACAAGATCATTGGGTTGTAGCCAAGCATATCCTAAGATATTTACATAGAGCCATACATCACTTCTTATGGTATGTTGGTAATAAAATCCAACTCATTGGATATAAATATTAAAATTGTGATGGTAGTGAGAAATATGCTGTTGGAACTTCGTGATTTCCCTAGGTTGTGGAGGGAAATTGAGAGGTAACCACAAAACCAATTTTAGGCTAGAATTTATCCCTTCTATCCCTGGAGAGTGCTCCCTCACTTTGGTTTCTCAATTAATTTGATATTAGGCTCGGTATAGTTCTCAATAAGATGTTATTTTCAAAGGTTTGTTGGTAAGAAAAGAGACAGATCCATTTGACATTGAGTCATGTCAAATTTATTTATTTGTCCAGTGATAGGATGAGTAGAAGAAAGGGATTTCCATAGGGGAGAGGTAGGAAATATTGATGATGTAATTAACTCGTTGTAGAAGGGTAAGTGTGGGAAATAATGAAAGCAACACAAAGAGTATCAAATTGTAGATAAAATTTAATGTTGTTCTAGAGGAAAACATTAATCACTTGATAAACTAAGTCAGAGCACCATTAAATGAAATTTAAGCCAAACTTTTGATTCATCCCAGCATTAAAAAATAAAATTAAGAGGTAAAAATCACATGAAATAAACTTAAAATAATAAATAATCATAACACCATCCAATTCTAACATAAGAATCCGTGCAAGTCACCTTTAGTCTTTCATTGACTAGTAGATATTCATAAAATTTACAACATACACCAAAATTTCTTTCTCTCTAATATGAAAAACATTTTTCTATTATATCATAAATAAACAAAAATAAATCAGTTCCGACCTCTGGGGTTGAAATCCTCATTTGGATTATTGTTTCTCATTTCTGCAAGGAAAATAGAACTGAATGCTAGAGTCTAGGAACTACATAACTAGATATTTTTAAGCCCTCTACGTTGACTTCTGAACCTAAAAAAAATTCATGAGTTACTGATGGAATTATTACAATTAATAACACTTAAAAACCAAATTACATAATTATTTGACCATGATGATTCACTCAAACAGGTTTCTGTCTGGAAACGCAGTGTCAGCGCTGCGTAAACTTCAACATATTTCAAAAGTCAAAAAGGCAGCGCCAAAGCGCAGTGCTTGATGGTTTAGATGTTTATGGTTGGTTTGAAAGTTTCTTGATGATTCCAACATCTATAAATAAGTCTACATATGATTACCTTCCCCTTTAGAAACATTTCTTCATACATACAACACCTCAAAACCCAACGAATTATCCTGTAAGAAAAAACACAGTGCTTGCTCCAAAACGTTGCATTCATAAAAACAAGATGAACAGGAATCAATAGGAATGTATATTTTCCTCCAAAACTTAAATCCTTCAACAATCCCTTCTGAACTTCTTTATGGATGCTTCAAAAAAGTTTATTCTTATCTCTTTAAGAAAGACACATCAATTTAAGGCCAATAGTTAAGGCCAATAGAGCATACCATGGAAAATGTCTTACCCAATTTTTTTTAATAAATTTATAAATATAAGTTCTTAAAAATGAAAAAAAAAAAAATCTATAAAATCTACATAAAGATATATATCAATAATAAAATATCAATCTTTGCATTTTTTTTGTAATTTACTTCTTACATTAGAATAATATACTTATTAGAAAAGCTAAATATATACAAACAGATAATTCATAACATATAAAGTCATACTAAAATATTTAAAATTTAAACTTCAACAATATCAATAATTATTTCAAACATAACATATTTAAAAGATACGATACTCATCAATGGATTCTCATTAAATAGTATAAAATACTATATTAAAGGATACAATATTGATCCATACATGCTCATTAAATAATTTAAACTTCAACAATATCAATAATTATTTCAAACATAACATATTTAAAAGATACAATAGTCATCAATGGATTCTCATTAAATAGTATAAAATACTATATTAAAGGATACAATATTGATCAATACATGCTCATTAAATAGTATATTTCACTTTATAAATTAAAATCCAAATAGATTTTAATTTCACTTAATCACCAATACACTTTTTAAAAATATCAATGCATATTAGAGGTAGTAGCCAGTTTGTTTTCTTATAATAGTATTTTATTACAAAATTGGGTTACAATTGAAATATTTGAACTTTGGATCTCACAATCAAATATTTGAAGCTTAATCTCTCAGATTTCACAAATTTCATATAAGTTTTATTACCTGCCAGCTAAACAATATATATAAATTTTAATTTTAAAAAAATATTAGAAATAAAAACTTAAAAAAACACAAAAATCTTCATTATGGATGGCCTTCCAGAAATAGGTAGGTGAATATAATCTATCGTCTCTCACTCAAAACAATAGCCGTTGAAGCTGGGAATTTTAATTTAAAAGACATACAAGATAAAAACTTTAAAAAACGAAAAATAATTTGCTTTTCTTCATTATGGATCGCCTTCCAAGAGAGAGGCATGTCAAGATGATTTATGATATCGGGCTAAAAATAGTAGCCGTTGAAGCAAGTGGTAGTGGAGAAATGCGATAGAGTAACAGTTTAAGGTAGCGGGAGTGGCAAAAAGCAAGCCACAAAAACAAAAAAAAAAACTAAGCAAAAACTGGGTTGGAGCGAAAAGAGTGTGCCTAAAGGTCTGCCTTGGGGATCGCTTTACAAGATAATCAGTAGTCGTTCTGTCAAGTGGCGATGAAAAAGGCAAAAGAGTACTCGTTCAGGGAAGTGAGAGTGGCAAAAACCAAGGAAAAACAATATCTCGATCGTTGATAACAACACAGAGACTATTGGAAATAATTACTCTTGCAAACACACCGGTACTGGCACGGCCTCACTACACGCCGCCTCACCGCCATGACCTCCTTATATTCGAAAAGGCGCCACCGCCGTGACGTGCCCAGATTTGAAAGCGTCCCACCTCTTTAACCTCTTGAGCATCAAAGGAGCAGTAACCGACTTAATTTTTGTATAAATAGAGTTGAGTTGGGATAGAAAAATAGAAGTCCGGATGTACAGATAGATTTTTAATACAGCTATAGCTGCTTCCATGTTCCATTGCTTTGAATTTTCATTCTTTTATGACATGGTGTATGTTTTTTCTTGGGAGTTGTAGTTGTCTGTTGTTATTGAGTTTTAATTGTGAACTTTCAATTGGTACTAGAGCGTTGTGCTCTATTTATTTCATCCAGCACCAGAGCCTAGGTATCAGAGTTGAGGCTAGGAGAAAGACTGAGAGAATTGAAGAAACTATTGTTGTGTGTAGCTGCTGGGCAGAGTGCATGTCTGGATGAGTCTCTGAACCAACGTAGAGAAATATGGGAGCTGGAGCAGCCTGTGTATGTGAGTCAGTGTGTGATACCATAACCGAAAAATAAGAAGAACCCATATGTTTTGAAGGAGGAACTGCTCCTGCTGAGAGTGTACCAGAGGACAGATCCGCGAGAGACCTCTGCCACTGCCACCATCGTGAATCCCTACAATCTATATAGATGGACGCATGTAGAAGAAGAGAAATATGAATTTATATGCAATAGATAATGGAAGGACCCTGCATAGGTCGTTGGAAAACAAACATTAAGAGTGGCCACAATTGTTGTGCATCGCCATTACAGTGTTATGGAAGAATCGAGGGTGTCAAATCCAAAAGCACCGCAAGCCACTACTGCCAATGCCATGAGTCATTCTGCACGCTGCACCAGAGTTAGTTTATTCAAAATGTAGTGGAATAAAGGTTTTGGATAAAATGTTTTCGAATTGTTTCGTTTTTAAAAGGAAGGCGTCGCTGAATGAATGTTATATGAAGTATTTTTAATGATGTTAAAAGAGGTATGAAATAAACTTTTAAAGGTTTGAAATATATCTATTTGAAAGGTTGTTTAAAGTTCAAGTGAAATATCATTGGTGCCTTGGTTTAAAAGCTTTGTAAAAGCAAAGTTTTATGAAGAAATGATTATAAAAGTTTATAAAAATAAATGAAAGGGTATAAGGGTTTTTAAAAAGGTTAAAAGATATTTTTTTGAAGCCCCTTTATGGCTTTTTTTTTTATGAAATTTGATGAGAGATATTTTAGGCATGTTTATGAAAATGATTTATTTAATGGTTGGATATTATAAAAAGGGTTATAACAACATAAAGAGCTTGAATTGAAAGATACTTATGGGCTTTGCAAAAAAAGTTGTTTGTATACAACTTGTTTTTGGTGTTTTGTCAAGCATGACAATCTGTTGGGTGCAGATTGTGCCTTACTAGGGGTGCATATTAAAATAAAATTTTTTTTCAAGGGCGATATGGAGGAGGATAGCCACATGCGAATGTGTAAAAAGCTATAAGACAGAGGAAAGACAATAGTCATGGGTCGCAAAACGCGACTAAAGTTGATTAAGAAAATGAATCTAAAAGAAATGGAAAAGATTGTTGTGGTTAAGGCCAGAGCTGAGGAATTGAGAAGACTAGCAGAAGAACGAGAAGAGATCGGGGGTGAATGGTGTAGCTTTGATATGCTACAACCACCTATATTTACTGGTAATAATTTTTTTTTTTTGGCTATTAGAATTTTAACTTATCTTCGAGCTAAAGACTTAATTGAATACTGGTCCAATAACTCATATGATGAAGTATGTGATGATTTGGTATTTTATTTTATCAAACAGGGATTGGATGAGATGTTTTTGTTCAAGGTAAAAAAAGCTACAACTTCCAAGGAAGCATGAAAGACCCTCGAAGAAAAATTTGGTGCAAGGGGGAGGAATAATGTCGAAGATCGTAGCATCGTACAACCTGTTGAAGAAGTGTTTGAAGATGAAATTAAAGATGGATCTGTTGTAGAAAATCTACAGAAAGAGGAAAATTTTGTTGAATCTCACTTGAAAGTGAATCACAATATTGATGGTGTGTTACGAGTGAGAGTTGATTTTGGCATAAATAATGTTGCTAGTGATGAAGAAATTGATACAGTGGATCCAACAATTCAAATTGATGATGTTAACTTTGATGAAGACGAATTCACTAGTGATGAGTGGATGCAGATGGTGCAACAAAAAAAACATATTGATGTATTGTTGTTTGGCAAGAGAAACCCACTTGTGTCTGGAAACAATGTGGAAGGAAACCTGTTTGTACAAGAAGAGGTAGAAAATAACGATTATGAGGAAACGACATAGTTGAAGAAGGGAGAAGAGAAGAAAGCTCTCATTGCAAAGCAGAATGAACGAAACCAATATGGCTCTGAAGATTTTTTTCTTATAAACTTAATTGTATTGATTTTGAATGTGCATATGTTAGAAGCAACCAAGAAGAAGCAACAAAATATGAAGAATAATTAGAGTTCCTTGAAGCAAGGCTTGAAACACCATGTGTTGATGAAGTTTATATAGAATATGCAACAATGAAATTCAAAGACAACATGGATGATGTTGAAAATGAAAATGTCAATGAAATTATGATGTATTGGAGTCCTGAAGAGATAACATTTTATTATGAAATTTTGTTGCAGCAAGTTGATAATCAAAATATTAATGATGAAAAACAAACTATAGAAGATGAGATGTGGAAAAAATCCACATAAAAACATATTTTTGAAGAAGTAAAGGACATCCATGGACACCATGTGGAAAAAATCCACATAAAAACATATTTTTGAAGAAGTAAAGGACATCCATGGACACCTTGAAATGATTTTTTATGTTTTTATGATAAACAAAATATCACGATAGAAGAGCTGCAATATCAAATGAAGAAACTAAAATTTGGAACATACAGAAAAAAGGCAAAGATGAAGTAGTTCAGAGGATACAGGATATGGAAGGAACGAAAAAATAGATCCATCCCAAAAGTTGATGTCAAAGTTTTTGAGTCATTGTAAGCCTAGCTTAGACTTAGACCACATGTTTAAGCTATGTTAAATTAAGGTTAAGTTAAGGGGGAGTGTTGGAAATAATTACTTCCGGCAACACATTGGCACTGGCACTGCCTCACTCCACACCACCTCACTGAAATGACCTCCTTAGATTCGAAAAAGCACCACCGTCGTGACCATCCTAGATTTGAAATGGTGGCACCACATTAACCTCTTCACCCTTGAAGGAGAAATAACCGACTTAAGTTTTGTATAAATAAAGTTGAGTTGGTATAGAAAAATAGAAATTGGGATGTAGAGTTCCATTGGTAATGCACATGTAGTGCACATGTAGTTGCTTCCATGTTTCATTTCTTTGAATTTTATGGTGTATGTTTTTTCTTGGCAACTATAGTTGTCTCTTGTTATTGAGTTTTCGTTGTGCACTCTGTGAACTTTCAATTGGTACCAGAGTGTTGTATTTCAGAGTAAAAAATAATCTATATCACTAGAATTGGGTTGGATATAAAGGACGCGGCTACAATTCTCTATATATAGCTTAAGTCCCTCTTTATATATATATTCAGTTTTTCCAAAGTTTCAGGCCATTTTCGCTTTTGTTTTATACTTTTATAAGTATGCGTTCTTCTTCCCTGCCTTAGGCTAGCCAGTTTTCTTTTCCTCATGTTTATTAATTTCTTGAATGTCAAGTGAAGTTCAAATTTCACTCACGACCTTCCTCGTCGATTCCCTTGAGCGCTCGGACGAGAGATACGCTCGGATGGAATTAAGGATTGATTTGGAGTGCTCGGATGAGAGAAATGGGCGGAATAAGAGCAGTAATAATCATCATGTAAAATGGGTGCTACTCAAACCTGCTATCTCAGGTGTGAATCTCAATGTTAAATTAATTTGATAAACTGCAGTAGTGCTATGTTTGTTTCATGTTTTGAAACATTTTTTATGGGCATAAAATCATTCATAACTTCTCATAACTTCCCTACCCAATAGATAGACATTGAAATAATTTTGGTTTAAGCTCTGCAATCCTGATACTCTAAAACCAAGCCCCAGTAAAGTTGCTTTGTTCATAATATTTTGTTCATTAAAAATATTATGTTATTATTTATTTTAAATTATATTCTATATCAATTTACATTTTAAGTTCTATTATAATGCTACATTTTCTTAAAAATATATACATTTTAATACTTAAATTTAAATTAATTTGTATATAAATACTAAATCTAGCACTATCAACCAGTTCAGTAGCGAAAATCAACATCACATCATAAGTTGGATTCCTCGTTTGTTTAGTCTTTCAACAAGAAGGTCCACAGCAGGGGCTGAAGTCCCTGCCGAGAAAGGATTCCGCCACTCCTGAAAAAGTCATGCTAGATTGGGAAAGGCTGAGAACAGTTTGGACTCTGGCACACTTGAAAAGATCAAATTAGTATTATTTTTGTTCAGCTTCTCTTCAAGCTATTATTCAATTTTTTCTGCTAAGTAACTGAGATACCTGAAAATACTTTTTAAGAAATATAAATGATCTCTGTATTGTTGGTAAAATCATTTTACCCACGCCAAAATTTGTTGTGCTTTGTTGTGCTTCTGGTTGTATATTCGAGATTAATTTTCATTTTAATTTTTTTGTTGTTGATGTTGGTTGGAAAAATATAACTAAAATAAAATAGTTTTTTTTTAATAATTTTATGTAAAATGGCATATTTTGATATCCAACAAAGACGAAAGAAATCACTAAGAGTCCAACAAAGACTTGAATAAATCACTAAGAGTCTACAAAGACTTGAATAAATCACTAAGAGTATTATTTATTATTTTATCATAGATATTGAAAGTAAGTTGTTGGTTTTTACTGCAACACAGATATGAGAATTGAGAATTGTTGTATCCATAAGCTGATTAAATTACTGTAGGCTGCAACAAAGATATGAGAATTGAGAATTGTTGTATCCATAAGCGGACTAAATTACTGGAAGAATTAAAAAAACTGGAAATATGTCATTCAAATAATGAAAATGTGTGAATCCACTGGATCAAGAGTATTATTTATTATTTTATCACAGATCTCGAAAGTAAGTTGTTGTTTTTTACTGCAACACAGATATGAGAATTGAGAATTGTTGTATCTATAAGGTGATTAAATTACTGTAGGCTGCAACACAGATATGAGAATTGAGAATTGTTATGAGAATTGAGAATTGTTGTATCCATAAGCGGACTAAATTACTGGAGGAATTAAAAAAAATGGAAAGATGTCATTCAAATATTGAAAATGTTGAAAATGTGTGAATCTGCTGGATCAAGAAAATAGAATGACAATTCACTGGATCAAGAAAACACAGCAACAATCCACTCACACAATGACAAGAATAGAAGTGTCACGCATAAAAAAAAATTCACTCTTACAATGAGAAGAATAAAAGTGTTAAAAATAAAAAAATGAGTTCTTCAAACCAAGTACTTAAAGTAAGTAACCAATACGTAGCTACCTACAACCTACAATAACATCTGTGAACGAAATAAGTCATGCAGGTTTTTATCTATCTATGAACCAAACAAGTCATGCAGGTTTTTATCTATTAAATTAATGGAGAGATCCGTGTGAACCAAATAAGTTGTCCAGGTCTTTATCTATTAAATTAATGGATAGATCCATGTGAACCAAATAAGTCCTGCATGTTTTTATCTATTTAATTAATGGAGATATCTGTGTATCTCTATCGTCATTGAAGAAAGACCCTCTCTATCATCACTGAAGAAATACCGGACACTTTTCAGCCTTCCTCTCATTTGACATGGATACTGGAAATAATTTTCTATGGTAAATTTGTAAAATACGCATTGTAGCCAAGTATGATATTACTAACAACATGTGCATTGTAGCCAAGTATGGTATTACTAACAACATCTGCAATAAAATCTTGGATAATGAACATATATGATAACGATAATACATTTGATGTTCTTCACAACCTGATGCAAGCATATTTATACAACACTAGAGATATTTTATATGCAATATGCAAATTTGATGACTAATCTCTGATAAATGCTATGACCTATGTCTGTATTCACAATAAATGATAACAATGATATGATATGAATTGATATTAAATTATATAACTTTTACAGTAAAAATTTCCATGATTAATCCATAATAAAATAGACTGCAATTTATTGATGCAGATTAAAAAGAAATAATAGTCAAGCATATTAAAGCTGTTGGTGGAAGACAACTACACATAGGTGTGAAAAATCTATTTCACTAAATTGTTAGTATCCATTCACAGTTGGATTGCATGAGGTAAACAGTTTAAGACAGATGATTCGTACTTAATTTTAACATGAAATCTCAAGGAAATTCCATCTAGCCCAACATCTGAAAAATCTGGAATGGGACGCAAAACAAGAGATGTGTGGGAAAGAAGGATGGCCCCGAAAAGAGTGCACCTGACCCTCATAGGAAGGGGTTGTAGTTTAGGGACCGTAATTAAATCGTTGAAATCAAAGAGAAAGCTGAGGGGGGTGTAGTTTAGGGACCATAGTTACATCTTTGAAATTAAATAGAAAGATGAAGATCGGGTTTGAGACAATGAAAACTGGAAAAAAGGTCATTATATCATGTTCTATCAAGCAACACCTAAACCAGGGTAGCTCCAGTGAAACTAGCAACGTGCTCCAAAAATTTTCACAACCTTTGGTAGAAATGAAAATTAAATATTTACATAGAGGTGGTAATTGCAAATGTGAAAAAATTAAATATTTAACAGTTATGCAGGTTGTTTCTAAGACTATTGAACATAAGCAAATTGTTGTGGACAGGATACTTCAAAATTGTGTAGGTTCTCTCTGCAGATGGTATTGTTGAACATTAACAAAATTTGCAAGTTGTCTATCTCAAAGGTGATAGGCCCACATAATCTTGTAATAGCTGGCATTCTCATGGTTTGATTCGGAAATATACAAGGAAGTTGGTTAGCGGGTTTCCGAAAGGGCTAACCAAGCTCCACTTCAGTTGGAGCAGGTCGCTCGCCCAAGACTGGAGAAAAGCCCAAGCCTGCAGTACCATTCCCCTAAAGATCTTTTACATCTGCCTGTGCGTATGCTGCTGAGTCAAATTCTCATTTGCATCTTATCTAAATCCATTTCCTGTTTTTTGTTCGGTCAATGAAATCCCCTTCGGATCTGGATCGACTCTCAACAATGTCAATTTTCTAATTCCATCTACAGTTTCCAGGGTCCAGGGTTCCCCTTTGCCTTATTCTCATCTTTGGATGCCTATTTCAGTGAAATGGAATAAGAGGGCAGAATGAACGAAATCGCAACATTCACTGCACTCTCACATGGTTATGATGCATGGTTATGATGTTCATGAGAGAGAACCTGTGCTTGCCTGTCTCATTTACTAGCAGGTCTCTTAGTCTCGGCGTTAAAGCTACCACATGACGTGAAGACATGTGGATGATGCAGGTGTTGAGGCTGCAAGACGGGCAAGTATTGAGGTTGCAGGGAAAACCAAGCAGGTGTTGAGGGCACAGGCTGTGTATGTGGATGAGAAAGTTAACAGTCATAATTTCACATATAAAAAAATGTGACATTAAATGTTGTAGATTAATATTATTATGAAGTTAGCATTAGTTCAAGTACATAAGTGTTTTTAACTCAATTTCCTCCTGATTATCCTATTTTTTAATGAAAATCATTAATTATTTCTAACAATAAAAGATATAAACAAAAAATTGGATAAATTTTTGTTTAATAAAATATTTTTATTAAAATCTTAATTAAAACAAAGAATACATTGGTGTTTCAACTTAAATTAATACTAGTTAACGTGGTGGAGAAAGATAGAGGGAGTGAGAAAGAGAGAGATAGACGGGGGTGGCGAGGGAGTTGGTGGAGAAAGAGAGGGAGAGGGAGAGGGAAAGAAGGAGAGGGAGAGGGAAAGAGGGAAAGAGGGAGAGGGAGAGGGAGAGGGAGAGGGACACATATAGAGATGGAGAGGGAGATGTATATGTGGGAGAGAAACATAAAGAGAAGGGAGTGGGAGTGGAAGAGGGAGAGAGGTCGAGAGGGGGGAAAAGACAAATATGGAGAGTGGATGTGGGAGGAGGGAGGACAGAGAAAGGGAGGGAGATAGAAAAATATAATTAGAGAGGGATATCAATGAAGGGAGGGAGAGAGAGGTGCACAAGGGAGGCATGGGGAAGAGAGATGGAGAGAAGGGTAGGGATGGAGGTAGAGAGAGGGCGAGATCGAGAGGGATTTGGAGAGAGAGAGAGAGAGAGAGAGAGGGAGATATGGAGGAAGGGAGTGAGTGAAGGGGAAAGGGAATGAGAGACAGAGAGAGAGATGGGACGTGGGGGATAAAGAGAGAGAGAGAGCGATAAAGAGAGAGTGAGTGAGAGTTAGATAGAGAGGGAAAGAGCGGGGAGGGAAGGAGAGGTGGGAGTGAGAGAGAGAAAGAGATACAAAGTAAGTGGGAGAGGGAGATGGAGAGAGGAAAGGGAGAGAGAGAGAGAGAGGGGAGAGAGCGTGAAATGGAACGGGTGAGGGAGATCGATGCAGGAGCATCTAACCTAGGGTTGAATGTTTACCAAGGAGTTGGTTACCTAAGTTAGGATTTAATTATTTATTTTATTTTCCTATAGTTTTAGGAGAGAATGAGAATTATTGTAAATATGAGAGAATTCAATAATATTTAGGAATAGTTGAGATATTTGAGGGTTAGTTAGATCTCATCTATCGATAAGGGATTAGGTGGGAGTTTTTATGGATCATGAGAGATATTGTGGGAGTTTTTTTAGGATCTAGAACCTACTTTGGGTTCATATCCCCTTGTATAAATCTATGTGAGCACATGAAACATCTAAGTGAAGTAGAGTGAGGAATAAGAGGCCAATGATTAGGCCCATAGTTCTCTTGTAAATATTTTATTTATTAATAATTCATTCTTCTATTTTGAAATATATTTCTATGTATACTTTGAAGTGTTTTTTGTTTGTTTTATTACGTCAAGCCCTTAGCATGCGACAATTTTTTTGGTATAACAGCCCAGAAAATTGGTGAAGGTTGTGAGGAGTGTATTACCTAAATGAGTGTAGAGTATGATGTGAAGTTTGTATGACTGTTGAGGAGTAGCTTAAAAAAATCTGCGTCAAATCATATCTATCATGGTGCGGTTATGCGAGGCATTCAACAAGTTTAGCATGTCGATCAATTTCTTCTGTTGTAGTGCGAAAATCATAGGCCTAAAATCTTCTTGGGAGGCTTAGAGTATTTTTATTTCCATATCTCAGTTATTTCATAGGGGTTAATTAACATGCATTGACCACTGGTACATGCCATTCACAAGTCTTGGAAGTTCAAACAACAAGGTTGGGGTCGTATTATTTTCTCCAAGGGAAATGAGGGTTTCCAACATTACTCTTGCTGATATTTTCCTCAAAAAGAAGGTTGAACCGTACACCAAGAGAGAGGTTAAATCATTTTGGCATATAAAGAAAATTTTAGTGGCCCAATTATTGTAATATAAATGAGGGTCGATTTCTTTTTATGAATGATAAGATCGCTCCATATTTAACATCACATTGGTTGCTTATGTCATTTGTAGAAAGCTCTTTAATTCCAATGATTGTCCACTTCTTTCCTCTCACTGTCTATAAAGGAGATTTGAATAATATAAATTCTAGGCATTATTTCTATAAGGATTCGAATTATATTGTTTGGAAAAATGCTGGTTCCAAGCACAACTAAAGGAGAAATCAAATGTTAGAGTTAATTCCCTAGTTGCATGTTCCATATATGAAGGTCACATTTCATATTCCTGTAGAATTCATTTGGAATTTAGATATGGAGAAGAGGGAGTGAGTGAGTGAGAGAGGGAGAGAGTGAGGAGAGAGGGATAGAAAGAGTGAGGAATATGGAGATATGGGAGAGACATGGGGAGCTATAGAGTGATAAATAGAGAGAGGAAGAGCGATTTGTATAACTAGAGGGAGGGAGGGTTGGAGAGAATGAGAGAGCAGGGGAGAGGGAGATGGATTTTTGGAGAGAGAGATAGTGAAATATGGAGTGAGGGTAGTAGGTGGAGAGAAATAAGGTGGGAGAGCGTGGGATGGAAAGGGACAAAGAGGGAGAGAAAGTTACAGAGGGAGGGTGATAAAGAGAGGGGGGCAGAGGAAGGGAGGGTGTTATAAGGAGAGGAAATTAGAGGATAAAGAGAAGGATATATGGAGGAAGAGAGGGAGTGAGATAGATAAATGATACAGATGGAGAGAGAGAGGAAGATAGAGAGAGGTGGAGGGATAGAGATGGGTGGAGAGAGCAAGAGAGAGACAGAAAGGAAATGAGATGGATAAAGAGGGAGTGAGTGAGAGGGAGAGGGAGAGGGAGAGAGTGAGGAGAGAGAGATAGAGAGAGTGAGGAATATGGATATATGGGAGAGACATGGGGGAGAGAAATATAGAGAGAAGCAAAACAATAGGGTTAAGAAGATGTGGAGAGGAGGGGGAGAGAAGACCGAGAGGGAGGAAGAGGGAGAGAGAAAAATAAGGGAGAGTGAGAGTGAATGGGAGAGGAAGAGAGGTAGGGAGATGGAGGGAGAGGGAGAGGGGGGTGGTTGAGCGCAAATTAGTGAGAGAGTGAGCGAGTTAGAGGGTGAGGAGGTATAGAGAGAGAAATATAAGAGGGATAGATGTGGTGAGAGAGTAGGTGAGGAAGGGATGAAGAGATGGAGATCTAAGGATCAAGAGGGGGAAGAGAAAATGATAGATGTGGAGGACAAGACGGAGGTAGTAGGAGAGAGAGAGAGATATAGGGCGAGAGAGGGAGAGTGGTAAAGAGATATGGGTCAGAAAGAGACAGATAAAGGTGGAAATGGGTCGTAAATTTAAAATATAAACTTCAACATTACTAATAATTACTTGAAACATAATATGTTTAAAATTTGTAACTATATCGATTATAACTTAGAATATAATATATTTCATTGCATGTGCTTCGAATATTATATCTTAAAAACACAAAATTCATCAATACATATAGATTAAATAATATAACTAAGTCAATAAACTAAAACACATAAATTTTAATATGACCCAATATTCAATACACTTTACATACATTAAGTAATATAGCTAAGTCAATAAACTAAAACACAAATAAATTTTAATATGACCCAATATTCAATACACTTTGTTTAAATTATTAGCATACATTACATACAAATTAAAAACGTAAATGATTAAACTTTAAACACTTTCCAATTGAAATTTCCATAATTTACTTGATATAACGTTCATAATTTGCAAAGAGGCACATGACGAAAATAATTTGTTTTATGTTAATAATTTGAAAAATCGTTGTTTCAAGGGAGAGCTGCTAGAAATAATATATCTTATCGGGTTAAAAATTGTAGATATTGAGGGAAGTGGGAGTGGAAAAAATAAAAGAAGAGGAAAAAAGGAAACCAAAGAAAAGGCATGGAAAACTATTTTCCTATACTATATTTGATATGTGCTACTTTAGAACACAATGTTAATTTAAGATAAAGATCATCTATCTCATCGGATTAGAATTGGATTAGAGGGAGAGGAGTGCACCTACAAGTATCTCTCTATATAGTATAAAAGCAATATGTTTCCCTCGATATTTATTGTAGGTTTTTCGACATTTTCAGGCCATTTTTGTCCTTTCGTTGATTGTGTCGCACGTGATTCTTTGTTTTCTATCTGTTTTCTTATGCATTCGAGTCTTCTTACTTAGTTTTCTTCGGTGTTTTTCCCAATGTATGTTTGTCTTTGTTAGTGATCGTGAAGGAGGATGGATATGTATCATCTCCCATTGCAAACAACCCTAAAGAAAGCAATTTAGGTTTGTTTTTTTTTCATTCATGAAGATTTGTTCTTTTATAACCTTTTTTTTTTCAGAAGTTTTTAGAAGTATGGGTTTTTCTTCTCTTTTGTAACCAATTTATTTCTTTTACGCGACTTGATATTCTCAATTTCAAATGTAGTTTAAATTTCACTAGCGATCATTATTTTTCTCATTATTTAAGGTTACTTTTTTCTTGAGCTCTCGGATATGATGGATCATAATATTCATCATAAAATGCCTTTTCTACTCAAATTTGACTATAATTTTTTGTTTCTTTTTACCATTATAAACAACCATAATAATTATAAAACTAATCACTATGAAATAATACATGGGATCAGCGTGAAATAATTTCCCCTAGATAGTATTCCACACTATCACCGAACCATGCGTCTTCTTTTTGTCAGTAAAAATAATATTCAAATTGTAAATGTCAAATTTTGAAAAAATAAACGAACTATATTTTAACAGGGTTCAAAATCAATAGTAAAGGTCTTGGCTTCTCATCAATTAGAATGTGAGAAATCTAAAAAGTAAGTGATTAGAAAATCTAGTTAAGAAAATATTCGCTAATTCCATATTGAGAATCCTAGATGAAATTACTTTATATAAATGATGTTGAATGTTTTCTATTCCTAGATGCAAGTTTTCACCTTAATATCATCATAAAGGACATCCTACTAAAACTTGATCGATTACACACAAAAATAAGTGGCACTTTCACTTCCTTATGAGAACTATATCACTTTGGTTTCTAAACAAAGTGGGAGTATTATTTTCTTAATTTTCATGATTATATGAAGTGTTAGGGCATGTGTAAGCATGTTGTCTGTTTATTTATGGAATATTTATCTATACTTACTCGATAACCAATCTTGTGAGGTTCATATGCATACATTATTTGTGATACTAACTTGAGGATGCATGCAATTAATGTTTCATTTCTTTTTATTTCATCTTTAACTAGAGGGATTGATAGTGAAAATTATTTCGATCACATGCCACTCTAGAGGTTTTCCATGGGTTTATATGGAACTTTCAAACATAAATACCACTTTCGAGATGGTGTATTTCTTTTCATTTAGTTATTATTAGCAACATTAATAATAAAAGTTCAATATATATTAGATTTCTTTTTATTACAATCATCATAATAAATTGTACCATCTCATCCTTAATGCATTAAAAGTTATGAAGATATTCATTTTTTCTATAAACCTCGAGGATTAAATGACTACAATTCCCATAATGAATTTGGATGCAAGGGAGAAAAAATAATCAGTTTTATTGTATGAGCCTAAATCTTGTACTAAAGAATCATACTTTATTGCTAAATAGACTAAAATATTAATAGATAAAAAAATTTTACTTCTCTAATATTAATTATTTCTAGATATATGGATAACATTTATTGTTGATCAACGTTGAAGCCAATAATTTTATTGGTTATGTTGTGTCTTTAAGTTTTCAAATTCATAGCTCTGAGTGGCACACAAGGCATATAAAAGGAATTCAAATTCACTATGATACCGATGAATATAGATGGTTCAACAACTTTGTAGACATATTTTATTTTTGTATCGGACAAAAAAGGACCTTTAGTGTGTTAAGTATTTAGTTTCATTTTCTAATGATTTTTTTCATCAATTGCTTTATTTGGCTTATATAAAATTTGGTTTTGAAAACCAACAAGATGATGTTTCTATGGAGGGCTTGATAACTATTGTGCGAATTTTGGTTTATTTTATTGGTTGGATAATCATTTTGATTCTTATGAGGCTTTATGATAATCTATAGAGCCTTGATCATGCTAATCCCTTCAAAAACATTGTTATACAATTCCTTATAGAGCTTTATTGTCAATAAGTATATATGAATTTAGGAGGCATGTTGCCACAATAGAGATAGATAGTTGACCTAAATTAAGAATTTTAATTATATGAGTTGGGAAATGGAAACAAATATCAAGAGAATCACTATATATTATCAAGTTTGTCTCACCTCTTAAGGATATCTATGAGGCTCAGCATGGATATTGTTGGATCATATTCTTAGACTACAAGTATACAAATATATCTTACATGCATACCTTAGATATTCTATATTATTCTTATCCTCAGTTTGGTGTTAGTTATTAGAAAAATAAAATTGAACACAAAAACAACAAAATTTTGTAATATTTAGAGAAGAAATGACTAATTATAATAACGATAGGAATTGTATAAAAAAATATAGTACCATAAATAACTATACCATTAGTGATGTAATTTTTGTTCACTTTCTTTTTCTATTGAAAAGCCTCTAGAAAAGAAATATTTGAACTACAATATGGTTAATAAGGCATCCCTTTACTTTGATTATATGGTTTATATGTATTGTCGCGTGAGCTTTCTTACATTACATTGTAATTAATACCTAGGCTTTATTTAATAGAGATGAAATCAATATATAGAGTCCTATGTATCTACTTAAGAAGGTCATAGTAGGACCCTCACATCAGATCATGCATTAAGAATTATATTTGAGAATTTACCTTGTAATCCATTAAAACAATTATCTTTTGTTATAAGTAGGTTTGGTAGCTCTTGAATTCATATAAACAAGATGAACTAGAATCAATAGCAATATGTATTTTCCCCTACCAATTAAATCCTTCAACAACCCCTTATGAAATTTCTATGGATGCTTAAAAAAAGGTTACTCCTACCACTCTAACAAAGGCAGGTAAATTTAAGGCTAATAGAAAACATATCATGGAGAAAGTCTTGGCCCAAGAAATTTTGTAATAAATTTACAAATAAAATTTCTTAAAAGTGAAGAAAAATTAAATCTATATATTGGCCATATAAAAAAAAATTATCAATAAGCAAAATCAAAGTTTTAACTTTCTATATTTTACATTTTACAATTTTTGTTTTTTATAATTTACTTATTACAATGGGATAATACACTTATTAGAAAAAAAAAAAAACATTAAAAGAATTAAAAAAATTTACATCCCTAATTGATAACATGTAAATATTATGATGAAAAATTTAAAATTTTATCAACAATTATTTGAAATCCTTTAGCATATATACTTAAAATACTATATTTCAAAGATACAATTTTCATCCATACATAGGCATTAGATAATATATTTCACTTTATAAATTAAAATCCAAATATATTTTAATATCACTTAATCACCAATACATTTTTTAAACTATTAATGAACATTAAATAAAAATTAAAAACCTGAAGTAAAACGAACCTAAAAGTTCATGAATTAATTCATATGAATTAAAAAATGAAACATTCATAGTTTCAATCGTACATGGAACAGTTAGTTTAACAGAAATATGAGAAAAAAGAAGAAACAAGAAAAAAAAGTAATGTATTTTTCTATTATGGATCACATTCCAAGGTAGAGGTAGCTCAAGGTAAAAACATGGAAGAAATTGGTAGTTACAAAAATAGGGAGTATCCATAGAAGGCAGAGGGAGTTGCAAAAATCAAGCTTAAAAAAAAAACCAAGGAAAAACAAAACTGGCTCTTCTACCCACAGTCTTCAATTTTTTCTAGATTATTAAGATCGGAAATAGATTAATCAAGAAATAATGATAGAGAAATTGAATATAAACTAAAAAAATAAACCCACACAAGTAAACACGTAAATATTTACGTGGTAAAACCTTGATAGGGTGTCATGGAAACTGCCATGCGACAAGGGATTGGGAACTCTTATAAATCAAGAATGATTATCCATAGTTACAAGACTCTTAGGCCATCCCAGTTGATATGGAAAACTTTGTTACATTAAATCCTTCTCGTTATACAACCAACTGACCAGTAATAACTAATTTTTTTCCCAAAATTACATTATTAGTTCTCACATTTCAAAAAAATCCACCTTCACAAAAATTTTCCTAATTTCTTGCCCACGTCTATTTATCATCTCTCTTGCAAGCCAAGGGAAGCCAGACACCATCTCATCCTCTCTACTGTAACTGGATTTTTGAATATGTCTGCATGATTTTCCTGTGTATAGACCTTATTGAGAACTACTTTTCCACCATCGATCACATGTCTCACAAAGTAATACTTTATAGAAATGTGCTTGGTGTTGTTGTGATAGGATGAATTTATAGCCAAATGAATAACACTTTTAATGTTAGAGAACAAATTCAATTTCTCTTGCGTTCTTCCAACTTCATCAACTAGACCTTTTAACCAAATTGTGTCTTAACAGGCATATGGAGCAGCAATATACTTTGCTTCAATAGTGGACAAAGAAATTGTCTCTTGAAGCTTTGACATTGAGCTAATTTCTCCACCCACAAGAGTAAAAACACAATGTGTATTAGACCTCATTTTTTCCAAATTAAAAGCATGATCAACATCCACATATATGTAGACTGAACCTTCCTGACCATCAAAGACAATGCAATGGTCAATATTTCCTATCAAATACCGAAGCACCCATTTCACTGCTACCCAATGTTCTTCCCCTAGATTTTCCATGAACCTGCAGACAACTCCAACTACATGTGAAATATATGGACTTGTAGATACCATCGCATACAATAAGTTTCCTACCACACTTTCATATGGTACACGAGACATATACTTCTTTTCTTCAACAGTTCTAGTACTGAAAACCTAAGAAATCTTAAAATAGGAAGCAAATGGAACATTAATAGGTTTCACATTGTTCATACCTATATCTTCAAGTACTTTATCCACATACTTCTATTGTGATAACCAAATTTTACCATTCTTCTTATCTCTATATACCTCCATGACAAAGATGTGTTTCTGCTCCAAGATCCTTCATATCAAATGTCGTAGAGAGTTGAGCCTTTAACTTGTTGATTTCTTCCATGATTTTGCTTGAAATAAGCATATCATCAACATACAAAATGAAGATAATGAATATTCTATTGAAATTTGTGAAGTATACACAATGATCATACTCACCTGTCATAAAATTTTGGCTCATCGTGAGGGAGTCAAACTTCTTGTACACTTGCCTGGGTGGCTGCCTCAGACCATACAATGATTTCCTATGCTTACAAACTAATCTTCTACTGCGACTTTGTACAAAACCTTCTGGCAAATCCATATATATATATTCATCCAAATCACCATATATAAAAGTTTTTTTAAGATCTAACTATTATAACTCAAGGTCAAGTAATGCAGTTAGTGCTAACAAACTACGAATAGAAAAAAGTCTTACAACTGGTGAAACAATCTCATGAAAATCAGTACCTTCAACCTGAGAATACCCTTTTGCAGCAAGCCTCACCTTATACCTATCAATACTACCATCAACTTTTCTCTTCAACTTAAAGACCCATTTGCACTTGTTGCGCAAGCAAATCCCCTCTGTCAAAAGAGACGATCCATCTAGCCCTAGGGTGGGTCTAGCAACAATGGAAAACGTTGGAATCCTAAATTACTAGCTTATAAATGAAATATAGATCAGAAAATATATCCTACCTTGGTCCAATGCTTTTTCTTGGCACGCAGCAGTGATCCTTCGATCTTTCTTCACACCTTGTGCTCCGTGTTGGTGACGATATTCATGCGTCTTCATAAAGCTCAAACAAATGATGACATTATACAATATTATACATTCATCTATAGTTATTTAGCTAGTTAAGAAGAGCTAAACACTTTGCATATAAATGGAAACAAAGTTGGAACCAAAAACTGGTCATGTTTTATTGATATATGAAAAAGAAGTTTACAACCTTATTCCTTGAAATTGCATATCTCCTTCAATGGGTTTAGTCGAGCATGTCTCAAGCATTCGTTCAAAATTTGACTCGATGGGGGAATAGGATTAAACTCTCTCTCAACGATGTATTCTTCTATGCTTTCCTCAACACACTAGCTATACTAATGACTGTTCAGCTAGCTGAATCAATGTGAGGAGGAAGAATTTATAGGAGAGGAGGAGGTGGTCTGGGATCCCACATAAGTTGGAGGAGAGGTCTATCGCTTTGGGGAGTTTCACAATTGTAGTAACTAATAGGCCAAAGGGAGAAACTCGACGTGATTAAATCAAACAAACAATGATGACTCCGCTCAAAAATTTGTTAAGCATGGAAGATTCATTTCCATTTTAAAAAAAATTCCAAAATCAGCTCGGCGCAGGTGCCCTTCTGAGATGGAGCACCAAAGGGCGTAGGGCCCAGTGTTAATTTCTTCATGGGCATGAGGCTATAACTACCTACCAACGCCGACACAAAATCATATGTTTTTGAAGGTCTGCTTGAGGAATGATCAACAAAGATTATGATCTTGACATGCCAAGGGATGCATTGAAATTTATGGTAGTGTATGACAGTACACAGGGGTCACTGAAATGGTCCTCCAATGTTCAAGATGGGGATTGTAGGGAGGGTGAAAAAATATTGTCTAACATATGCCCCCTAAATCATGAAGTCCGAGAGAGAGGGAGGAGTGAAATGCATTATGAGAACATGCCCAAACCAAAACATCGCCGTCAAAAGACCTGTGAGAATGATTAAAACTGATATCTCTGATACATGAGTATGTGGTATGGGCGCATTCATCCATAATATATTACATACAACAAGATACAAGGTATGGACGCAACCATCCAATGAAAAGGATCATCAGAGGGAATCAAGTACAGTTGCAACCATCCAATTAAAAGAGTCATGCATATATTCATGATAAACCAAATCGTCACACAACCTGGATTTTATCAAACAAAACCCAAGGTCCTACACTCCATCTCGACCCAAACAAGTACAAATTCAAGCATGCGAATGAATTAACTAAAGTCAAACATGCAAGAAAATCACATGATTACCAGCCAATGATGAAAGATGTTAACATGCACGAGAGAGACCACCAGTAATGACAATGGTCCTCAAGGTACAGCTAGTACAATTCACGGAATGTGAACAATGAGCTAGAGTCGAACATCTGTGAAGTCACTCAATCTAAGGCCAAATATGAGAACCTATCATCGAATGCGAAGAACCTGCCATTAAGGCATGCAAGCTCTATGGTACCAGAAGGGAGTCTCTAGATCATCTTCCTGGATAATGAGCTGAAGTTAATAGGAAGTGACAGGTCGAAGGAGGGCCATAATTTTTCCCACATCATCGATACGAGACAGAGGAATAAGGTGATAGTAAATCTGGATTGTACAGAGGATTAGGGGTTGAAACCTATAGAAGGAACTTCTCTTGAACATATTGGCAACATGACTCCAAAATTTGGCAGTATTTAACATCAAGGGATCTAAGGTCATGGTGACGTGGAAGAGTAGGTGAGAGGTCAAAAAAGATAACCCAAACCCATCGAGGAAAAATGATGAATGTGGGATGTCCCCAACCTGGCATGACCTGAAAACAAGTGTAATGTTCAAGAGTGACATACTGCCAACACGACTGAGAACTGGTTCCATTTTCCCCCACCATTTCTGGTGAGTACCCCAATTATTTTTGGAAACAAGCTTGAAGGGGATAGCATATGCGTTTCATATAAGTTTTTCCTTTAGACAAATCCATCCTAGTACATTTTACGAGCCCTAGGAAGGAGGAACTCGGTAATGTCATGGTGACGATTTCTGATGACATTATATTTTAACGAGTATGACAAAGGAAGAAATCGATGCCTTTTCATGTTTAGAGAGTTTGAAAAGAAGTGGAAAAGTAAAATCCAGTAGGTCCCTTTGCGTAGATAGTCCCGCAGATCTGTAAAGGTAGAAAAAAATATCTCACAGAACCTCTTAGTCATGTTCGACTAAGGTATTCCTTTTTCGTAAATAATTTTTCCCAGCCTGAAAAAGGGGTAAACGTATATTGGGCAAATGAATTTTCGCAGCCTATAACGAGTTCAAAATGACAAGAGTCTCAGAAATAATTTCAATTTTTTAGAGTAAAAAAAGAGTTGAAAGATGACTCTAGGGGGTGATTTTTTTGTGTTTTTATCGATTCAGAAAAGTAATAAAATACAATTCATTGCTTCATCATCGTCATTGTTCAGGACCTGTTGCTGCATAAGAAACAAATGTAAAAACCATTTTTCGAGATAAAACAATAAAATAATCGAAAAATAAGCTTAAAAACCTAATTTAGGTTTTGAAAAGATTATAAAATGATGGAAATATTAAAAAAAAAAAAAAATTCACCTTTTCCCGTTCTTGTGAGAATTTTACCATTTTTTACTGTGATCTTGTGGAGCTAACAGTAGGGAATCTAGGGGGTCATTTGCGAATCATTTTTCTCCAGGTAAGAGCTCTCATATTTTCATGCATTTTAAACCATTTTTAATTTCCTGCATTTATTTTTTTGATGCATTTTTGTTGAATTTTATCATGGGTTGGTCACGACAGTCCGCGCGTGTTCAAGGCATGGAGTTGCACCCAACCCCACAGAATTTCAAATGGGAGGCACCAATCGGCACTGCTACTTTTAAAACAATAGCACCAATCTTCATGGCCAATAAATGCACAAAATTTATCCTAAAATCACGATTTAAACGATTCAAAAGTCAATATTGTGGCCAAAGGGAGCCTCAATTATGGTTTTGCAGGGAAATAAACAACCAAAATGGTCATAGAGTGGAAAGAATGAGAGAATGGGGAGGAAGATGAAAAATCCATGGGAAATGATGCATGCATGGATGCCCTGAGAGAAAGAGGGCTCTTGAAACTCTTCCTAACACCGTGTCTAGAGCCCAGCTGGAACTACTATAGAACCTGATTAGTGTATGGGTCACCGATCAAGAAAGATTCATGATTCTTGACCAAGAGTTGGAGATAGAAGTACCTGACATTTATTTCATCACTGAATTTTCATGGAGTGGAGAAAAATTGATCCTGACAGGTACCCAGCCCCTTGGTGAGAGCATGGGCATGCTAATAGAGAGAGTCTGCCCAGGAGCAAGCAAAGGATCAAAGAGTGGCAAAGTGGATATTCAAACAATACATGACTTGGCACTATGGGTAGTGCTACATACCATAACTCGAGCCATTGGATCTCAGGCTCCTCACGAAGTTACAAAGACACAGCTTCAACTTGCCATGGATTGCATGGTTCCAACCATTTACAATTGGGTAGAAGTTGTAACAATCAACTTGAAGCATAAGTTAATGAAGAGAAAGAATTCCAAGCTATAACAATTTTGATATGGGTCCATATTCATACCATTCATCCTGGAACAGTTGCTGATATTCCAACGCAAGGAGGTTGTAGTACCTACACCACCGGCACGAGAGCCATAGATGGTTCGTTGGGTGGAGTTAATGCCTTAACCAGGAGGTGGTCAACATATTTCATGGAAGCCAAAATTTTTCGACTGGCTCCGCCGATAACTGATCGTGGTAGAGGACTGGTCGTACATTGGCACCGATTTCATGGGTGATCTGGACCTTCCACTTTCGGAAGGAGATGACTGGGATGAGGCTTTGGGTAAAAACTCATTTTTTAATCTTATGAGCATTATGATTTTTTTGTTTATATAAGTTGTGTCCTTTATCCATGCATTGCAGATGTTGGCCCAGAGAGACCTGCAGGGATGTCTCCCATATCACGGAGGGTCCCACGCGATTTCAAGGCGGCCCTTCAAGGTGATGGAAACGAGGAAGAAGAGATCGCACGAAATTTTGAGGAACTTACAAGGGGGATCCCAGATTACGTGATATTTGAGGATGTTCCTCGTGCATATCAGAGGTACACTGCAGGGGTGTCTAACTTCATCCACTAATTACTGAGGTGGGTCGTGCATGCAGTGACATGCTATCATGAGCACCATGTTGATTAGATGCCTAGGTTTTATTTCTGCATATTTTTTGAGAGACATGGTGTCTCGGGATGTAACCAAAACACATATATTTTTTGAGCTTATAATGAAATGATGAATGTTTTACAAATTATAGAAATTTATATCTAATATAATAGTGGATACTGCATCAATTAACGTGTTCATTCTTCTAGGAATATGTTGATATGTGATATAATAAAAATTCCTTTCTAATAGTCTAACATGCAAATAAAACCTTAAAATTTGAGGGTTTCTAACATGATAATGTCCATTGAGATGGAGAATAATAAGATGAGATTCTAGGTTCACAATTAATTCATGAATGTCGACAGGGATCGCTTTGGTTAAGAGTTAAATGACGACACTATATTCAACGACATTTTTTGGTTGTTCGTGCTACACAAATACCTTAAATGTCTACCAACTCGCCATTAGGATCATAAATCCCCACGCTACAGAAGACAAGTTTCGAGTACTGCGGGAGGTACCATCAGAGAAACTGACATAAGGAGCAATAGACATCTGCATGGAAAGAAAAAGACATAATAAGCAGGAAAAACTGCTCGCAAAGCACGCCAAGCCAAAAAATGTACAAAAAATAAAAACACACTTATGTACAAAAGGACATGCACGAGAGACTCATGCATAATATTTTTTTAGGTACAGCCCATTTCTAGGCTGATTCAAAGGATAGCCTTCATAGTCAATTAGCTTAAGGATGTAGGGCCCATGCCACATGGGTTCGAATTTTCCTGCCCCTAGCCTATCATGAGCTTGGACATACAAGAGGACTAAGTCTCCTTCTATAAAGGCACGAGGGGAAACCGTGTGATCAAAGTGGGCTTTAAACTGCTTTTTTTGTGCTTTTATGACTAGAGTAGCAATGCGGCGAGTTGCATCTAACCTCTCCAAATATAGAAGACGTTCTTTCTCTGGCAAGGTATTAGGGAGTAATTCAACATCTATCCTGAGAGAAGGGATTTCGCATTCAATTGGAAGGGTCGCTTCCACACCGTAAACAAGCTGGAATGGGGTGAATTCGGTTTCATCCTTCACCGAGGTTCGATAAGCCTAGAGAGATGAAAATAACATAAATATGCCAATTTTTCTTGTGCATCCCAATCATACATTGAAGCATGGTGACTAAAAGCTTGTTCACGGCTTCAACCTGACCATTGGCCTGGGGGTGGTATGCCATTGAGCTGTTGTGATGTAGACCCAACTTAGTAGTCGACTCAGCCATCATATATTAGTGAAAATGAGAACGATGGTCGGTGACAATGGCTTCAGGGACACCAAACCTCGTAATCACATGATTGAAAAGAAATTGTATAGCCGTCTTATCACCAACTATGAGTGTAGGCATTTATTCAGCCCATTCAGTGAAGTTATCTACGACTACGATAATATAAGCATGCTCCCCAACCGAGTGAGGGTTACATGTCCTAAAATCGATGATGTACTTTGAAAAGGGACCAACGGTAATGACAAGATGGAGGTGAGTGGGTGGTGTGTGCATATTATACTGGTAGATCTAGCATTCATGACATTTACAGACAATGAAAATACAGTCTTTGAAACTGGTAGGCTAGAAATATCCAGCACGAAGGATTTTTTAAGCAGTACCATACCCAGACATGTGACCGCCACAGGAACCAGAATGGTAATCATTAAGGACTTTTTCAACTTCCTCGAGGGTTAAATACTGGTGGAGAATGGAATCAGCGCTGATTTGGTATAGAGTATCTTTGACTATGTGTTAAGGTTTCTAATGATGAGGGATACATCGACGAGCATCCTTCATCAACTCGGACCAGAAGGTGGAAGTCTAGAGATAAATGATGATATCATCATAGCATGGATTGAAGGTGCTAATCAGAAAAAGAGTGTCGTCTAGAATGCATTCCTCAAAACTAAAGGGAGCAGAGGCAGAAGATAAAGAGTAGATCAAAATGGGGAAAAGAAAATGATTTCTTGAATTTGGTGGTAGTGAACTCCAAATCGAAGTATTGGAGGATAATTATCAACTTCGAGTATTCCCCCCCAGTAATGTTTGAGTCAATATATAGGTCATGGGTTTGCAATCATAAATCATGGTTACTGTGCAAAGTAAAATATAATGGCGAAAACATTGAACAGCTTGAACAACTGCTAACGCCAATTTCTTGACATGTGCGTAACGTGTTTTGTATATCGAGAAGATTATGGATCAAATAATAAATGATGTTCTCATCACCGTCGTCATCTTCTTGTACCATAACCATGGTAATAGTGGTAAATGAGGCAACTAAATAGAGGGAATAGTTGCGATCATAATTGGGTAGATGCAAAAGAAAAAGAGGAGCATTAACAAGCAATGTCTTCAATGCATCGAAAGATTTTTGGGCAATAACATCCCATAGAAATGGGACACCTTGCTTACGAAATCCCGTGAATCCTTTGACTACTTCAGCATAATTCAATATAAAACAATGTAAGAAATTATCTTTCCATTGTAGACTCTGCAACTGATGTAAGGAGGAAGGGGAGGGGAGGTTGACAATATCTTCAACCTTGAGAGGGTCGAGACGAATTTCATATTTATAAATTATAAACCTAAGGATCCTACTGGAATCGACGTACAAGACACATTTATGTGGATTGAGTTGGATTTTTTAGCATCTAAAGCTAAGAAATATTTCATGGAGGTGATCCGGGTGGTCCTTACGGTTAGTGGAATGAGCCGAAAGGTCATCAAGGTAAGGTTGAACAATGTTCTTAATATCATGGAAAGCGTATGACATTTCTCTTTGGAATGTGGCACTATAATTCTTGAGGCAAAAAGGGAGTTTATTGTATGTGAAGGTGCCCCAAGGATAGAAGAAGGTGGTGTTATGTTGATTGGCTGGTAGAATATTGATCTGGTTGTAACCAGAAAACCCGTCCATAATGGAAAAAATCTCACTCCCAGCACATTCATCAATAATCTGGTCGATGAAAGGAGTGGGATAGTTATCCTTAGGACAAGCATGATTGGTGTCACAGTAATCCACACAAACTCAGATAGTACCCTACTTTTTATCCACTGGGAGGATGTTAGAGACCCAATCTGTCAAGGGGATCAGATAAATGAAGCCAACTTTGAGAAGTTTTTCAAATTTTCCCTTTATGGCTGATACCTTTCTAGGGTGCACGGGATGAAGATGTTGGCGAACAGGCTTCACGTCAGGATAAGTAGGTATCTCATGCATAACTATACTCAGATCAATGTCACACATTTCTTCGTAGTACCATGCGGAAACGTCTCGAAACTCTCAAAAGAGACTAGTATAGACCTCGATCTCATCAGGAGAATAGGTGAACCAAATATAGATGTTCTCGATAACCCCCAACTTAATGGAGATGTCAATAGGCATCGTCTCTATAATGTTCCCCATGTTACCTTCCGCAAAAGCTTCATGTGTCAATATGGGTGTTTGAAGCGGATGTGAAGGAGGTTGGGAACTGAATTTCTTGAGATAAGTAGACATGGCCCCAAGGCCAAGAATAAAGGAGGAGCAATGATGACTATTGTCCCAACGAGGATCCTTAAGAGACATGGTTTCCATGATGGCTTCATCAGTGGGAAACGTCTCAGTCAATGGATGAGGAGAATCTGAAGCGCCGAGCAAAGGGGATTAAAAATACGTGTCGAGAGAAACACTCAAAGGAGTATTATTGGATGGAGGAGGAGCCAAAGCTGAGATAAATTCAAAATAATAAATCTCTATTGGGCTTAAAGACATCGCATCACCAAACAAATCAACCTGCTCAGGTGAAGGGATGAGCCATGGATCAGAAGATGTGGAGATCATATTGACTTGAGCAGTATTGGGTGGAGGAAGAGAAAAAATACCCATAAGGGTGGGATCTTTGAAAATTCATGGCCTTGTGCTCTCATAAGGCATAGAAATACGATCCACATATGGAAAGTTGCTCTCGGAGGAGGTGGAAGTGAAGAAGGATAACTGATCAACAGTAATGATATTTCATTCGTTTCGGAATCAAAGAACACGAAAGAGAGTGGACAGGACGCATAGTATAGCATGAGTCCAAATGAGACCAAGGAGAAGATTATAATTGAGTTTTGCATCAACGACTTCAACCTAAACATTAACCATTTTTCCTTCCAATGTGATAGGTAAGCTGGCGGGAACACCAAGAGGGTGAGATTCCCTTCTGTCGAAAGCTTCTAAAGAATTTGGAGACTTATTGAGGGCTAGAGAACCAATGGCTTTCCAACATGCAATGGACATGATGCAAGTAGTTGCACCTTCTTCCAGGACTGCTCAATGGATATTCTTTCCATTAATCCCAACTTGGATAATCAGGGAAAATTGGTGAGGGAGACACAGAACAAAATTTTCCAAATCAAAGGTGATAAGGCTTGAATCGGTGGGGTCCACCCCTCCAATAGTGGATAAAAAAGCCTTCCTTTGTGAAGAAAAGCTCTTAAGCACTTCCAACACAGACATAATGGATGGCACCTGAGCTAAATCCTCAACAATACTCTGATGCTGAGAAACATGGGCGTTTGGGTTATAGGAAGACTTACGTAGCATGCCTTTAGAATGTGGCCGTACAACAGGCTCATGACTGGCCCTTTTAATGTGAAGAGGGCCAAAAGAAAGTGGGGGAGGAGGACCATCTGTGATCTCTTTCCGTGTTGCCTGACGTGGTTTTTTATAATCCTCCAATCTGGTAGAAATAGATATGGGTGCAGCACCATTCATCATGAAAACTTGAGAGCCAAAAGGGGCAGATGACTAAGGCTGCTCCACCATCTGAGTTTGTTGTGATGGGAATGGTTCTTTGAGAACAACCGAAGTTCCTTGGGTGTCTTTGAGCAGTTGACTCACCTCAACTCGTCATGGATAGTTCTTGGTGTAGTGCTCATCATCACATATCAGACAAGGGTACTTTGGTTTACGTTTTGAAACATCATCAACATTGGGCTTAGGAGAATCCTGTTTCGGGGTATCGACTTTGGCCTTGCCTTTACCCTTCTTCTTTCCTTTGGAAGCTTTATTCGCTAGGGTGGACCAGACAACATTAACTTATGGGGTCTTACTAGGATTAGGAGGTGGCTGAGAAGCAGTATCAGTGGAAGAAGTATATTTTTTCTTCAGAGGATTGGGAGAAGACTTATGAGAAGTCTAAGACACAAAACAAATGGTACTATCAATATATGGCGTCGCTGGTGCCTTGGAATTTCCATGTCGCAGAGCATCGGTGAAGAGTTCATACAGCATGCCAAATTAATGGTAAAAAATATCGAGGTACTAGGCATGAGTGATGGCTTTTTCCTCAGTAACAAATACCCCGATAGCGATTTCCTTAGCAATCAGATCGATAAAAGATGTAGTGAACCAATCAGTCAGAAGTTGATCAGGGATCTCAAACTTGATCAAATGATGAAGTTGCCTTCATTCATTAATATTATCGGAGAAATGACTAGACCTATCCTGTTTCAAGGATGTTAGGAGGTGCGTCCCAATTTCATAATGAACTCGTAACTGAAAGTGCGTGAGAAATGCCATGACTAGAGAATTTAAATCTTGAAATAAGTCACGAGAGAGCTCAATGTAGCACTTTTCAGGGGCACCAGTGAGATTCCTTTGGAAAAGACGTAAATGAATCGAATCATCAACCCAAGAGATAGAGGAGCACCATAGATGGTATGTCATAAAATGCGCCCAAGGGTCTTCTACAGACTTGCCTTCAAATTTGGGAAAATCACTAGGGATTTTGGTAGGAACTAAGGGTGAATATGGGTTATGAAGGATGGGATTATTTGTTAAAATCGACACATCGGGTAGTTCCAGTGTAGCAAGGAATGGAAATTTCGGATTGAAAGGAATTGCAGGCCTTTGATAGAGACCAGTATTGGGGTTCCACCCAGGCCAGAGGAAACTTTGAACCCATATGTTCTGTCCCGGAGGATTTTGTCCATAGGGGTTATAATTTTGATAATTCTTCCCATAAACTGGTTGAGGACTAGGGTATTTTCTTCTGAGTGAACCACCGAGGTCCTATTTGAGCAACATAAGGATTTTTTTGTGGGATGTAAGCAGTGCCTTGGGGCAGACCTCGTACCATCAAAGTTTGAACTTGCGGAATGAAAGGTGGGCCTTGAGGCTACATAGGTTGTCCCTCGGGTGCAGGTTGACCTCAATATTGAGGTTGAATAGGTTTTCCCTGGGGTGCATGTTGGCCTGAATAAAGTGGAATAGGTTTCCCCTGAAGACCAGGTTGGCCTGAATATTGAGATTAGCCAGGTTTCCCCTGAAGACTAGGTTGGTTCGGCTGAGGAGTGGAGGGTTTGCCTTGTTGTACAAGAGATGGTCCTTGCTGAACATATGGCTGGTTCAGTTGCACAAAAGGTTTCCCTGAGATAGATAGGTTTTCCCCTGAGGAGAACAAGGTGCTCATTGTTGAACATAAGGTTGACCAGAAGGACCATAGGGTTGCCCTTTTTGGACTGAAGGTTGTCCTTGAGATGGTTTTCCTTGTGGACCATAGGGCTTTCCATGTAGTAATGTAAACTAGTTGGAGTTAGCTAGTATCTATGGAATTTTAACATACAATGGACCTTGCGGGTGAGGTTCATAGTAATAGATGTGATTTCTGTGTTCATCGTAGTAGTGCAGAGGATAGATGGGAGCATTAACTTGCTGATAACCCTCGAGGAAGTAATTCTGTTGCTGAATGTCCATCATATACTGGTTTTACGTGAACCATCTGGGAATAGGATTAGAGGAGATAGGTGCACTACCAACAGGTTGATGGAATCCTGATACGTGAGGTTGTGATCCACTGACAACGAGTCCCGAAGACATTGTGGAAACATTAGGAAGTGCTCCACTAACAACAAAAGATGATGACAATGATGGAATCACACTAGCAGATGGTGTGGAGGAAGCTACTCAAACAGTAGGTTGGGCTGGGACAAATGTAACCATCATCGAAACAACGGGAGTCAAGGAGGATGGCCCCGACACTAACGACCCTTCAGAAGAGGTTGTTGAACTTTACCACAATATATTATGATACAAAGATGTAGCACCAAATATTTACTTACCCAAAGAATGATGACAAGCCAGGAGAGTTGAAGGCTATGAATAAGGCTGACCCGAAACATAAGGAAAATTCTCTAAAAGGAACGTATGTTCTCCTGTAGAAACACAAGTCTCTTCACTACTAATAGGACTCGTGGCATCCATATCGGACGAGGACATGGTGTCGGAAAAAAGGCGACGAGCGGTGGAAAGTAAAGAACGTGTTAATGGAGATGCACACGGTTGCGAGGGATCTTGCCTCAAAAAGGCCCAAGCGTCCGGAGGTTTCCAATTGAGATAAAATGGTTCCTCGGGTTGTGATCATGTGGCACGGGGTTGAAAAATCAGAATAATAGCATGCCAGTAGCCTAGAGTTCTAACAGACTATGATGTCTTCGAATAAACTTCAGGGGAAGGTTCTTCACTATGAGTTAATAAAGAGGATGATGAAACTGGTGGTTCTACAACTGTGACATTGTCTCAAAGCTATGGAGAGAAAAGAGGTGAGAAATTTGAGGCTTCAAGACCAATCACTAAGGAATTAATTATGAAAAAGACAAGAAAATAAATTTAATGGGTGTGTGATCGTGTGTAATTAATTTTATGACACTGAAACAAAACTTTTCCTTTTCATATTTTAAGAGTCGAGAAAAGAAAAAAAGGTGACTCTAATCACTTTCAGTTTGGATGATCTTGAAAGGACAAGTGCTCTATGATCTTTTAAAATTTTAGAGAGTCACGAAAAGATCAAAATGACTACTCTGGAACTCTAAGCAAGAGGGTGTACCAAGTTTCCATGAATTTCAATATACACCTTGGTGATCAAATGAAAGAGAAATGACCAAGCACTTAACGTACGTGCAGGCAGTCTCCCCGAATGTTGTGCTTGTTGTACCACGGTTACAGGGCGACAGACTCGACTTCCTATAGATAAAGGATTGCATCCTATGAGGGTCTCCCTTTATATACGCGATGGTACAGGGAGCACAAATCCATGTTATTTCTATCTAATGCCAGATGGCGAATGACAACTACTAGGTTTAATGACGTCGGAACACGTCACTAGCCTAGAATTCTAAATGTGAGCATTAAGTTTCAATGCTTCCTTAGGTTGATTGAGTTCATTTCAAAGTTTATCTTGAAATTATGTTTCATTTGGAAGCCCTTAATGAATGTAATCTCAAATCTCTAATGCACAATTACATGAAAAATAATATAATTTCGATTTTGATGAACAACTAGCTAAGAGAGGAAAATAAGCTCATAAAAATGCAGCAATCAATTAAATGCAAGAAGGACTTTTCCTAATGCTACATGTTAGTGTCAGTCTAGTCATACTGCCATCAGTGATCAAAATTTCTCTTTTGCATTTTCATATTAGGAGTCCCATACCAATAAGTTTCACTATTCCGCTAGGTCATGGATCCATTTATGGTAGTGATTTTTCATTATTTTTCCCTCATGAGAAACTTGTTGATTCTCCTCTTTATGGTCTTTAGTCATGAGTCACTTTCATTCCCAAATCCATATTATTAGGTCATAGGGTTGGTCTCCTTAGGTTCTAGGGGCTCATCATGGTCAAATTAATGAGTCAAGTGTCAATAAATATCAGCAAGGGCATGAGGAAGTCAATAAACTCAAAGTCACAGCACTTGGGAAAATCAAAGAAATGTTTTATTCAGTTTGATGTAATTTTCACCTCAAAACCATGTTTTGAGGTGAAAACATGATACTTTACTTTTCATTATCATCTTTTATGTAATTTTATGTCATCATATGTAATAAGTCACACTTCAGAAGCTGCGATCTCCACAAAGTCACCATCCTTCCTTTCAGAGAAATTTTCCACAGCATTTTCAGCGTCAAATCATGTTCTAAGTAGATCTAGCAGAAAGAGCCTAGAAAGATTTTTCCAACGGTATATTACACTGTCAAAAATGACTCCTGTATCGAAATTTATGCCTAACTGAACAAAGTCCTCTATACCCTAAACCAAACCCCTTTCCCACCTTTCCCTAAACATTATTTTATTAAAGTTTTATGTTTTCTTTATAAAACCCCCTTTTTTTCCCCTTCTTATTACACAATCGCAATGCAAAAGTTCCTTGACCCAAGAAATCTGATGCGATTAAACCACTTCCCCTCATGTCCCTTTAAAACTTTATAATAACGTTTTGAAGTTTGTTATTATAAAATCCCATTTCCTTTAATTCGATAAAACAAACCACTTCCCCTCCATACCTTTTAAACTTTATAATAAAGTTTAAAGTTTTATTATAATCCCCCGCCGATCCTTCCCTTCCCCTTCCCGATCGCAATCGCAACATCTAACATGTGTGTCCCGATGGGCCTTGTGTTCACGAAAACTCCAATCTGATTGAGCGCTCCCGAGTGCATACACCCGATGAGATCCCGACCATCGACCTGCCCATTCGACCAGGCGACCCATACTTCATCGGTGCTTTTGATCGATCTTCCCCGATTCACCCTTGTAAAAAATCCGATGCGATTTCATTTAATCCCGCCCAATTACACCTCCACCAGAAATTGCCCCTTCCAATCCGACGGCCCATACTCCATTGCTCTTTTGCAATCGGCGATTTCCTTTTGCGCATTACTTTTTTCCCCGCTCTCCTTCGATCTCCCGATGCTGATGGACCTTCGGGTCCCACCATATGATCTTCCGCCCATTTATAATACAAAGGGCCTTTTCCTTTGAAAAACTTAAATTTTGTTTTATTTCGTTTATACAAAGGCCTTGCCCCCATCACCCCTCCCCAATCACATCGACGAAGTTTTATTGTGTAATATGCCCACCCCAATTCCCTGATTCTGATTGCGATTGCACTACACCTCGGTCCCACCTTGATCCCTTCCCCTTTTTCAAAAGAAATTTGGTCTTTTCCCTTTGTAAAAAACAAAAAACCATTTTCGTTTGTTTTCAAAGGGATTTCCCCGCTCTATTATTGTATTATCCCATCAGAGCTTTCCAAATCGCATCGGAGCTTTTGTGCTCTGTTCCAAATATATCCAACCCTCTGATTCCGATTGCAATGATGCCATCGCAACGTGTATTTTCAAATTTTTTATTATATATCGCACCCCCTTCCTCCCCTCCGATTGCGATTGCGATTGCGATGTGGACCCTAGCTCCTTTCCCTTCACTCCTATTCATTGAAAAGGGAATTTTTCTTCATTAAAGGCATAAAAGTCAATTTTGATGTTCTCAAACGGATTTCTCGACATATATGAGATTTTTAGTAAAGAAAAGCAATAGTCAAAGGGCCAAGAGCTAATTATGAAGCACAAAATCATTTTAGTTTGTCTTCTCCTCTGTTTAAAGCAAATGTAACAGTGAAATTTTTTAGATGTCCCAAAATGTATTGTTGTTCCTCATTTTTAGGGGGAGATTGCTAGTTCTCTTTTTTATGACTGGACTTCAGTTCTTGAGCTGGAAAACAGCTCCCCTTTTTGTGGATCTACTTCCCTCACATTCTGGTCTATTTAATGTAATTATTTCAGTCATTTGAGACAAGTCTGTAAATCCGTAAGTAGGGGAATAGTGTGGAAATCAAGGAGGACGCTCTGCGCTCCACTGTAACAGTTTTTGGACAAGGAATTAATAAAGAGATGCAGCTCTGATTTGTGGGATCCATGTGGTATGAAATTTAGCATTTGTTTTCTCCTTTGTGTTCACATGTAAATTTTTTCTGTTCACCTTTCATCCATAAACATCTTTGTTTGAATGCTTTCAAGATAGAAAGGTAGAATCCATTTTTTATGCTCTGCCTTGGGAAATCGTTCAATACTCTGTATTTTTCTTCTGTTTGAAAAGGATCCATCTCCCATGCCCTTTTCAGCTCCTCACCAGTCTTACCATCTCATCATTATTTAAACTTTAGTTGCTAAAATTTCTTGCCTACCTTGCCCCATGAAATACCCTGTATCCTGATTCAATTCCCCAGTTTCAAATTGTCCTATTTGTTCCATACATCCCTGAAAAATTCATTCATTTAAAAATTTTCTTATTATTATACCTAGCCTAAAATCAGTTTCATAATTGTACTTTGTTGAATATCTTTCATGGAGAGAGCCCTATCTCATTCTTGTAGGGCTAGCTACAAGGCTGAGCGTGGTTTAGATGTTACCCTGATTTTGCTTTTTCAGCTTGAGGTCCAAATCAGGTGATAACATGTCTGGAGACTCAACTGGGGAACGATCTAACTATCTGCGAGCACATATTCTCATCACTTGAACTAAACGTCTTTATTCTGTTTTCAAAGAAAATCATAGTCAGGCCCTTTGTGAATGAAGAAAAGTGAAACCTCTATCTTAAGGTTAAACCCAGGTTATATCAAACGTGACGAACCTTTAGAAATATCTGTTGTGAAAGTAAAAGGCCTTGTTCTGTTTCCAGCGGAGTAATATTAAGTGGGACCCAACCATTGAGTTAAAACACAGTTTAGTTACCATAAGCAGGTTTCGAGAAACCATACTGCCTTTGTCGCGCTGCTTTTGGCCCAGAGAAAAACCACGCCAAAAAACGCAATCCAATAATATTTGGGCACGTCATCTCCCAAATACCACCCATATCATGCAACTTTTATGTGTTAAACCTCGGCCCTTGAGAAAATGCGAAATTGACGAGGATTGTCCGATCTTGAGAATGTTAGATCTGACAGAAATCGTGCAGTGAAGTGCACGAGAAATAAATCGAGGTATGATTCGGCGGTTTTACATTATTAAATGTTCATTTAATTTATAAAAAGGCGAATAATGGATGCGTGGGCCCCCGTTGAATGAAATTCATGTCACGTTGGTAGAACAAATGGGTTTTGTGACATAAGTTTGAAGGTTGGTGTTTTTAAAAGAATTGTGTCATTGTTATAATTTGATATTATGACTGGAGTGATAAGGTTTGCCTAAATGTTTTAAGTGTGTTCCCCTATATCACATGAGCCTTTAAAGAATTTGTTTGAGAAGTTTGAATATTATTGCAAAGAGAACATTGTTAAAGCGCTTTGGGAGGGGAATATAATTACAGGCATATATTCCAAAGATCCACAGTGATAATATATTTTTGGTATCAGAGCATAAAGACAGATCACCCCAGTAGTATTTTCCTTGTAAATTTGTGGACTCTGGAAGATGAGGTTCAGAGGTTGCTAGGCTAAAAAAGAATTTTTTACAGTAGAAATTTACCCACACTGGCTTCAGCAAGATACACAAGGGTCAATCCAGATCCAAATCCTCCCCCTGTGTTTGAGAACCCTAATCTTATCCCAAGAATAGTCAGAAGACAAGAAGGGTCACCTAGTCCTAGACCTATCTTTAGATCCTATACTTGGCCCAGTGAGTGGTTCTTTGTAGAAGATCTTTCTTTTGATGAGAGTTTTGAGCTTTCTTTGTTTATAAATAAGTCGTAAACTGCACTTGATGACACAGTTTTTGATCCAGAATTCCTTGTAGATATTTAAGTTCAAAGGGAAAATACATCCATTGATGATTACATTCTGAATTCCCCTCAGTCATCTATCACTGTAACTAATATCCCTGAGCCTTCAGAGTCGTCAGGAACAACATTTCCTCCTCCCAATTCATCAACATTCCCATCATTCAATTCTCAGCTTTCATCTCCCCCACTAACACCTCCCTTAAATCCTAGTAGCACAAACACTGTTGTAAATCCACCTAGAGTCATGGCTGCCCGGTATGCACTCTTGGTTTTTCCTCAGAATTTGAATGATATGCCTGCTAACTATCAAAGTAAAATTCCTATCTTTGATGCCACTCAAAGCATTACAGCCCAGTAGCATGTTGATAATATGAATGACTTTTTTGATCTACATGAGGTAGAGGTAGAGAATGTAACTACAAGTTTGTTTGTCCAAAGCTTTGGAGGTGAAGTTAGAAAGTGGTTCAGAGCTTTACCAGCAGGCTCTATCTGCACTTTTCAGGAGTTACATACACAGTTTTTAGACCGATGGGAGGTAAAGAAGAACCCCCTTCAAATTTTGTCTGAATACGAGAATATTAAAAGAAATGTGGGTGAAACTGTACATGATTATTGTTTAAGATTCAATGTTGTATATAATGCTATTCCGGCTAACCTAAAACCTCCTGTGGGATTATCCTTGCTCAAGTTTCCAGATGGTTTCGATGTTGATATGGCATATCAGCTGTGAGAAAGAGATCCTTCCACTCTTGAAGACAGGAAAAAGATAGCTGTAAGTGTAGAAGAAAATATGCTAGCCAAAAGAGCTCGAACTAGAGCTGAAAAAAGAGTCACTATGAAAGAAGAAGCGTCTCCTTCTGACAACAAGATGGACACTTTGATCCGAATAGTCGAAAATATGGTTGATCGATTAACCATTTCAGATAGGCTAGAAGGACAAATAAGGAATCCAAATTTCAGAGGATAGCAGCCACAATTCAGAATTAAATAGAGAGAACAGAGAGCACAGGACCAAGTAGCACCACAACAGCAGATCAGAACTCCACTGCAGCAAAATTACATTCAGGGAATAAAGACAGACGAGGATGATGATCCTGTGATTGAAGCCAATAATTTCTTCACAGCTGATGGTGCACCCATTTTTCTTACTGAAGATGAGGAATATACAGTGATTGCAGACGTTCAAAAAGATGAAGATTTCATTTTGGCTAATGATGTAGTGTTAGAAGATGAGTCCAATGACTACCAAAGAGGATACATGAACGCTTTATGAGCTCAACAAAAGCAATATTCTTTGAGGAACATAGATGTTCCGATCAGTCCCATCCAAAGGAGAAAAGAGCTCCAAATGAAGAAAGATTCTCAGAAAAAATGGAAAGAGCCAGTCGATCCTTCCTCCAGGAAAACATCTTCAGCTATTAACACTGCAATTGAAAAGAACCAGCAGAGCACAGCAAAGTTGCAAGTAGAGAAGAAATATCCTCCAGTTAAAGAGGTAGAAAAGGTCCCTTCTTTTAATTTGGAAAATGAAATTTCTAAGCTAAAAGTGTCCATGCCCCTGACTGAGTTGGTGAAAAATAGCAGTTATAAACACCAAGTGTCTAGAATTTTGCAAATAGATTCTGTTTCAGATATGGTGAATGTAGAAGATGACTACCATGAACTCATTTTTGGTCCAGCTATTGAATATCAATCAGAAGAAAGTGAAGTCTCTCCCTTTTACTTGAGTCTTATATTACATGAGTTCATCTTACATAATTCTATGTTGGACTCTGGAGTGTTGCATAATTTGATGCCCAAATCCATCATGGAGAAGTTAGGACTTGATATTACTCGTAAATACCATGATTTTTATTCCTTTGACTCAAGTAGGGTCCATTGTATTGGTCTTATCAAATACTTGGTAGTGTCTTTGGATCAAATCCCAGCCAAGAATGTTTTGATGGATGTAGTTGTTGCCGATGTCCCACCACAGTTTGGAATGATTCTATCTAGGTCTTGGGGTGTAAAACTTTTAGGAGCCATGCAACTTGACTTCTCTTATGCCACCATTCCCGTGTTTGGTCAGTTGAGAAAACTATACAAGGAGAAGAAAATGAAATATATGATCACTAGCAAAGAGAAGCTAGTAAATCATCCCATTAATGCAGTCCACATAGATTTAGAGTCCTTTGTCTTGTATTCAGATGGTGGTTTGAATGATGAGAATGTTCAATTGGTACAAGTAGATGAAATATCTAAGATTTCAGAGAATTTTAGGGAAGTCCTCAAACAAGAAAAAGATAAAGCAGGAAGCAGTTATGAGCCTCCTCCCTGCCAGTAGCAAAAAGACAGTGAAAAACAAAAGGATGCGGAAATCAGTCAAGATAAAGTTGAGAAAGAAGCAAAATTTCAGCATCTACAAGAGGAAGAAGATGGCCTTTGGAGCATGGATTTTGATGGACTTGTTGGTAAGGATGGAGCTGGTATTGGAATATGGATTCAGAGCCCTGTTTTCTAGCCTGAAAAGGTTCCTATTAATGTTAGAGTATGTGCTTAAAAGTTGGCTTTTGACTGCTCTAACAATGAAGCGGAGTATGAAGCTTTGATCATAAGTCTGAAAATTTTGAAGAAGTTAAATGCAAAAAGGATTTCTGTATATGGAGATTCAGAGCTGATAATCAAATAGTTCAAAGGAGAATACCAAGATAAACATCCGTGATTGAGGGCATACAGAAATGAAGTCTTGGATATCTTGAAGACATTTCCTGAGTACACTTTGACAATAGTACCCAGAATGCAGAACATTATTGCTGATTCTCTTGCCACTACAAAAAGCAACTTGAAGATTCCAATGAACTCCAGCAACAAGTTTGAGATCTATGTCAAACATAGGCCTGCTGTTCCTGAAAATTTGAGGTATTGGCAAGTGTTTTGCGATGACAATGAGATCAATGCTTTTTTGCAGAGTGAAGGGAAATTCAAAGATACTCCAATAGAAGGTTATTATGAGGTTGATGATCAAGAAATTGAAACAAATCAGATGGACATATTGTAGCTGAAAGATAATGTAATTACTAGGGGTCTCATACCTTTAGAGGAGCTTTTTGATCAGGATGATGTTATAAAGAAACCAAGCTTGGTGCCTACTGAGAAAGGAGTCGAAGATGTGAATCTTGGAACAGTTGACAAGCCCAAGTTTGTGAAGTTGTCAAAGGCATTGTCCCCTGAGGTAAAGGAAAAGTATGTAAAATTTATTTCTAAATTTTCTGATGTGTTTGCATGGGATTATTTATATTTGAAGGTGTATGACAAAAACATAATTTAGAATACTATTCCCATCAAGCCGGATCAGAAGCCATTTAGATAGAAGTTGAGAAGAATCAACCCAAAGTTGCTGCCATCCATTGAAAAAGAGGTAAAGAAATTATATAAAGCTGGTATCATTGTTCCTATTAGATTTTCTGACTGGATTTCAAATTTGGTCCTGGTATGTAAGAACACAGGAGAGATAAGGTTGTGGATAGATTTTCGGAATCTGAATAAATCATTCTTAAAGGATAATTATTCGCTTTCGAAGATGGACCATATTCTGCAGAGAGTAGTTGGAGCATCTAGGATGTCACTACTTGATGGCTACTTAGGCTACAACCAAATCTTGGTGCATGAGAAAGACCAAGACAAAACTGCCTTGACAACACCCTGGGGAACCTTCCAGTATGCCAAAATGCCATTTGGACTGAAGAATGCTGGAGCTACTTTCCAGCGAGCAATGAAAATTTCTTTTTCCAATGAGAAAGATGTTTTTCTTGTTGTTTATTTGGATGATCTAACAGTATTTTCTGGTTCTGATGATGAGCATTTGCACCATTTGAGGGTTGTGTTTCAACGATGAAGAAAGTTTGGGATTTCTCTCAATCCAAAGAAGAGTCTCTTTGCCATGGATGAAGGCAAGTTTCTGAGGCATATCATCTCTAAAGATGGTATCCGTATTGATCCATCTAGAGTGAAGGAAATTCAGCACATAGACCTTCCACGGAACAAAAAGGAGATTCAAGCATTCAATGGTAAGATGAATTTCTTGTGCAGATTTATACCCAATTTGGCTGAACATTTGAGAGAAATGACTAATATGTTGAAGAAGGATAGCACTGTAAAATGGAGTGAGGAAGATATCAAGTCATTTAATCTGGTAAAGTTTGCTTTGTCCAATGCCCCAGTCTTCATTAGTCTCGACTATACTCAAGATTTAATTATTTTTTCATTTGCATTGGAGCATACTATGGCTGTTGTTTTGATGCAAAAGAGAGATCATATTGAAAAGCCAATTTCCTTTTTCAGTAGGACTATTAGAGATGCTGCCTTGAGGTATAATACTATTGAGAAACAAGCATTGGCTCTTACAAAAGCATTGAAGGATTTTAGGGTCTATATTCTGCATTCACATACTATAGCATATGTTCCTAATGCAGCAGTAAATGATGTGTTGATGAAAACTAATCCAGAAGGTCGAAGAGGTAAGTGGATAGAAACTATGTTGGAGTATTATTTGGAGATCAAACCCACGAAGTTGATCAAAGGACAAGGCTTGGCAAAATTAATGGCCCAATCAAATCTACGTGCCCTGGATATAAACCTTATAACAACAATGTCAGAGGATGAAGATGAAGGTTTTCTTGTTCCAATTTTAGACATTTTTCTACAATCTCCATGGTATTCAGATATTGTTTATGTCCTTCAACATTTCTCCACCTGCAGGGTTGTCTAAAAGCAAAGGTAGATCACTAAAACATAAGTCTACTAAATACTGTATTTTAAATAGTGCTCTTTATTGGAAAGATCCAAGAGGTATTCTCCTCAATTGTTTGGTTGAAGAAGAGGCTCAAAAGGTAATGCACGACTTTCACAAAGGTGATTGTGGTGGTCATTTGTTTTGGAAGACTACAACTAACAAAGTGTTAAGAGCAGGATATTAATAGCCCACTTTATTTTCATATTTGTATAAAACAATGATGAGTTGTCATGAATGTCAAATTTTCCAAGGGAAGAAGAAATTTCTTCCTCTTCCTTTAAAACCATTTTCAATAAACGCTCCCTTTCAGCAGTGGGGACTCGATTTCATAAGATAAATCGATCCCGCTTCATCAGCGTAGCATCGATGGATCTTGACAGGTACAGATTACTTCACTAAATGGATTGAGGCCATCCCAGCAAGGCAAGCTACAGATACGGTAATTATTCAATTCCTAGAATCGAATATTTTATCTCGTTTTGGTTACCCTTACAAAATTATAATAGACAACGCAACAGCGTTCAAGTCTAAGAAGATGGTGGACTTCTGTGAGAAATATAATATCGTGTTGGGTCATTCAATGGCGTACTACCCACAAGGAAACAACCTGGCAGAATCATTGAATAAATCTCTGATAAATATAATCAAGAAAATGATGGAGGCAAACAAAATAAAATGGCATCGAAAACTCATCAACGCATTGTGGGCAGACAGAGTTAGCAACAATAAATCCATAGGTATGTCACCTTTTGAATTAGTTATGGTAATGATGTTGTATTTCCTACATCACTTATAGTTCCAGCTATGAGATTATTGCAAGAAGTTGGTAGTGAAGACGATGACAATCAGCGAAGGATCAATCAGATGATCGATCTTTAGCAAACAAGAGACGAAGTGTCACAAAAAACTATTCAGTTGTAGGAGAAGATAAAGAAAATCTATGATCGAAAGACCAAAGAAGAAAATTTTCAGTTGGATGATGTGGTGTTGAGATGGGATGTAATAAATGAGGAAAAAGGGAAGCATGGTAAGTTTGACAACCTGTGGAAAGGACCATACAGGATTTCAGCATACAGGGGACATAATGCTTTCTTGCTTTCAGAAATGGATGGCCAAGATTTCCCTGGAGGAGCAGTGAATGGCAGGATTTTGAAGCACTACCATTGTTGAAGATAATGGATTAGAAACTATGTCACCATCATTGTATATACCATGTTATTTTTGGTCAGCGTTCAAGTACACAGTCATTGAATTTTGGGGCCCGAGGTGAAGGCTATAAAACTTAAATGATATGGGTATGGTTTGCTTTTATTTCAGTTTTTAGTCTTATTATTGAGTCAAAGTCAGTCTGCATAGTCTCAGTTTTCATTATTTTTCACTCCATGCCCAATTGATAAGGCTACTTGTTCTATGATGTTCTTAGCACCTCCAAGGAGCTACCATCCCCATTAGAGCCAATTTTAGTGTCAGTCTAGTCATACTGCCATCAGTGATCAAAATTTCTCTTTTTCATTTTCATATTAGGAGTCCCATACCAATAAGTTTCACCATTCCGCTAGGTCATGGATCCATTGATGGTAGTGATTTTTCATCAGTTTTCCCTCATGAGAAAATTTCCGATTCTCCTCTTTATGGTCTTTAGTCATGAGACACTTTCATTCCCAAATCCATATTAGTAGGTCATAGGGTTGGTCTCATTAGGTTCTAGGGCCTCATCATGGTCAAATTAATGAGTCAAGTGTCAATAAATATCAGCAAGGTCATGAGGAAGTCCATAAACTCAAAGTCACAACACCTGGGAAGATCAAAGAAATGTTTTATTTAGTTTGATGTAATTTTCACCTCAAAACCATGTTTTGAGGTGAAAACATGATACTTTACTTTTTATTATCATCTTTTATGTAATTTTATGTCATCATATGTAATAAGTCACACTTCAGAAGCTACGATCTCCACAAAGTCACCACCCTACCTTTCAGAGAAATTTTCCGCAGCATTTTCAATGTCAAATCATGTTCTAAGTAGATCTAGCAGAAAGATCTCGGAAAGATTTTTCCAACGGTATATTACACTCTAAAAAATGACTCCTGGATTGAAATTTATGCCTAACTAAACAAAGTCCTCTATACCCTAAACCAAACCCCTTTCCCACCTTTCCCTTAACTTTATTTTATTAAAGTTTTATGTTTTCTTTATAAAAACCCCTTTCTTTCCCCTTCCAATTACACAATCGCAATGCAAAATTTCCTTGACCCAAGAACTCCGATGTGATTAAACCACTTCCCCTCATGTCCCTTTAAAACTTTATAGTAACGTTTTGAAGTTTGTTATTATAAAATTCCATTTCCTTTAATTTGATAAAACAAACCACTTCCCCTCCATACCTTTTAAACTTTATAATAAAGTTTAAAGTTTTATAACAATCCCCCACTGATCCTTCCCTTCCCCTTCCCGATCGCAATCGCAACATCTAACATGTGCATCCCGATGGGCCTTGTGTTCATGAAAACTCCGATTTGATTGAGCGCTCCCGATTGCATACACCCGATGAGATCCCGACCATCGATCTGCCCATTCGATCGGACGACCCATACTTCATCGGTGCTTTCGATCGATCCCCCCCGATTCACCCTTGTAAAAACTCTGATGTAATTGCATTGAATCCCACCCGATTACACCTCCACCATCGATCGTGCCTTTCAATCCAATGGCCCATACTCCATCGCTCTTTTGCAATCGACGATTTCCTTTTGCGCATTAATTTTTTCCCCGCTCTCCTTCGATCTCCCGATGCCAAATGACCTTCGGGTCCCACCATATGATCTTTTTCCCATTTATAATAGAAAGGGCCTTTTCCTTTGTAAAACTTAAATTTTTTTTTATTTCGTTTATACAAAGGCCTTGCCCCCGTCGCCCCTCCCCAATCGCATCGGTGAAGTTTTATTGTGTAACATGCCTGCCCCAATTCCCCGATTGCGATTGCGATTGTGCTACACCCCAGTCCCACCTTGATCCCTTCCCCTTTTTCATAAGAAATTTGGTATTTTCCCTTTGTAAAAAATGAAAAACTATTTTCATTTGTTTTCAAAGGGATTTCCCCGCTCTATTATTGTATTATCCCATCGGACCTTTCCAAATCGCATCGGAGCTTTTGTGCCCTATTCCAAATATATCTAACCCTCTGATTCTGATTGCGATGATGTCATCGCAACATGTATTTTCAAATGTTTTATTATATATCGCATCCCCTTCCTCCCCTCCGATTTTGATCGCGATTGCGATGTGGACCCCAGCTCCTTTCCCTTTGCCCCTACTCATTGAAAAGGGATTTTTTATTCATTAAAGGCATAAAAGTCACTTTTGATGTTCTCAAACAGATTTCTCGACATATATGAGATTTTTAGTAAATAAAAGAAACAGTCAAAGTGTCAAGAGCTAATTATGAAGCACATAATCAATTCAGTTTGTCTTCTCCTCTGTTTAAAGAAAATGTAACAACGAAATTTTCAGATGTCCCAAAATGCATTAATGTTCCTCATTTTTAGGCAGAGATTGCCGGTTCTCTTTTCTATGATTGGACTTCAGTTCTTGAGCTGGAAAACAGCTCCCCTTTTTATGGATCTACTTCCCTCACATTCTGGTCTATTTAATGTAATTATTTCAGTCATTTGAGATGAGTCTATAAATCAGTAAGTACGGGAATAGTGTGGAAATCAAGGAGGACGCTCTACGCTCCACTGTAACAGTTTTTGGACAGGGAATTAATAAATAGATGCAGCTCTGATTTGTGGGATCCATGTGGTATGAAATTTAGCATTTGTTCTCTCCTTTGTTTTCATATGTAAATTTGTTTTGTTCACCTTTCATCCATAAACGTCTATGTCTGAATTATTTCAAGATATAAAGGTAGAATCCATTTTTTATGATATGCCTTGGGAAATCGTTCAATACTCTGTATTTTTCTTCTGTTTGAAAAGGATCTAGCTCCCATGCCCTTTTCAGCTCCTCACCAATCTTACCATCTCATCATTATTTAAACTTTAATTGCTAAAATTTCCTGCCTACCTTGCCCCATGAAATACCCTACATCCTGATTCAACTCCCCAGTTTCAAACCGTCCCATTTGTTCCATACATCCCTGAAAAATTCATTCATTTAAACATTTTCTTATTATTATAATTAGCCTAAAATCAATTTCATAATTGTACTTTGTTGAATATCTTTCATGGATAGGGACCTCTCCTAACCTTGTAGGGCTTTCTACAAGGTTGTGCGTGGTTTAGATGTTACCCTGATTTGCCTTTTTCAGCCCAAGGTCCAAATCAGGTGATAACACTACCAACACAACCTAAGCATAAAATGAAAGGATTTTCTCTTGTTGTTCACTTTATAATCAGAAAGTTACTAATGCAAAATAATACTTATCATTTTCAAATAGAGAGAAAGAATGCATTGTTACACTAAAAGGCCAAAATGAAAACTAGCTTTGAGAAACTCAAATGAAATGGTAAAAACACATAGACACCAATCCAAAATGAATATAGAATACACTCAAAACCAGACAGGCATTCCTTCACGCAGATAAAGGACTTTAAAATTGACTCAATGAGAAATCTGATCTATGCTCAGGTGACAGATGGAGGGTTAAATAGACACCAAGATGACAGTTCGACAATCCTACAACACGTAGAATCGAAAGAAAAGAAAAAGCAATCAGAAAATAAGGTGAAAATATGAAATAATAAACTGAATCATACACAGCTCAGAAGCTCAGTGAACATGCGGTTGAATAAGAAATCAAAGACACCTAGAAACCCTAGGATGAGAAGCCACACTAATTGGATGAGAGACAATCAACCAAAAAGAATGAGATAGGGAAGTAAAAAACAATCCAAATGGACTAATCACGAGAGGAAAAGCCAATCCATAGGGTAAGATGAACTGGAAAACTCAAGAAAGAGGCCTAAACCCAAACCTATAGGATCTGGCGTGACTGGTCAGCCATAATCCGTGCTGAACAGAGGAAATCTCACTCGTAACACAGGAAACCCATGCCAATCGGCGCGACTGTAATGAAAACAACAACGTCGAGTAAGGAAACCCAAGAAAGGAGAAAAGGCAGTTGAGAAAGGACCATGCTTATCACGCTGAGAATATGTGAGATGTCTTTAAAGAGTCAGAGAAGAAAAACCAAGCAGAGAAATTTCAATACGAACAAAGTTGGACAGACAAGAAAAATTCCAAAACGAAACAACAAGAGACGACAAACACACTGATCCCTAGGATGGTCACCATCCTGTTGAGCAGGAAAATCCCCTCTGTAGACAGAGGAAATCCTTCTAGCCCTAGGGTGGGTCTAGTAACAAGGGAACACATTGGACTCCTAAATTCCTAGCTTATAAATGAAATATGGATCAAAACATATATCCTACCTGGATCCAATGCTTTTATCGTGGCACACAGTAGTGATCCTTTGATCTTTGCTTCACGCCTTGCAATTCGTGTTGGTGATGATGTTCAAGTGTCTTCACAAAGATCAAACAAATGATGATAACATACAAGCATATACATTCATCTACAGCTATTCATCTAGTCAAGGAGAGCTAAACACTTTGCATATAAATGGAAACAAATTTGGAACAAGAAACCAGTCATGTATTATTGATATATGAAAAGGAAGTCTACAACCTTATGCCTTGATGTTGTAGATCTCCTTCGATGGGTTCAGTTGGGCGTATCCCAAGAATTTGTTCAACATTCTACTAGATGAGGCAATGGGCTTAAACTCTCTCTCAATGATGGATTCTTATCTTCTTTCTTCAACAGACTAACTATACTGATGACTCTTCAGCTAGCTGAATCAATGTGACAAGGAAGAATTTATAGGAGAGGAGGAGGTGGCTTGGAATCCCACATAAGGTGGAGGAGAGGTCTATCCCTATGTGGAGTTTCACAATTATAGGAACTAATAGGCCAAAGGGAGAAACTCGACGCGATTCATTTGAAAAAACCATGATGGCTCTACTCATGAAGCTATTAGGCATGGAAGCTTCGTTTCTATTTTAAACAACTTTCCAAAAGCAGCTTGGCATGGGTGCCCTTCTAAGACAGAGCACCAAAGGGCAGGGGGGGGGGGGGGGGGGGCAGTGTTAATTTCTTCATGGGCGCGAGGCCATAATTTCCTACCAGTATTGACCCAAAATCATATGTTTTTGAAGGTCTTCTTGAGGAATGATCAACAAATATTATGATCTTGACATGCCAAGGGATGCAATGACATTTATGGCAATGTATGATAGTACATAGGGGTAACTAAAATGGTCCTCCAATGTTCTGGATGGGATTGTAGGGACGGTGAAAAAATACTATGTAACAGCTTCCAATAACACTTCTCCCTTTAGGAAGTTTTACAAGATCCTAGGTATTTTTCTTGGCTAAGGAATATGGTTCCTCTTCTCTAGCCTTTTTCCATTTCTCGCTAGCTACATCATCCACTGGTTCCTCATAAAAAGAAGGTTCCACATATTCGGTAATCAATGCAAAAAGATGAAGTAGAATATTCATACTTTTTGGGTGTTCTTATTTCCCTTGTAGACCTTCTTAGAGTGACTGGTTGGTGAATTGGTTCTGTAATTTCTACAGTTTCCTTTTCTTCTTCACCTTTTCCATCAGAAGTCTCTCTTTCCTTTCGAATTTCTAGAAAAATTTGAGTCTCCAATTGAATTTTTTGATTTGGAGATACCTGTTCCTATTCAGCATTTCCAACATCCGATTTTAGAAGAAAATATTAGTCTAATGTTACATATCTACTAATGAATATCTTCCATGAGGAAGGATCCCATAACCTATATCCTTTCACTGTATAATCATACCCAAAAAATACATAGAATTTTAATTTTGGATCTAACTTTCAATGCTAATTCTAGGAATTAAAGCATAGGCATCACAACCAAAAATCTTCAAATGATCACAAGACTGGCCCGACCAAAATTCTTCAGGAATTTTTCAATTTATGGAAAGAGAAGATGATATGTTAACTAAATAACAAGCAGTAGATGTCTTTTCTGCCCACAACTCCTTTTTTATATTAGAATTGTTGATTCTGCTTATGGATCTTTCCATAAGAGTTTGATTTATATGTTCAACAATGCCATTTTTCCAAGGAGTATAAACAATAGCTTTATGTCTAAAAATCCCTTCATCCTTATAGTATTACCAAAATTCTAAAGAAGTAAATTCACTGTCATTACCAGTTCTTAAACATTTAATTGGTTTTCCTATTTTCTTTTCCACCATACCTTTAAATTGTTTAAAAGAATTAAATAAATCTCCCTTATTTTTCAACTTATAGACCCAAACTTACCGGGAGAAATCATAAATAAATGTTAAGAAATATAATGCACCTCCATAAGAAACAGAGGAGATGGTCCCCAAAGATCAGAATGGATATATTTCAAAATATTCTCTACTATTATGACTTCCAGTTTTAAATCTTTGTTTACATTATTTTCCATACACACAATTCTTATAGAAATCTAGCTTCAAGGATTACAAATCAAGAATCAACTTACATTTCATCAGCACTTGAAGACCTTTCACGCTCATGTCACCCAATCGTTGATGCCATAGGTGAGAACCTTCTCCTACTTTTTCTAATACAATCGTTGCCTCACTGACTTGAGTACTTCCTTTGAGTCTGTAAATATTTCTGACCTTTTCTTCCTTCATAAAAAGAGGGTGCCTTTTGAAACTTTCAGCACCACATTATGACCTGAAAACTTATAACCATCCAAGTCCAAAAAACCCAAAGAAATCAAGTTTTTCCTTAATTCAGCTACATATCTAATATTAATTAATGTTCTAATTATATAATCATACATTTTAATTTTTACATTTCCCATCCCAATAGTCTGACAAGATGCATTATTTCCCATAAATACAGAACTGCCATTTACAACTTCATATGTAGTAAACCAATTTTTGTGCAAACTCATGTGATGAGAAGCACCAAAGTCTAACTCCCAATTTTCAACATTTTGAGAGACATTACAAATAGGTAAATCTTCAGGAGATAAAAAATCATCAACCATACCTGAATCAACTTAATTTTCTTCCTTATTTTGGTTTTCAGATCCCCTCTGTTTCAAACAGTCTTTCTTGAGGTGTCCAACTTTGTTGTAGTACAAGCAGTGTGATTTACACTTATTTCCCTTTCATTTTGATCTGTAAGAACCACTTTCTTTCTAATGTCTTTCCTTTGATAGGCCTATGGATACCATGGCTTCTGGTGTAAATGTTTCAATACTAAATTTCCTTCGTACTACTTCGGATAACAGGGCTTCAAAGAATCAACCGTGCTCAAACTGATTGAATTTAGGAATTGGTCCCATGAATCAGGCAGAGAGCACAATAAGGTTATAGCCTTGTCTTCTTCCTTAATTTTAGCTTCCATATCTGAAAACTGGAAAATAATTGTACTAAAAAATGTTAATTTTCTGCAACTTTTGTACCCTCCATCCGAAGACTGTACAATTGTCGTTTCAAATAAATTCTATTAGTCAATGATTTGGTCATATAAAAAGTTTCGAGTTTTTCCCACAAAAATTCAGTGGTTTTGTCTTCAAAAATATTAAAGAAAACTTCATGTTCCAGGCATAAACTCATGGTACTGAGAACTCGAGCATCCAAGTCATTCTAGTCTGAATTAGTCAAGCTTGCAGATTTTTTCTTCACCTCGTCTAATGCTTTGTGCAACTATTGTGGCACCATCAAGTCCCTAACTTCCATTTTCCACAAAGAGAAATTATTCTTCCTGGTGAATTTCTCCACCTCAAACATTGCATTGGTCATTTTGACCGTTTCTTGATTTTCCCATCTTGCTTAACTTTCCAACTAGGGTTTCAAAAAAAAAAGAAATTGTTCCTTCAACTAGGATTTCCCCTTCTTTCAGCTAGGATTTATTTTTGGTTTTCAATCTTATGAATTCCTTTCTACAATAGGTATGTTTCCGATCTCAGAAATTCTTTCTATAATTATGAGTTTTTTTTTAACCCTATTTTAAAAATAAAATTATGAATCTACTCCCATTCAAAATTTGATTATATTCCTATAATTTGTATTCTAACATTCTGTTCCTGTTGAACCCTTAGTTAAACTGAGAGGGGGGGGGGGGGGGGGTGAATCAGTTTAACACATTCATGGACTTTTAAAAATTTCCTTTAAACTTATTTACACTTTCATTTCATGATCAACTTATTACATAAAGTAACAACAATCTTAATATGTGAGCAACAAGTATTAAGCATATTAGATAAACCATATCAACACATAAACATCATGCAAATAGACAACAAATATAAGTGGAAACCCAAAAAGGGAGAAAACCACATCTTATTATTGTTGTGATGCAAAGGCAAGTTCCAACTCCCTCTCACCACTGATTTTCTGTAGGCTCCAACCTATAGGAGGCTCCTACCTCAATTCTACAAGCTACAACTTGCAAGGAAGCTCCAAATCCCATCTATTTTTTGCAGGCTACAACCTACAGGAGGCTCCTACCTCATCTGGCTACAACTGACATCTATCAAGCTACAACTTGATATGGAAGCACCAACTTCCTCACTCTTTAATAAAAAATACATGTTGATTTACCTGAATATCAGCTCTGTCATGTTCCTTCTTCACTCCTGTCCACCAGCCTTCATATCTTCCTTATATCATCTCTGAATCTTCACATCTTCTCTATCTACTCCTCCTTCTTCTTAACCTCTCTGCCTCACTTCTCCATTCTCTAACCTCTCTATGCATATCTATGTGATATCATTTATAGAGTTCACCTCATGACTGTTTGCATTCCACAGGGAATTTGAAGTGAACAACCATGACTCTTTGCCTTCCACCTTCTCTTTTTCTTGCCTAGCACATTCAGAAAAATATAACAATATGTATACATTTCAATATTATAGTGGGGTATTTATTTGCCTACGGAGACTTTCCTTTGCATCACAAACAATATAAAATTAATTAAAAAATTTACATTTACATTTGCAACGGATATATCTCATTCAACCCATTCAGTTCTTGGCTCACTGTATGTTTGTCTTTTCTGCTGCTGTAGTGTAACAATTCTACATACCTATGTTTACTGCAACTCTGTGTACTTCTGCATATCAAATCTTAGAATCTAATCTTCTTTCTTCTCTCATCACACCTTCAGATTTTATTACAAAACTTTCTTCAATTCTCTTTTTCATATAAATCTTCATTTTCAAGTTTTAGCCCAAATAATTTTAGATCTGGCAAACTCAACAATTTTAATAATGATGCAGAATCTAATAGTATCTCAAATATTTGATTTGATATCTGTTCATAAAACTCTTATGGCTTATGCCAACCATACATATGGTTTCATCCATGTTTCAATCTCCATATACCATTAACCCAGATTTTAAATTTTATTTACCATCCACCAATTTCACGTCTTCAGAACATATCTTTGTCTCATGCAGAAGCTTTGAGCTTCAAATATATGTTTTAAAAGCTTACAATAAGCCTCATGCGCGGAAGTTAAATTCCTATTCTTAACACTATGGTTACAACCCACATATTACAAACCCAATTCACAATCTTCATATGCGGGAACTTTGCCTGTTTAAAATCTATGGTTAAACATTAGTCCAACCCACATCATGAGGTCGAATCGTTATTAGAACTTTGTAATTCAACCCATAATGGTCCACTATATAAAATGGATATTTATATCCCATAATACAAACCTTCGGCCAAATATTTTTGCCCACCATCAATGAACATTATAAATATTCACTCATAATACAACAACCCATACTATACTTATTCGAATTAATATTCGAATATTACAATGAAACCATGTTATAAATTTCGGCATATAACTCAAGCTTTCTAAATCTAACTCAAGGCCATCGTAGTCTATTTTATGACTCTCACTATTCTAATTTACCATTAACCTTTATAATATTTGGTTAGAGTCAAGATACTCATGGCTTACGGCATTCCTATACAACCATATTACATTCTCCAACCAACGGTTGAACTATTACATAACATGACCTTTTATCACGTTTACCTTCCGCCTTTTCAAATAATATTCAAGCCCAATTATCAATGTAATTACATAGCTTATCTAACTTACTAAGCTTAGCCTTTGGCTTAGCCAACGTATCCACGCATGAGCTTCTGACCATAGTGCTTCATACAACTTAGGCTATGGTTAAAATATCAACCACCGTTATATGTTAAAGTTTGGGCCCACAACTCACGTTGCTATATACATCGACCTCATTAGCATTCATATTTCACATAAAATGTCGGTTCTGATTAATTCAAAGGCCAACATATATTAATATCCAATTATCAACACGATAATTCAACTGTGCCCCAGTGCCCTTACCTTGCTTATCAGATATCCAGCTTTAGCTACGATCCCATGGCCATTCTGCTCTCGCGCTCCAACAATATTTTGGGCACACATCCGATGGGTATCGTGCAATTTAGATGCACGAGGTTTAACTCTCAAAATTTACGCGATATAAATGGTTTTTAAAAACCACTCTTTTCCACACGTCACACGAAGACCGATATCACGTTTCAAAAGGTATTTCTACTTACCTTTCTTGAGACCACGCGATACTGCTGGTTTCCTGTCTCAAAAACCGCCTTCACTATTTATTCAGGATTACGCTTCTCTCCTTCGTTCCAGTTACAATTCAATTCAAAACCCACGCCTTTGACACAACGCTCTCGATTCAAGGTTCCATGGAATTGGATTCCATTACTCTACTATTTAATTTCAACAATTTAATGGATTTTAAACCCTTCTCCGTGTACGTTCTACTTGCTTGGTTCCTGTAGAACTCGGCTCTTTACAATGATTCTATTGTGCCATCAAAACATTGTTGAGTTGTTGCACACTGTCCACATTCATATTTTAATGTTGTCTTCCTTATGCTTGGTAAGCCAATTAAACTCGTCAATTATTCAATTCAAAGACTCCCTCTTTCTACGTTTTCTTCTGCAGTTCACACAGAGTTTTAAATAAACCTCTGTGTCCTTAGTTTATTCAATCAGACCAGCGCTCCCTCATTGACTTATAGTTCTGCACTATCAAATTTCCAATCGATGGCATACCATTCTGCACCTTCAATTTATACCAACCACAGTATTCAATAATGTATAACAATATGATATGTAGATATCAATTTGCAATTAACTCTTCTTTTATTCCTGATCTAAGATGACTATTGGTCGGCTATCTCCTTTAAATACATACAACCTCTTTGCTTGTCCTCTTCTAATTCCTGTCTGCTACCTCTCTGCTTCTTTGTGGCCTCTGCTTCAATTCGTTGTCTCTACTTCTAGTCTCCTATCTGCTTCATCTGTTGCCTCTTCTTCTTGTCTAATGCTGCCTTTCTACCTTTGCAGCTTAACTATTGTTCCTTTGTGCTCCTTTGTCTTAATGATAATTCAGGTGCTACTCCTGTCTTCTCATTTTCCTTATTTCTAGTTCTTATTTGCTCTTTTTCCTTAGTGATAGTTCAGGTGCTACTCCTGTCTTCTCCTTTGCCATCAATGAAAATTTTTCCAATAGTCTCCCCCTTTGGCATTGATGGCAATACTCCACCAACACGCCAAAACTTCCTTCAGGACTTCCTCCCCCTTTCATTCTGAAAGGTGTGTTTTGTCTTCCTCTGTCTATCTTATTTTTCTTTCTTTTCCTCCCCCTTTGACATCAAAGGCAAAGGGTTGCACATCTCCCAATGTACATTCTGTCTTTTCATTTCTTTTCTCTGAGTTGTGTTTAGGCCTTCTTCTTTTGACTTTATACCTTGCTGCTCCAGACTGGTGTACAAGAGTTGTTGGGAGAACACTTTGAGAATCATTGAAATACATAATAAGCTGATACCATCCCAAAGAACAGACTCCTTTCACTTGTGTAAAGCTTAAATTGAAGATAATGACACTTCACAAAAAATACTTATATAGTTAGACTTATATGCTTAGAGATGCATCATTAGATCAATACTTAAAGATTGTGAATGATCCATGTGACATATAAAATTTTCTCTAACTATACTTCAGTCTATATTATAATCTTCATCTACGATGCATATCTATTGAGGAAGGTTGTAGATGGAGTAAGTCTTTTTCTGCTATACACATCTACAGTACACATCTGTTCAAATATGATGATGCCAATATATCTTTTGTGGTTGTGGTTCACCTTTACTGCCTATTGTTGGTGATATGTGTTGGACTGCTGACAGGGATATCACACTTAAAGACTGAAAGGTCGTTGTTACTGATGTGAACAATGAATCAATAACAGATTCTTGAGCTTCAAATGTAAGATCAACACAACTAGTCCTTCACAATTCAGATACTTTAACTGTTCTATCATGATGATCTTCCGCAAAACATATTCAATATGTTTAATTGAAATCTTAGCAAACACACTTCACATAGTTTTCAAAAAGTGAAGTTGGGTTACACCTTTTTCCCTTTTTTGAGAAAAAAAATTCATTTTTTTCGGTTCTTCAACTTTCTGCAAACTATAACAATTTTTCTGTTTAGAATTTCATTTTGCGATAAAAAAAAAAAGTTGTCAGAAATTTTGTTAGCTTTCTATTACTTATTTTTTGAAATTTTTTTATGCATATTTTATATGTCAACTTAGAGTTTCTTTGAGTGTGTGTTTCTTAACAATCAAAGGATCCATAAGAAGTCATGTTAATATGCAATGTTGTATTCATTGAAAATTTGTGTTTTTGAGAAAAAAAAATGTGTTACAACAATCTAGACAGAGTATACTTTTGTTTCGTCATATTTACAAAGCCAATGGATACATATCATAATTACTGAAATTTTTTGAACTGGTCCAATATGAAAAAACTGCATATTTTGGATATGTTTCGCGACGCAACAAATTTCTTAACATATAAGTGATAAGCTAAAATTCTAAAAGCTACCCATTAGAGACGACAGACCAATGTAATATCCCATAATTTTTTCAATTTTTTTTACAATGTATTTTGGGAGATACAAAATTTTGATTTCACTGAATCACAATGACCCTCAAAAATTGTTTGCACCCATTTTATTAGAAAATTAATTAAAATTAGTAAATTATTATGAAATTCCATAAAATTTATATTTCCTAAAAGTAGATTCAATTCTAAAAATGCTTGTCTTGGTTCCGACATTTAATTCAGAATGTTTCATGGAGTTTAATCAGTCCAAAGTTGCAGAAATGTCAAGCTGCGTGACTGGTGACGCGCTAGTTCGGCCGAAATTTGATTAAAAGTTTGGTCGAACTATTTTTTGCGCCAACGGCTCGTTAAATTTAACGACTTAATAGTTCGGCCGAATTATTTATCAAAGTTCGGCCGAACTGTAATCTAATTTTATGTCGGCCGGAAAATTTCGCAGAGCCCCTCCTAAAACACATTTTGCGGAAATATAAATTGCCGCGAAATCATTCATAATTTTCACACATTTCGCACATTTGATCTGATTTTATAAAGGTCTTGGTTGGGGTTTGAAGACATTTCTTGGAGATTTGAGTTTAAGGGCATTTCTTGGAGGCAGACCAATTTTGCAAAGAATTATTTTGGGTTTAAGTACATTTCTTTGAGACGGTTTGATTTTTGAAAAAATTGTTTTGGGTTTAAAGAATTTTCTTGGACGTACATTCAAAGGACATTTCTTCGAGGTATGTGATACATTTTTTTGGATTTTTTTTTTCATTTTTTTTGAAAGTATGGATTTGTGTTTAATTTCGAATTCTTGGAGACGGTCTGATTTTGCAAATAATTGTTTTGGGTTTAAGAAATTTTCTTGGACGTACATTCAAAGGACATTTCTTGGAGGTATGTAATACATTTTTTTGGGTGTTTTTTGTGCCTCATTTTTTTTGAAAGTATGGAGTTGGGTTTAATTTCGAAAAGACATTTTCTGAAAGTATTTTTAAAGTGACTTTTTTTTTAAGTTGGAGGCATTTTTTGAAGTGACATTTTTTTAGAGTACGTGTTTTGAGTTGAAGTAAATATTTTGAGCTTCGTTTCATTTTTTAAGGCATTTTTTTCTCGAGTTTTTTAAAGTAAGTGTTTTGGATTGGAGTATGTATTTTTTGCAAAAAAATTAAAATGATTTTTTTTTTTTAAATTAAATCTTTTGTGATGCTTTTTCTAATTGATTTATTGTCTAATTTTTTGAACTTCATACTCTATTATCATGGAAAATCGAAGTACTTGTGCGAGAAAATATGATCGAAAAAGAGACCCTGAGGAACCTAGAGAAGAGACGACAATCTCGCAAAAGAAAGATAGAAGCCCTCTCAAATATTGAAGGGGAAAATCAACCTCAAGCAGAAATTGAAGCAGGTGTGTAAATGTAAATATTATGATCTATTGATATATTTAAAATTTTCCTAGTGTAAAATGTGAAGCTTAATTTTTATTTGATGAACTAATTTGAATTTAAATATTTTGTTTAATGTAAACGGACAAAGATATTCCTCAAAACATTGATGATGAGATACAAAATTTTGAAAGAGAAAGTGAAAGAGGTATTGAACTAATGATTGAAGATGGTGAAAATATTGAAAGAAATTCAAATGAAAAAATTGAATCACAAGGTATGTACACACACACACACACACACATATATATATATTTAGCACATGCACGTATTATTGAAATTATACATATATTTATTAATTTAGTTATTTATTGTTCATATGTAAGCTTATTATGTACTATTTTTTCGAATATGTATAGATGAAATCAGTGTCGATGATGAGATGTTAGAAAATGTTAACACTCACAGATATGGAGATAAAAAACCTGACCATGTTATACAATATCATGTTAACTACATTTTTGAAAAGTATTTCTTAAATGAGTGGGTGATATTTCAAGCTCAAATGTTGAAAGGTCTCCTATCGTTAAGGAAAATAAAAGAAGCTACGACACTACTGGGTATTCGAAAATCAACCAAAGATAAAAAAAATAAAGGAAAATGTGATACAAAATATAAGTAGTACTATAAATTCAATTAAGAAATCTAGAGATAAAAATGTTTTAATTCTATGTAGAGGAATACATATGGCAATGGTTTCATCAGGTACTAAAGAGAATCATTTGGTAACATCTATGGCACGAGCATTAGGAACCTCGTGAAAAAAATTGCACAAACATCGGAAATTTCGGCTGCAAGTAGATGTAAATGATGAACTCGATTGTTGGAGAGCTATTTGTAAGCAACCATACAAAGATAGACTTGGAGAAAATGTTAAAAAAATAATATATGAATATTGGAAGAACAATTCGTGTGCTTCGCCAACTGTAAGGCATGTGATGCGAAGAAAAATAGCACGAAATCAGTACGAAGAACATGAAAAATATTTAATGGAAACCACTCAGATAGAGTTACTCAACAAGTTCAAAGAAGAGAATCTTCAAATTCATGTTTCAATCAGTGCTTTTGTTCAACAAAAACCATGGTATGTAAAGCCTATCACCGTATGCGACACTTGTTGTTGTCGTTATCATGTGGAATTTGAGTTATATTATGACACATTCCTTGATTTATGGAAGGATTCACCTCCTCCTTCCACTATCCGTGATTTCATATCTCAAATTCTATGTGAAAGAGAAAGCGATGAACTATTTTGCAAAAAGAAATGTGTTGGTGGTAAAAAATGCGATGATTGTGGAAATTTGACTAAATTTCAAAGCAAATATCGTACTGATATAAATGATCAATAATTTTCCAACATGAAAGTGAAATGGAAGAGATATTAATATATCGGTACATCGATTCAAGGTGCAAATAGTGTTAAAATAATTGAATTACTAGAAGACGAAATTTTTGTGATAGACTTTTTGAGAAAGTTTGAGGAAGAAATTTACAAATACACCAAGCATTCTCATAGAGCTCGATGACAAGACTTGCAATTCAAAAAATCTCGTGAAGTTTTTCCACCAGGGACCATTTCATCAGTGATTGATTTTGCAGAAAACTACACATTTGTTCCACACACAAAAATTCAGAGTGAATACTATCATTCTGACCAAGTCTCCATACTCGTCCATATTCTATATAGACATGCTGAAAAAAACGTCGATCATATAGAAAACACGAGTGAAAATCGACATATCAATAAAGAATATCACTTTTATATCAGTGACGATCGTACACATGATACATATTTTGTACAACATTGTTTTGGAAAAATTTATGATTCCTTGAAAAATCATGGAATAACATTCAATGAACATTGGATATGGTCAGACGGATGCGCGAGTCAATTCAAATATGCACGATCATTCTTTTGGTTGTGTTGTCTTCATAAGAAAACCTGCATTAAACATTGTTGGAATTTCTTTGAGCCTGGCCATGGAAAAGGAGAACATGACGATGCAAGAGCATGCATAAAACAAGCACTTCAAAGATATCAAATGAACCCCTCTGCAAGCTGACTTGTGAACGCTAAAGAAGTTGTTCAATGGTGCATCGCTGCTCTAAGCCATGAGACTAACCCATCAAGGGAAGTGAGAAGGTACATTCAATTTAATTTTTATTGGAAATCTAAGTTTAAACATTGTGTACATTTATCGTGCAATGATTATATTTGATTGTATTTTGATAGATCATATTTACAAATTCTTCTTTTAATTTTCCATATAAATGTTTTTCTGGCATATTGGGATCAAAGACGTAGATAGATCAATTGGAAATGACGTTGAAACAATAAAAGGGACTCGAAAATTTCATTCAATTAAAACAAAGTTGTCCAGAAATGTGTTTGCATTGGATAAAAGAAAATATTCTTTTTTTTGTGATGTTTGCATAGACAACAGAAAATCTAATGACGTTTGTGAAAACAACATGTATGTAAAATATTGGAAACATACAGAGCTAAATACAAAGGGAAAAATGTTTGTTGCAATGTTTGAAGAAATGCAATTAGAGGAAACTACAATATCATCTGATGGTGTTCGAGTTTCTGATCTTGTTAGAGAAGGTAACATTTGAATTGCTTTCTAATGATTTAAAGATCTAGAAATAAATTTAAATATGTATAATTTTTTTTTAAAGTTTTTTTTATTGTGCAGGAGATGTTTTTGTTGTAATTGCACCTATTGAAAATGATGAAAATGTTAAGTGTTATTTGATGTGTTGCACTGAACGAAAAATGAAATTATTAGAAAACTATAATGATCACGAATTTCAATATGACAGAGGATCTATTATACTGAAAGGTTATTTTTTCAAACAAACTAATCAAAGTGGGGACTTTGTTTACTTTGAAGACTATGAACCTGATTCCATAAGTTGTCAATATAGTCACTTGGTGTGTGCAGCACGCATAAAGTTGATAGAGGTTCAATCAAAGAGAAAAACGAAAGTTAAGAAATGGAAAATGTCAAAATCCGATCATGAACGGATTATTGAAGATGGCATTCCATTGGAATTTTTTTGATTGAATTGCCCAAAAATTTATTCTCTTTGGATTAAATATGTTTTAGAACTTCCAGTACACTTGAAACTAAAAATTGAGCTGCTTATGTTATTTGTGCAAGTGTTTGCACATGTACAAATTGTTTTGGTACATGTGCACATGCTCTAGTATCAACTGAAAGTATCAAGGATATATACATGTGCATTGATGAAAAATGTTACATGTATCAAGGATATATATATATATATATATATGTTCTAGAATGAAATTAATTGTTCAAGTAGTTTTACTATGTGCATTGATGAAAAATGATTCATGTGTACTTAATATATATGTTATAGAATGCAATTAACTGGAACTAGTTTTTCTTATGTGCATTGATGAAAAACTAGTTGGATTTTCTGGTAAAAAGTATCCATAATGTAAATAAATCATCCCGCAGTATAGTTTTGTATGAAGATTCCTTTCAGACAAGAGACTCGGAGCACTTCTCCGACTTTCGGTGGGATTTGACCCACATCTCTATTCCTGATTGAAAATCTAGTACAAAATTTGTTTGTCCAATGGTCGGATATGTTCAATGTGCATTGATGAAAAATGTTACTTACATATTGGATATATATACATTCTAGAATGAAATTAATTTTTCAAGTAGTTTTTCTATGTGCATTGATGAAAAATGATTTAAATGTACTCAATATATATGTTCTAGAATGCAATTTTAACTAAAAGTAGTTTTTCTATGTGCATTGATGAAAAATCGTATTGGATATATACACGAACTTAATGTGCCCAATTTTTCTTGTGAGCTTTTCTGGTAAAAAGTATCTGTGCAATGTAAATAAATCATCCACAGTATAGTTTTGTATGAAGATTCCTTTCAGACAAGAGACTCGGAGCACTTCTTCGACTTTTGGTGGGATTTGACCCACATCTCTATTCCTGATTGAAAATCTAGTACAAAATTTGTCTGTCCGATGGTCGGATATATGTTCTATGTTCTAGAATGAAATTAACTGAATTTAATCAATTTACCAAATTATAAATCAACAAGGCTACCTATTTGAGTGCATTAATGACATTGACCCAAATTCAACAAACATATATGTACTAGATTTATATTTCCAATCAAAATTAAAGGGATAATTTGTACATATATCTACTTCTTTAAACTCTTTTTTTAATTAGATCTCAATTGATACATGGTTAATTGCATTGAAAAGCTATGTTCTTCCTATTGGAAATTTTTTCATTCAAACAAGACTACATGTAGAGATCAAAAGAAATCTTAAGATTCCAAATGTACTTCAACCATCCAAAACTTGAGTTTTAAAAACTTTCTGATTAAATCAAAACAATTTACAAGTCACATAGGAGTCTTCTATCTAAGCCAAATGTAGATTGAAACCATCCAAAACTTAGATCAAAACATTTAACATTATATCAAAACATTTAACATTTAACATTAAATCAAAATTAAAGAGATTTACATATAACTACTTTTTTACTCTTTTTGATTAAATCAAAACAATACTTCACATGGGAGTCTTCCATCTAGGCCAAATGTAGATTGAAACCATCCAAAACTTAAATCAAAACATTTAACATGTTATATCTTGAAACATTTAACATTAAATCAAAATTAAAGGGACTTACATATAACTACTTTAATCTTTTTGAATATATCAAAACAATACTTCAAATAGGAGTATCTTCCATCTAGGCCAAATGTAGATTGAAACCATCCAAAACTTAGATCAAAACATTTAACATTTAAATAACATTAAATAAAAATTAAAGGGATTTACATATATACAACTACTTCTTTACTCTTTTTGATTCAATCAAAACAATACTTCACATGGGAGTCTTCCATCTCGGCCAAATGTAGATTGAAACCATCCAAAACATAGATAAAAAAATTTAACATTATATCAAAACATTTAACATTTAACATTAAATAAAAATTAAAGGATTTACACAAATATAACTGTAATGAACATAATATACATAGCAAGACCCGTCTCCTGGGTTGCCTAACTAGCCAACACCAGAGGGGGTATGAATAAAAAAAACAGAAAAGGGACTGCCCATAACCGAGAAAAAGCTAAAGAGGACCTGACATCAGGCTAGCTATCGATGTTTGTAGGAGGATTCTCCTCCATAATTGGACAACTGTAGTCCTTCGGATCATCATCTACTTCCTTGGAGTGCTGGGAGGAGTTGTTGCTGCTCACACCATTGCTGTTGGAGCTCGTCAAGGTGGATTTGAATGGAAGAGATGCCAACTTTCTGGTGTCCTGGAGTTGATGGGCTGGGATGGTGGACTTTCTCCACCGCCTCCTGGAACTGGAAGCACCTTGATCTTGTGGCTCCTCCTGAAAAGAGATGGAAATGGTCACCATAATTCATGGTCTGACCATAGCGCTGGTGAACTAAAATTGTGCTTCATTGGTTGTTGGAGGAGGGTGGCTACCTATGTCATGGATGGAAAGAGGAGGGAAAGAGTCAGCACTCCTGCCCTCTCCATCCCTACTCCCACCTCCCCTTCTACAACGCATCCGTTGTCTACGCATGGGGTCTTCCATAGGCCAAATGTAGATTGAAACCATCAAAAACTTAGATCAAAACATTTAAAACATTTAACATCAAATCAAAATTAAATGGATTTACATTTAAAATACATTTAACATTAAATCAAAATTAAAGGGATTTGTGCAACATTAGTTCACATGCCATGCCAATTATAGTGAACAACTATCCAATAGAAACATTTAACATTATATACCACATACATGCCAAATGTAGATTGAAACCATCCAAAAATTTTAAGTTTTAAATTTTTTTTGATTATATATCGTGCAACATTAAAACATTTTAAAACATTTAAAACATTAAATATCACATGCGAAATGTAGATTGAAAACATTCAAAACTTGAGTTTTAAAAACTTTTTGATTATATATATCGTGCAACGTTACTTCACATGCCATTCCAATTATAGTTCAACTAGATCCAATAGAAACATTTAACATTATATACCACATGTGGCAAATGTAGATTGAAACCATCCAAAACTTAAGTTTTAAAAACTTTTTGATTATATATCATGCAACATTAAAACATTAAACATTTAAAACATTAAATATCACATGCGAAATGTAGATTGAAACCATCCAAAACTTGAGTTTTAAAAACTTTTTGATTATATCATACATAACATTACTTCACATGCCATGCCAATTATAGTTCAACTATCCAATAAAAACATTTAATATTATATCACATGCTAAATGTAGATTGAAACCATCCAAAACTTTTAACTTTTAATTTAACAAAAAATTATAGATCAAAACATTACTTCAAATGCCAAATGTACTCCAAGCATCCAAAACTTAAATTTTAAAAACAAAACAAATTATAACACATCATTACATAACATGCCAAATGTAGTTCAGATGACAACATTAATTTATAGATGGCAACATTACTTCACATTCACATGCCAAAAGTACTAAAACCATCCAAAAATTAACTTTTTGAAACAAAACAAATTATATTAACAATGTAATAAAATATGTCCAAAAATTGTAGATCTCACAAGTATCAAACTGTATCAAGTTATATATATATATATGACGGTGCATCTAGATCATATATAAAAAATAAATTTTAAAACTATCTAAATATTTCTGAAAAGAGAGTCCACATAGGTGAAATTATTTTTTAGAAATAGAGGAATAACTTGTTATGAGTATTTTTAATAACCCAACGTTTCGGACTTCCTAAGTGAGTCCATCATCAGGGGTAAACGCTTATACTTCTTTGAAATTTTTTATTTTTTTTTGAAATCAAATCTACAAATCATGTCCATCAAATAGAGACGAATCTAGCGTCTTTCCTATCGGGGTCTCAATCCACCTTGCTTATCATGTGAAACATCATAGGAAACCTAAGCCACACAATGCACATGTACTTGAACATTAAAATTTGATGTTTTAAAAATGAGTGAGAATATATATCTAGAACTTATGCAAAAACAAAATATAACAAAAAAATCATCGATACCTCATGAGATTCCCTCTCCATTTGATGAACAGAAGTTCCACCCCCATAGGAACATACATGAGTGAAGTATATGCAATATACATGTACGGTTATATATATATATATATATATATATATATATATATATATTAAAAACTTTCAAATGAAAATGCACGTGTACATATATAAACTTATTTTCAATAATATTAAAAAAAGGAACTAAAGACAACTTGTTCAAATGTTATGGATGTTCCTATCTCCGTCGCTAGAGTCCGCGGATTAAAGAAATCTTCTATAGGAACCTAAATTCAAAAAATTTAAAATAACTCAAAATATAGATCTCTCTCTCTCTCTCTCTCTATATATATATATATATATATATATCTCTCAATTTTTAATGGAACTTTTGAGGTGGAATATATATATATATATATATATATATATATATATATAACTTTTAAACATAAATTTTGAAAGTGAAAAATTGTCCATACTTGTAGCTCATCTCCTAAGGAAGTAGAAGGTACATCTCCCAAGGAAGAAGAAGGTACCGCCATCTCAAAAACATTGGACGGAATCGGTATCTGTTAAAATTTTTTATCATTGTATATACATACATGTACATGTGTGCAAAATTATTTAAATTTTAAAATATCACTTAAAAAAAAACTAACATTTGCCAACATATCTTGATGGTCAGACCCATCTGCATTGTTTGAACCAGAGGTCCCGAACGTGATATTAACATTTTCGTCATGCATCATGTGTGAGAACTAAAAATGGTGTTTTAACATATAATCATACATTTTTGTTATATTAATGTACATACAAATAAATGTATACATGTACATACACATGTATTTATTACAAATTGTACACATGTATATGTATGTTAAAATAATTTCAAACCCTAAGGTCATTAACACATACTGTTCCAGTGCCCTCTTCCTCATGAAGAATTAGGTCTTGCAAACCATTGCGAAAATTTTTTGCATATATTCATAGATATTCAACATTCATGTTGTAAATCTCTTCATCTGTATAATACACAAAATTGGCACGTGCATTTTCACGTGCTCTTTGTCAATTTAAACAAACATTGACTCCACTCAATCCGCTGTAAATATTATCTATCATGACATCCCTTGCTTCTCGACTTATTTGAGAAGTCACATCGATCTCTGATCGCAGAGTTTCGACCCGAAAAGGTCAACTCACCAATGGCAGCTCAGGGCGAGGCAACTCCACATCTCGCTTAGCACCCTTACGGTCATATAATCGACCTTTCCCTGGACCAAAAAATTCTGACGGAAGATCATTGTAGTTGGGTTTCATACCCAGAAAAAATTATGCGTAAACATTTGTGCAAAATAAACAGAAACCTCGCCATTCCATGGGAGCCTTGCATAGGCCGCAAGGTGCCTATCATACAAATAGCGAGCTATATTTGGGTGCTTGAAATATTTCACCTTCAACATTTTTCTTTTTGGCCCTTCCTTGAAATTAAACATTGACTTGGCCACATTTTTTGTAACTTTTTGTTTTACATCCTCCCATTTATCTGGACCCATTGTTGTTTCCTTTCTCTTTCTCATCACTTCTACAAATGTATCAGTTGTTGGCCCAAGAGTTTTGTACACATTTACAATTTCGCCCAATGAATGTGTAACTATTTCAAGGCTTTGTCGACTCTCAGCAGGTAGAGTCAAAGTCACGAGATCTCTCTGCAATTTTACATGAAGTTTTTCACACCTTTGTAAGGTGCATTGCACCATGTTTGCTTCCCATGGTATATTATAAATGTCGGTCGGATAAGTTTTTCTAGGTAGACAACCTTCTTCTTGAATGTAACGGTCTACCCTGCGTCTATTTTGACCACTAGTTGGAACACTTTTGGCCTCTGCATCAATATATATAAAATTTCGTATATTAGAAAAAACACATGTAAAAAAAGTTGTACAAATTTAATGAAAAAAATATTGAAATTGATGGCAACCTTGACGTGGTTGGTTAGCATCTTCTCCAACATGACCATGCTGAGAACCAGATCTAGAACGACCCTGCTGAGAACCAGCAGCCGTTGATTGGCCTTCAGGGGAATAAATATCACCCCCTTCACGCAACCTGCTACCACTCATTGATGGCCCTCTAAGTGGATTTGAACCACCAACAACCTCTCGAAATGAGATAGAAGCTTCATAAACAAATATGAATTTATAATCAATTGAAAAATACATTCATGTGTACATATAAATACATATACATATTCATTGATTAAATTGCGTGAACCATACCACGACTGGGTGAACCATGGGCATGCTCCATGGATGGAGTTGAAACCCTTCTCCTCTTAGCTCCTAAAAATTAAAAAATGAAACTTATTAACAACTAATTTAACTCACAAAATTAATAAGAAATCAATTCCATATATACACACATGTATGGAGATTTAAGATTATATTTAAATATCGTGAACATCCCTTGATCCCTGAACCCCCATATGGGATTCGGTTGATCTTCGTCGTTCATCCTCCATGATATATATATCTATTGGTAAACATCTACACAAAATAGATTTCAGAAAATCAATTTGTAATTTAGTGTACACAAATTATGTAGAACACAACTTTCAAAGCAATAATTGATGTGTGAAACTTAATTTGAGCAAAAAAGAAATTATAAAAATGATAAGTTCACCAAATTGCGCTTTACATGGTGGGAGCACACTTGGTATAAAATTGAAAAAAACACATGGTCATTAAAAAAGAAGTGTGAAACTCCATTTAAACAAACTCCATTTAAACAAAAATTTCTTGAAGTCCTCGCATTTTAATTTTATAAAAACGTGAAGTTCACCACTTGTTGCAAATGTGAAGTTCACCAAGTTGCTCTTTACATGGTGTGGTGGGAGCACACTTGGTATATAATTGAAAAAAACACATGGTCATTAAAAAAGACGCATTTATAAGTACACAACACAAACATATCCAAGATATGTTACAATGTCCATTAATAAATTTTGAAGGGGAGTGTCTGAACACTAATTCATCTTTGAGAGATGAATCTTGAATTTTTGAAGAAGAGCATCTCAAAACCAATTCATCTTTGAGGGATGAATCTTGCATTGGCATTGCTCTGTATAATTCTAATTCATCTTTGATAGGTGAATCATGAATTGGCATTGCCCCATGCAATAGATCAGCATACATATTATTCACATTTGTACAATGCCTTATATTAAAAAATTGAAATTGGCTAACAATATTGTTTGCTATTCGATGCAGTTCTTTTAGCCTCTCCTTTTTAACTTGGCACACGCCATTCATCTAGTTTCACACAAGTTCAAAATTGGTGAAAACTACAATTCCATTTGATCCATACTTCATTGTTGTTCCCAAGCCTTCTATCAATCCAATATAATATGCCTCTTTGTTTGTTGTTCTTCCCAGTATATTCATTTTCCTTTGGACGAATTTTCTAGTCACAATATTGGAAAGCACATATGTAATCACTGCTTTCCCTGTATTGGGATAGCAAGAAACTTCTATGCATAATTTCCATTTTTTAACCATATTTAATGGTTTTCTTATCCATGAAAAAAAAAAAATTCAATAAAAATATATATATTAAATCGACATTTATTGCAAATGCATGAGAAAATTGACACAAGATCATGAGGTAAATGACATGTGCATTATTTATCTTAAATTTTGACTTAAAACGTTTATGGTAGAGTTCGCATCTAAAATTAATGGGAGGAAGCCTTTAGTTTGTGCGAGAAATGACACATGTACACAGTTTACCTTAAAGTGGTTGTGTTTTATGGATATTAGAGGAAGCCTTTAGTTTGTGGGAGAAATGACACATGTACATAGTTTACCTTAAAGTGGTTGTGTTTTATGGATATTAAAATGAAGAACTTCTATTTAGATCCATCCTAGAGATTGACTATAGGGGCATTTACTAGATATGTCACCTTTCATAAAAGATGAGATCCAAAGGCTACCTGGCCCTTTATAGACTCTGCCTATAGAAATTGTAGAAGTAAACACTAGACCTATCCCAATTTCACTGTGTGAAGGGTGTAGAGGACCTGTGGAATCACTCAAGGTTGTATTATTAAACCTTTGGTTTAATGATCTTCAACCTTTGGTTTTAGATCCTTCAACCTTTGGTTGTACTTTGAAGGTCCTTGCCCTTCATCCTTCAACCAGAGGTTGTAGATCCTTCAAAGCCTCTTGTTAGAGAAGAATTTGAATATGTGAGAAACAAATTAGGAATAGTTCTTGTTAGAGAACCATTCGAACATGTGAGAAAAAAATTAGGGACAGTTCTTGTAAATTATTGCCACTTATTTGACTTTAAAAAAAGAGCCTATGAAATTGAGCGCAATATCTATGTGGTAGAGTACACAATATCTAAGGGGGAGAATACAATATATTTGACTTCAAAAGAAGAGCCTATGAAATTGAGTGCAATATCTATATGGGAAGGAATAGAAAGAGTAATAAAAGCATATGATTGTGTCAATAATTTGAAGTAGTCAACAAAGATAGCAAAGGAGCATCAAAATTGAGTGCAATATCTATATGATCAAGTGTCAATAATTTGAAGTAGTCAAGAAAGATAACAAAAGGACCATCAAAATTGAGTGCAATATCTAGATATGATATCTATATGATCAAGTGTCAATAATTTGAAGTAAACAAAGATAACAAAGGACCATCAAAATTGTGTGCAATATCTATATGATTGTGTCAATAATTTGATAATTTGAACTAGTCAAGAAAGATAACAAAGGACCATCAAAATTGAGTGCAATATCTATGTGGGAGAGTACACAATAACTAAGGGGGAGAATACAATATAAGGAAGTCCAATAAAAATAGTAACAAGAAGCATATGATTGTGTCAATAATTTGAAGTAGTCAAGAAAGATAACAAACCTGACCATCAAATTCAAATTGAAAGATCAAGTAGTCTTCTTCATGAAGAATAAGCATTAACTAGGTTCATCATTTAAAGGGTTCATTTTTTAATGAACAAATTTATGAATAATATGGAATGAATCATTGTACATTATGAATTTATGAATAATATGGAATGAATCATTGTACATTATGATAAATCTTGTATTTAAATGACATTTGATCTATGAATAAAAAAGAAAATGGGATCATCTCTTAATATATATATGTGTGTGTGTAAGAGAGAAATAAAAAGCAAAGGTAATTCCACCAAGCCTAAAGGAACATGTCCTAATACATTCAATTATGTCCTAATACATTAAATTATGTTTGGTTTCTAGAAGCATTAATCATGAAAGCAAAGTTAATTCCACCAAGCCTAAAGGAGCATGTCCTAATACATTAAATTATGTCCTAATACATTAAATTATGTTTTTTTTCTAGAAGCATTAATCATGAAGAGTCATGAGATCCACATTTCGACCATGTACTATTTTCAAGTTAAAGGAGCATGTCCTAATACATTATTATGTTTGGTTTCTAGAAGCATTAATCATGACTTTTCTTTGAGATCCACATTTCCATCATACTATTTGCAAGTTCACATTTCCATCATGCTATTTTCAAGTTCTATATGAAGATATGTAGTCTAATAACTAATTAGTTCACATTTCCATCATGCTAAATTTGCAAGTTCTATATGAAGATATGTAGTCTAATAACTGATTAGCAAGTTGTGATGTCCTAATAAATTATTATGTTTGGTTTCCATCATACTATTTGCAAGTTATATATGAAGATATGTAGTCTAATAACTATACAGTATAGCCCATATAACATATAACGACCTTTGACAGTATGAGCAAAGAGTCAAAAAACAGAGAGGCCTCCCAGCAGAGTTCCACCTATTCATCAAGGTAAGCAACATAATATCGGAAGTGAAACAATGACACCACTAAACATATGTGAATTTAGATATTAAATTGACATTTATTGCAAATGACATGTGCATGGTTTATCTTAAAGTTTGACTTAAAAATTTTATGGTAGAATTCACATCTAAAATTAATGGGAGGAAGCCTTTAGTTTGTGGGAGAAATGACATGCATGTAAACAATTTACCTTAAATTGGTTGTGTTTTATGGATACTAAAATGAAGAAATTCTATTTAGATCTATTCCAGAGATTGAATATAGGGAAATTTACTAGATATGTCACCTTCCATCAAAGATGAGATCCAGAGGCTACCTGGCCCTTTACAGACTCTGCCTATTAAACTTGTAGAAGTTGAGAAATTTAGACTGAAAAATTTACTTGTGAGAAATTTACATTGACAACATATAGGGATTCAACTAGGCTTGTGAATTTAGTACAAGTGGACAATGTATAATTCTACTTAGAAGAGTCTTTGGTTTAATGGTTAAGCAAGAAAGAGTCGTTACTTTCTCTATCTAGAGTAGAAGCGGAATACATAGTAGCTACTTCTTTTTGAGTGTTTTGGATTAAATGGGCTCTACAAGATATTAAGGTAAAAGAATATGATTGTGTCAATAATTTGAAGTAGTCAAGAAAGATAACAAAGGATCATCAAAATCGACTGCAATATCTATATGATTGTGTCAATAATTTGATAATTTGAAGTAGTCAAGAAAGATAACAAAAGACCATCAAAATTAAGTGCAATATCTATGTTGGAGAGTACACAATATCTAAGGGGGAGAATACAATATAAGGAAGGAACATAAAGAGTAACAAGAAGAATATGATTGTGTCAATAATTTGAAGTTAGTTAATAGTGGGGTTTTTAACTCGTAAGCTTTCCCAAGGGAATTATTTGTGTTGTGCATGATTGATCTTTCTTCATTCTTATGTAATTGGAAATTGTGTTTTTAATTTCACAAAGATTTTTAGAAGCGTATTCAAGTATTTAAATTTAGCATATTTTTAGATCGGGTGAATCCAAAATATACATGCATATTGTATAATTTCTACATTAATGAGACATGACCTTCCTAGAAGGTTAAAACGCATGCTATGAATGTCGTGTTTTGGGTTCAAACCACAAATATGAAGTTGCTAAATATAGGTAGTGAATTGTATGAATACATCCAAGATAATATTATAAAAAATTAAGGCAATGCATTAGTGGTTTACAAGTTTTATTTTAATGGTGAAAAAATATGTTTTTTAGTGATAGTTTTCATGGTGAAAGAAACACACTACTCACACACACCTAAAACACTCTAATGAACCATGAGAAAATAATAACATCTAATTGGGCCTTTAAATTGTATCAAAAATTAGTGAGGAAATTGAATAACTAAGGCAAATGAAGGTATGACAAATATAGTTAAATTGAATCACCAAAGGTGATGAAATCCAAGAGGCAACACCTATTTAACTTAACTAATCTAGTTATCCCACAAGAGTTGTATAGTGAAAATCTATGTTTTGATCACTAGCTTATCTCGTAAGTGTCCATGACTTTCAAGAAGTTACCAACTTGGAATAATTAAGAGGTGACAATTGGGTTGAAGGAGCTCAGAGCCTTTTTTAAACTATTGATTACAACCTAATCATGAGAATCAAATGGGAGTGCATCCTTATTTTTAAAACAAACCTCTAGATAGGATTTTAAGCTACCTAGGACTCAAATTATTATTTTTAAATTTGAAATATCATGGTGTGTTGTTTCAATGCCTAATTCCACAACCCTAAAATAACTTGTTTTATTCTATTTTTTGCAAGATTTAGCTAGTTATATTAAGTCAGCTTGAATTTAAAATTCTTGGCTTAGTGGCATGAACCAAACATGTTGTGTATTAAATGAGGAATTTCGCTCTCCTAATAATTTCTAAATCACCCATATCACCAAGAAAACATGTTTAAGAACATACTTTGGTATGGGAAAGACCTTAGGTCCTTTGACTCTGCACATGTGGTGTGAAAAAATTGAAATTGACAAAGGTAAAAAAAGTGAAATTGTGAATGAAATCACGAAACGAAAAACCCAAAAGGGGTAAATGATTTAAATAGGTAATTAATTATTTACCAACATAAATTCTTCAACTTTTAGCACCTAATGATAATTAAAAAGATAATTAAATTTGTAATTATGGAAAAATTAAATGTTAACACCCGACTATCCAACAAAAAAACCTTTCCAAAAATGTGAATCTCTCAAGGGTTTCATCCATTTTTCAATTCATAGTGTCACAAATCACATCAAAGCATGTTTCACATATGAACAATTCAATCATGTGACTATTAAAGGGAATTCCATTCAACAATGTATGAAATTATGAAACAAGTACACAATTTCTTGGGAATGATACAACCGAATGATTGAAAAATTTATAGGAAATCTAAGCTTCACCATTATGGGCTAGAGCTTAATGAATACCTAAATTGAGATACAAATAATGGTAAACTAGAAAGAGAGTTCTAAAAAAACCCAATAAAAGTGACTATCTAAAATCTCTCTGTTATGGTTGCCATTCTGTTGAAGGAGGTTTTCATGCGGTGTGTACCAAAATCCTATCTCAAGTGACTCGTAAAAGATGAGGAGAAAAAAAATATGTGAGTGAAAGTAAAAGAAAGCAATCAAACCTATTGTGATCTAAATTTCTCAATCACAAGGAGCCGCAGCTTTCATGAGTCGCCCAGACTCCACTTGTAATCCCGGTCTCCACCTCGTAGCAAAGATAGCTTCAACAAATGGAAAAAGCTCTCAGCACTATATCTAACTCACTAGATCTACTTTCCCCTTTTACATGACTAGTTTATATAGGCCCTTTTCCCTCTCTCGGGAAAATGTACTTGAACACCCATAGGCTAGATAAGTTAGGAAAATTCCACTTTAATTCACCCCTAACCAACTCATAGACAAAGCAAATCGAGTTGATCTCCTTGGGAATGAAAAACTATGGAAGTTGGTCAATTTGATCTCCTTAGGAATGACAAACTCTAGAATTTTTTCTCAATTATCTCGATTATGAAATATTATTATTTCATAATTATGAAATTGTGACAAAATAATTATGAAAAATTAATCAATTATGTAATATCACCCATTTAACATGTTCTAACTCCCTTGTAATACCCATGTAAGTAAAAGAAAAGGCGAAAGGGGATGCCTTCTTGCCAACAACCCGAGGTATGTTGAACTTGGGTCTTCTCACTATAATGGAGTGGAAAATAGGGTTATAACAAAAATTATTCCTAATTATGTATATTAGCTAGACATCCACTCTAAAAATGAATTTAAATGAATGCAACCACTCTTGTTGAAATAGGAGGATCCCTAATGGATAAAGAATAAAATTCCTCAAATTTCAATGAAACCTTAACTAGATCGAAGATTTTGTCACAAGGAATCCAATGTGATGCAAACGACATCTCAATCCAAGCTCATATGCGAAAGTTATGCTTAGTCAAAGTTTCAATCAAAACACACAAAATTCAATAGACAAAGGTGACATGGCGACTATGGAGTGGAAATGTGCTACACTTGAGCTGAAATTGTAGGTACAATTGGTTATGAATTAGTGCCATGTTGGAAACCTCGATCGGACATGTGCGCAAAGTTGAATGTGACACATGGCAACTGAGTAGACATTGAAGTGGCACCGACATGTTTATTGGACCGCAAGTAGGCCAATCACATGGCGCCACATGGCTCTATGAAAATTCATGACATGGACCCATGAAATACTTCCATGTGGCCTTGCATGGATCATATCATCACATAACCATATGTAATCAAGAAAATATTGGTTTTTTTCATTAGTTATAACATAGGGTTGTTTTACGTTGAACCCATATAAATTTTGCCTCGTGGCCTTGCAGATTGGACCATCACATAACTATATGCAATTGAGCGATTATTGGTTTATTCTCTCGGTTATAATCAGTGATAGGTGGTTGTCATTTATGTCAACCCAAGAAGCACCAATAGCTACCTCGATATTTTTCAGCAAATTTGGCATGAAAATTCGCGGTCTCCCATCTACTAATCAATCTAGTTAGATTCTCCTCAAAAATATATTTTCGATGATGTTTTGTACCCCACATAGTTCTTTATGGTTTTAAATTTATTTTAATTTTAAGTTGAAGACCCAATTTTGTGGGCTAAAACCCCCAAAGGGTAGTAAAATTACACCTTATCATTAATTCACCTATGGTTGTTAATATATGAAAATAATTCTTGCCGCAATATCATTGTGTATAAGTTGAATAACTTCAAGAACCAAAGGAAATACACCAATCACCGATTTCACATCCTAGGTAGGGCCATATGCACTAAGCCAATCATTGATTTCAAAATTTTAGTGGAACTGAAAAAAATTGTTAACAAATATTAATAAGAGATAATAATTAATTAAATTAAGGGTATTATGAAAACATAATCTTAAGAAGCATTTTAAATTAATTCTATCTCATAAAAAAGTATCCTTCCTAACTTAAAAAATACTATCTCTTCCCATAAGGTTCACGACCTCCCTTCCTTAGCACACAAGACATAAATACAATTAATATTTCAATATGTTAATTCCTATTGAAAACCTCTTTTAATATCTAATCGTCACCTATAAAGTCCCTTTATAAATTTGAATGATCATCCTTAGCAACCAACATATGAATATAAAAACAAACCTTTATCACCACTTAAGAGAAAAAGATTTTGAACGAATAATATAAATAATTATCTTCTAAAAATTTTCGGTCATCCTTGAGGAAGCTACGCTAATAATTTGTGAGGATAGGGGTTGACATATTTTTAAAGGTTCGGTTGAAATTTCAGCTTGAGGACTTGCTAGACGAGAAAGGAAGTATTTCTCGAAATTAAATTTGTGTAGCACTCGATTCTTCAAGGGGAGCAAGGTAAAAGATAATCCTTTTGTGTCTCTTATGTTTTGGTTAGGAGCTTATTATAGTAAGCCTTGTGGAGAAAAAATTACGACTGCTTTCGGGAGAAAAAATTTCCTCAAATTCAACATCCATTAACCGTTAAAAGAGAGAGTTAGGCAACCTTTCTAGAGCGAGCTCATGATTGTTAAAAAAATATGTATAAAACACATTTTATGTGAGACTTATTGATTTTTATTTGAAGATTGAATCATATGGAAAGTAGTATGAGACTATATAAAGAAATACATGCATAGTTTAAATGCGTATACCCTCCTTGTTATGGTCCACAAAATGTTGTTACATTACGTGTGTGGATTTCCTATTTGAGGAAGCGTATAAGCTCAGAGAAGAGGAATAATTTAGGATGCATGCATTATAAGAAATTAAGAGTCCATTAAGAACTGTTTTTGGAAGTGAAATTGCACAAATTACAAGCAGTACCCTAACCCAAGTACTCTAGTAGTGGCAATACTATCCGGATAAGTCTCTCATTTGACACTTGTTTTGGAAACTATCTTGGGTTCAAGTTAGTGTAATTTTGATCATTGTTTGTTTTTAGATTTTCATTAATATTTAGTCCATAAGGTGTCACTGTTTTTTTAGGTTTTGGATTAGATCAAAGTCACTCAATCATTGTCAAATTTTGGTTGGTGTTTTATATTTTGCTCGTAGCCTTTTGATTCACTTCTAGGATACATTTGCATATTGAAAAAATTGCTTTACATTGTTTTAGAAATCAGAAATATTGTTTTATAAATAGCATGCCGAATATGTTGAATAAAGAGCGGGACAAATACCTTCTATTGCGTCGTTTGAAGTCACCGCAAACCAACAACAGCGGATGGGAGTAGCGAAGACAGAAAAACGCGTGAAAAATATCAAGTTACCACGGTTATTATTCACCTTCACAAAAAATAACAAAAATTCCATCGAAACATCACTCCTACAGCTTGAAGCAACAGGGCATCACTACAAATACATAACTACTAACACAAATAAAGAGCATGCCGAATATGTTGAATAAAGAGCAGGACAAATATCATGCTCGAATATGTTGAATAAAGAGTAGGACAAATACCTGCTATTGCGATAGCTAGAAGTCACCGCAGCATCAACAGCAAGGACGGGAGGAGCAACACGAGACAAAAAATGCACGAAGAAACATACCGTAAGCAGCACAAACAAAAAAGTGCGCTAGCAGACCGGTAAAACAAAATCAAACTTCGCGGCGATTTATTTATAGCAACTAGTTCGGCCGAACTATTTTAAAATTAAAAGTTCTGACGAACTTTTGTTGCCCTGGTTTTCCCATCTCCGAAAAAATTATGTTTGCCCACACTGTCGCTGTGTCGTCAATCTAAACAAGCACGAGTTCGGCCGAACTTTCTAAGAAAGTTTGGCCGAAATATTAAATAGTTCAGCCCGAACTTTATAAAAGGTTCGGCCAAACTATTGTCGAAAATTTTTTTCTCGCCCCCAATTCTCACAAAAGTGTAACCCATCTTCACATATTCGCCCGGGGTAAATATACTTGTTTATATGTGGCTTATATCATTTTTATATCCTTGATATTTTTGTTGGTTATATGTTGGTTATGATTGAGTTTTATGAAAATGATAACGTATGGATCTCATCATGTTTTGGTTAATCATTGAATTTACAATGACTATATGGATTAATAGATGGTAATGTAGTTATTATGATGAGGAATCAATGCTTCTTAGTGATTCTCGGATAATTGTGAGACCCTTGTGCTCATGTATATTGTTTTAACCTGTAGAATGCATATTTGTGACATGTTTGACGAAATGGCTATAGTAGGGGTCCACTCAAGTCCTTGTTCAAGTATTTACATTTTTATCATTATTTTGATGTTACTTTTAATTTCTGGAAGTTTCATAGAGTTTTGGGCAGAGGCATGAGTCCTGGATCTGAAAAAGTGGCTCAGAATCTAGAGTCGTTGGCATAGAACTACCTAGAAAAGTCCCTAGTCATAGGCATGCCTTCTTGTGGGAGAGGCTAGAGGTTCTAAGTCGTAAGCATGCCCATGTCAAGGGAGTGATTAAGGCTTTGATGAAGAAAAATGTCATTTTTTCTCAAGGGTTGGTCACCTGGATGGGTTGGATGGCTCCTGGGGGTTCTGTTGCAAGTGGAGAAATTCAGGTTGGTTGTGTTCCATCGGTTCCACTTCCTTAATTGATATATAAGGAGTTGAATAATATCATAGTAACTCTTTGTCACATGTTTGTCCCGCTTGGCTGGTTACTTGGGTAGATTTGGGAGGAGGGTGTTATAGAGTGGTATCATAGCATGGTTCCGTTCTCCTTGGGTGATGTTTGGGTTATGTTCCCATTGGATGGATGTGTTTTCGTATGTACATGTCAGTTGCATATAGGTCCTTGTGCTTGTGATCTATGTTCTTGTTGTGTATGCATGGCATTGGTCATGATTGTAGTGGTGTATCCATGTGAAATTTGATGGTGTTTTTGTTGA